>CAJQZJ010031946.1:2868790-2897526 GCA_907164525.1 Lophiomys imhausi
TGTGTGTGTGTGTGTGTGTGTGTGTGTGTGTGTGTGTGTGCCAGAAGATAACATTGGGCATTTTTCTCAAACATTTGCTACCTTACTTTTTGAGAGAGGGTCCCTCACAGAACCTGGAATTTTCTGACTCTGCTGGATAGGCTGGACAATGAGCCCCAAAGATGGGCTTGTCTCTCCTCCCACCCCAACACTGGGATTACAGGTGTGTTCTGCTGTACGTGGCTTGTATGGAGGTTTGGGGATCTGAACTCCAGTCTCCAGCACTTTACCATTGACCTGCGCTGTCTCCCAGGTTCCCCATTTGGTTTTCATACGAACATCACAGTGCATACCTTATTCTTTCCCATATTGCAGTTCCTGTGACCTCTTATGTACAAGTGGTGTGAAATTTGCCACATTATCTCAGGTCTAAGCATGCTGATCTTTTTGGAAAGGCTGTGTAGGCAGGATGCCCACAATTATTATTTGTTTAAATAACTAGAATAAGGCAGGCACTTTGATCAGTTTCTCTGGCAGATCATCTCCTGCTCGTGTTATTTTTTCAGGAAGTAAAAACGGAAGTGGAAAACTGAGCTCTTGCTCCAGTGGGTGGGGCCTAACAACCCCAGATTGTCCAAATTGGGGCGGTTTTGATTCTTTGTGCTCATGACAGGTTGAGTCTTTAGGACTGTGTCTAAAGATGAATACTAGCATGCAGGCACATTACAGGGTGCTTATGCAGGAGAAAGTAAGAGAGCACAGTTGCTGGGAGAAAAATTAAGATTCACTCTCATCCAAGTTTGTGTGCTGTAATAAACACCATGACCCAAAGCAGCTCTGCGAAGAAAGGGTTTATTTGTCTTCAGCTTAGAGTTCATCATGAAGGGAAGTCAGGGCAGGGACTCAAGGCAGGAACCTAGAGGCAGGAACTGGAACAGAGGCCATGGAGAAATGCAGCTCACTGTCTTCCTCTCAGACCCGTGTTCAGCTACCTTACTTATACCTCCCAGGACAACCTGCCCAAGAGTGGCACCATCCAAAGCAGACTGGGTCCTCCCACATCAATCATCAAAAAAGAAAATGCCCCACAGTTGTGCCTACAGGCCAATATGGTGGAGACATTTCCTTAGTTGAGATTCCTTCTTACCTGATATTAATGGAAACTAATCAGTCTTAGATATTTTGGCCAGCCTCACAAGAAGTTGCCCTACTGACTTCTAACTCACTGCAAAGCCAAGAATGACCTGACCTGCTCCTCCTCATCCATCATGCCTGTCTCTGTGAGTTCTGTAACTGCAGGGGTTCACCAGCATGCTTGTTTCTATGCAGCACTGGGGATCAAACCTAGGGTTTCTTGCATGCCAGCCAAGCATTCTGCCTGCTAACCTACATCCTCAGTTCTTCATCAAAAGTTTTAAAGAGGAGATAGCACCCAGGTGAAGAGAGACAGGCCTGAATATTTGCATGCCAAGCATTCTTTGGATAGATGCAGGTCAAAAAACCTCATCAGGCCAAGATGAGTACTTAAAGGTCCCTTCCTGTCTCCCTTCCCCTCTGCCTCCCTCCTCCTTCCCTCCTTTCCTCCCTTCTTTCCTTCCTGTTTGGTAATCACACCAGGATACAAAACTCCAAGCTTGGAAAGGACTGTGAATGACTTATTTAAATGCTTTGTTGTCCCTAGAAAGACTGGCAAGGGACAGCAAAGAAATGTCCTGCTCAGGGCAGAAGGGTAGCAATACCTTGCCCTAAGAGGTCTTCAGTTCTGAGGCGGCTTCCATCAGCACATCGCTAGCGTGCTAAGGATCATGTGTGTCACCCACCATCCAGCCTGTGGTACCCATCGACAAAGAGATATTAAAAATTCAAACACATAATATATCACTCTAACCCTGTACTGTCATCCCATGGCCTCCATCTTGGCTTCCAGACAGAACCAGTGAATGAGGTTTTCTAAAAATATAAATTTCAGAGTACATTCTGAAAGTTCCCAAAAGACATTTTATTGCCCCTAAAGAACAGTTAAAGATGTAAACATGCTAACGCACGAGTAATAAATCAAGGATATTAAACCCACAGGAAAAATGTTATGAAGTCTGTGAATACCACACAGAATGTGTTTAGCATGGATGTGGCTGATCCTCCAAAACCCTTCGCTTGCTTGGTGCTCTGTGTAGGGATTCTGGCTCTTCAAGGGCTTTTACAGATGGACACAGATCTGTTCTGAGTCCTCCTTCCAAATGCTAGCATAGGCGATCATGAGGGAGGGCATTTTTTACCTCCTCAAATGTAAACTATTAAACTTTAGTAAAAATGGCATATTTATGTAAAAATATCATGCACTCCAAACATTTCAGTTGTTGATGAATATTTTAAGATGTGTAAAGTTTTCCAATGTTTTTGAATATTTTTGTATTGGACAAAGCCAGTGTGTTTTAACATAAAACAGACTAGATATTCTGGGGAAGATTGTCTCCATCTGTTCACATGACTGAGGGCTGGGTATAGAGGATCTGCCGAGAGTAATGTAGACCTTGGACATGCTAGCAAGTGTCTACCACTGAGCTGCACCCCCCATCCCTTAGAGCAGACAACTCCATTCACATCTGTTGTGGTTTTTGTAGGAAAAGTCCTCCACAGGCTCATGTTTGGACTCTTGGTCCCCAACTGGGGTATTGTTTTGGAAAGTTGTAGAAGGTTAGGAGCTGGAGCTTCGCTGAAGTCAGTGGAGTGGGGGAGGTCCTTGAGACCTTCTAGTCCCATCCCACTTCCTGTCTACGGTCTGCTTCTTGACCATGTGCATAGAGTTACTGTGAGCCTCAATAACCCCCTTCTCAATTAAGTTGCTTCTTTCTTTCTTTCTTTCTTTCTTTCTTTCTTTCTTTCTTTCTTTCTTTCTTTCTTTTTTATTAATTTATTTATTCACTTTACATCCCAATCGCAGCACTCTCTCCTCCTCCCCCTCATACAGCCCCTTCCCCCACCCCCTTCCTTCTATGAGAAGATCGAGCCCCCCTCCCCAGAAGGGGGAGGGCCCCATGGGGCACATCAAGTCACCGCAGGACTAGGCGCATCCTTTCCCACTGTTAAGATGTTTCTTGTTGAGTATTTAGCCACAGCAATAAGAAAAGTAACAGACAGGGAGGGGAGGGGAGGAGAGGGGAGGGAAGGGCAACAAGGCACAAGGCACAAGGCACAAGGCACAAGGAGGGAATATATATACACTTACACCTCACCTTCACTCTTTTCAATTCCATGAAATCCCCCCCATTGGACAAGTCAGGGTACAGAAAAGCAGAGGGAGATAAGAGTAGGTCTGAGGATCAAGGGGTTGGGGTGTTCTCAGTACAGGAGTAGACCAGGAGAAGCTGAGACCATGAAAAGATTAGTACCTATTGATTGATTTAACACTCACTGAGTATCGACTATGGTGTCAGTCACTGTAATAAGTCCCTGGGAACAGAAAGGTCCATGGCACCAAGTATCTGGTGCAAAGGAAAAGGCTGACTACATACAAGTAAGGGAAGTTACCATCTAAGTGGAAGGTTAAATTCCAAATGCATGACACAGCTGTTTGAAGAAGGCTTCAAACAGCTGCATTTGAGGAGATGTTTTCCCTGCAAACATTTGTTAAAGATAACAGGAAATCCACTTCCAGGAAGAACACCAGATATGATCCTGTCAGCAGGGAAAAAAATAAAACCAGTATCAGGATATTATTATACCAAGACCAGATGAAGACCCGAGAGCAAGGAGTAAAGTCAATGAAGTGTCCGGTTAGAGAAGATGCCGTGGAGGTTTTTCTGAGGCTGAGCCAGTCTGTGTGTCTGTGTGTAGGACAGACAATGCCCCTGAGCAAAGGTACCAGGATGGAAGCATAGGAGGGAAAGCGTTCACCATAGACTTGGGTGTGCCTAGGATCCTTGAGAACACTGCATGGAACACCGCATGGAACACCACATGGAGATTCCCCATAACTCAGAGACCAGAGAGAAAGCCCTGCTTGCATCATTTCTCCTTTTTCCATCCTAGCATGTCAACGGAACTCAACCTTTTACCAGTATTTTTCTTAAGTAACTAATTAGTCTGTCAATTAATTTGTGGTTGTGTGGTTGTGATTGTGTGGACAAAAGCAGACAGTTCATAGGAAGCAGGGCTGTTTGTGTGTGCACTCATCCATGTGTGGAGGTCAGGGCTAGCCATGGTGTACCTCCTTCCGTTGCTCTCTATTGTTCTTCATCTTGTTTTTAGAGGCAGGGTCTCTCACTGAACCCAAAGCTTACCACTTTTCCCATATTGGCTGGCCAGGGAACCCATGAGATCTGCCTGCCTCCTCTCCACAGCACTGTGCTGACAAACACCTGCTACAATGACTGGCTTTTACTCAGATGCTGGGGATCCAAATTCACATCTTCTTGCAAGCACTTACCCTACCCATCTCTCTACCCCTGATTTGTAAGATTCTACACATTAAACAGTCCAGTTGAGATCCCTGAAATGTTTCCAGCTGCTTCCAAGGACCACTCTTTAAGAAGTTTACCTTTAGGTTGTAATCCAACATGTCACACACGAACGACATCTTAAATCATCAGCCCATTCAGTTTCCGTCAATATGTCGGGAGGACCAAAGCAGAAAAATGCTTTAGAAGGACTGTTAGAGACTGTGCTGCAGAGGGCTCTTTTTCTAATCAGCTATACTCATCTACCCTGATTAAAATTTACAAATGATCGAACTGTACCTTGTACATGAGCTAATTACTTATATGAGACTCAACGGAAGAGTGATCAACTAGGGATCATTATGTGATTTTTTTTTCCTTTTTAATATGCAGATTAATCCCAACCCAATTAAAGTGACTTTGGTATCCCAACCTCACCACTAGATAAAGAGAATAACTGCTCAAAAAAATCAATAAGCAGAGATCCAGCCTCTCCACCCAGCTAGATCTCCTACATCTGGCATCTCTAGAGTCTCTAGATTCTACTCTGGGGAGTCTGCCTGACTCTCCTATCCACAGCCTCCCGAAACCACCATATCCAGCCTGGATCCCACACCTAGTGTCATGGCCTAGTCCAACAGTTCCTGCCTGCACAATCTGTCTATCGGATTACACCAGCACCCACCCTACCTGTCATTGACCCGAAGGTCCTTATGTGATTTTTTTTCCTCCCCCCCGGCAAATTTTTCAAGACAGGGTTTCTCTGTGTATCCTGGTTTTCCTGGAATTCACAATGTAGACCAGGCTGGCCTTGAACTCAAAGATCCACCCACCTCTGCCTCCCCAATGCTGGGATTATAGATGTAAGGCACCACTGCCCGGAGTTATGTGCTTTTTTCTATGTATGAGTATTTCATCTGCCTGTATGTGTGTGTTACGTGTGTGTGTGTGTGTGTGTGTGTGTGTGTGTGTGTGTGTGTGTTGCCTGAAAAAGTCAGAAAAAGGCATCCCAGTCCCTGGAGTTACAATTAAGGATGGTTGTGAACCACCATGTGGGTGTTAGAAATGGAACCCAGGACCCCTGAAAGAGTTACAATGCTCTCAACCACTGAACCACCACTTCAGCCCCATCAACATATCTCTTTTTTAAATATCAGTTTGCCACTTGATAGCTGAATATTATCATTATAACTTTTATTCTATTGAAAAATAACTCTCAGCTTTAAGAGAAGTCTTTAAAATTTAATAAATTGTAAAATATTTCTCAGTGTTCAAGTTGCTTGTGTTGATTTTCTATCACTATGACAAAATACTTGAGAGAGTTAACTTACAAAGAGGGAAGGTTTGTTTTAGCTAACAGCTTTAAAGGTGTTAATAACTGGTGGGATGGACACAAGGTTTGCTGAAATTTGTCTTGTGATAAGTCAGTACATCATGGCAAGGAGTGGTGTACAGTGATGCAGATGGGATATAAAAATGGGAGGTGAGAAGAGGTAAAAAATCTTAATATTGCCCTGAAGAGCATCCCAGAGTGACCTAACTTCTTACCAATAGGGCCCCAATTCCTAGAGGTTTCAGTCCCTTCCACAAGTACCCAGGGGCAATGTCTTCAGCAAAGGGGCCTTTGGGGGACACCTAAGGTCTAAATGATAACACCACCCTTTGATTAGGAAAGCAACTAACACACCTTGGCTTGGTCGTTGAGTTATGCCTCAGTAAAGAAGAAGGGCGAGTGTCTTCTAGAAGGCTTCAGTAGTAATCCGTGAAGAGGTACAGGCCCGGTGACAGAGCAGCCACAGCTCCTCATGTCCGGAAGATTATGAGACTTGTATACTCCAGCAATTTCTCTCCAATCCACCTTTGAGCCTGGCACTACTAACACCATTAACTTTCAGCCTTGAGCATGACTGTGAGTCAATGAAAACGAAGCATAATTCATGGATGCTGGGATGAGAGCTCTCTGTGGGCACTGCTGTGATGCACACCAGGTGAACACCTGGGATTTTGTCTCAAGTGCATTCTGCTCGTGTGAAATACAGAAAGTGAGTTTTTAGGTAGTTACACATAGCTTTCCTCATCTTTCCTGGTTTGATTCGCCAAATGATTGATAGAATCAGCTTATAACTTTTCCTTGGTATGTTGAAAAATAAATTAGGGGAAGCCTAATAAGTCACTAAATATCTTAATTTAGAGTACTTGTAAATTTAAGCTCAAGGTAGACTTCTAATCTCAAAGCTATTGACTGACTATAGGATTTGTACATATTCATAACGACTGAACTATTCAATAATTGTGGATTGTACAGATATCTATTTTAAAATCACAATCTCATTTACTCTAGGTCTGTGTCTTTCTTCTCTTTTCCTATTATTCTTGTGTCCCTGATGGTAATTTCCAAATCCTTACATAGTAAACAAATCAAGTTTGTTGACTCAAATCAAAATCTAGTGCTAATTTTTCCATACACCTGCATGTGTACTTTCCAGGTCACTGTACTTTGCCCTTGAAAACTGGGTTGTAGCAGTCATGGACATGAAATTCCATGTGTTCACCTAGAATATAAAGTGACCTTGTAGATGATAGTTGTGGTGACATCCAAAGTAAAGTCTGCACTGGAAGGATCTCCAGTCAAAACTGTATATTCTTATTTTGGAAGTACAACCCCAGAAAGAAAAAAAAAGTATGGTTTTGGTGTTCCCTTGGTTATCTGGTTCTGGAAACCAATCCCTTTCACTCATTTTGTAAATTTGCCTTCCAACTTTAACATGAGACACTGGATTTGAACTTCAAAAGACAGCAAAAAAGACCATTCAAATTATGGTGAGTGAAGACAGTAAGTGCAGCTGACTGCAGTGTCCTCTGTGGAGGATGATCAATATTTATAAGTAAAAAAAAAACATATTAAGTCAGTGAAAGGTTTGTGGGGATTTTCAAGTTTTCTGCATTCCTAAAATCCCAAATTATAAACTTTCTATAATTATCTAATAGTTGTTTTTGAAAACCAGTTTTAAATAAAAAGGCGTTTTGGGCTAAGTCATAGTTCCAAAACTTTCATGATGTTTATCTTTACATGTATATGAATTTATAATGCTGGAGCTGGAGAGATGGCTTCCTAGTTAAGAACACTGGCTGATCTTCCAAAGGACCTGGGTTCAATTCCCAGCATGTGCATGGTAGTTGACAGTTTCAGAGGATCCAAAACCTTCTTTTGGCCTCTTTGGGCACTGCACACTTGGCATGCAAAGCCATACCCGCAAACTAAACACCCATACCCAGAAAAACTAGATAGTGGCCCATGCCACAATCATTAAGGATTGTTGGATTTTAGTCATTAGTTTGACTTGCTAATTTTTTCACATTTCTTCTCTGTTGCCTTCACAGTCTACTTGGCTCCAGTAATTCCAGATTATTTTAGCAACCAAAGACTATCAAAGCTAAGAGGGAGAAGGGTATATAATAACCTACATGGTGACTATTTATTGTGTGTATTAATAATTAATTGTATGTTTTAACCTGATAATGTCTATATTGTTATATAGAGACTTTTAGAGAATATTTAGTTTTTTCAGAAATAAGATTTAAGTTATAGATGTAACTTGAAGAAATAAAAAAATTAGAAAAAGATTTGAATTATGATTAAAACACAATTACATTACAATTTCCATAGCATGTCCAAGCATGTTCCTACATATGATCTGACCACAGTCCTGTGAAGATACTTTCTCAAAGTATCCTTAAATGTTATGTATTTATTTCTTTAGGTTAGTTTTTTGGGGACTTCTCTTTTGTTTTGTGCTAGTTGCTGGTTAAGTGTCCATTTTTGAGATTGGGTCTCATGTAGCCCAGGCTTAGCCTACAGATTTTTATTATATCTAAAAGTATCTCCATCCTCTGCCTCCTGAAGGTTAGGATCGCAAGCACGTGCTCCTTTGCTGGCTCTCTGTAGATTACATTTTAAACCAATATTATTTATTTTTCTTTTATGTGTATAAGTGTTTTGATTGCACATCTGTACATACACCATGTCCATCCCTGGTGCCCAAGGAGGTCAGAAGAGGGTGTCAGATTTCTGAGACTGGAGTTATGGATGGTTGTGGAAGCTGAGAATGGAACCTGGGTCCTCTGTAAGAGTAGCCAGTGCTCTTAGCCACTGAGCCCTCAGATATGTTTTTATTTTAGTAATTCTCCTCTCATTATTACCTGCCAACTGCCATTCCCTTTCATTGTAACCCATGGACTTACCCTCTATCATAGCTACTTATTTCTGCTTCGCCATGGAGGTGTTTGATGTCATTTACTTGAACATACTGAGTACTGCTTTCTTTAAAAAAGAAAAAAGACTTATTTATTTTTATTTTGTGTATTGGTGTTTTACCTGCATGTGTGCCTGTGCACCACATGTGTGCTGCATCTGGTGGAGGCCAAAGGAGGGCATCAGATCCCCTGGAACTGGAGTTACAGAGAATTATGAGCCAGCATGTGAGTATTGGAAATTGAAACAAGGTTTTCCAAAAGAGCAGCCAGGGCTCTTCACTGATCCACCTCTCTAGCCCAAATAAAGTATCAAGGTTTTATATTTTCGTCTGTCTGTCTGTCTGTCTATCATCTATCTATCTATTGTGGGGTGGTGACACATGTGGAAGTCAGAGGACAAACTGTAGAAGTCAGTTTTTTCCTTCCACCATATGGTGGAAGGTCCCAGTGATCAAACTCAAACTGTCTGGGTTGGCAGCAAGTGTCTTTACCACTAAACTGTGTCCATGGCCCCCATGTACTGTTTTCTTCAAACACCTTTCTAATATCGTTAAAATCTGTAACATTTGTGGGTCTGTTTCTACTATCTGTTGTTTGGCTGAGTTGTTCTCATCATTCTGTCTTCTGATGTGACTGTTTTTTAGTCTATGCAGGTCTCTGTTTTATAAACTGCCTGCTTGTGCCTTTGTATGATTTATGTGCTGAAATTACAGTCCCCGGTGGCAGGCATATAGCATTAGTAGATTGGGCCACTGAGCATTGATCAGGTCGTGATGATGGAGCCTGAAGTGGGATATCTTACATTTGCAAAGTATTCATAGAAATTACTAAACACCCAGGGTGAAGTTTCTTCCTGCAAGAAGGACTGCTCAATTTTAAGTACTAAAAGTATTTAAAACATCTTATTTTTGATTTACCCTTACTTCCAAAAGATTCACCCCCCTGAGAGTTATGGGGAACAATTTCTGAACCCTTGACCCTCCAGGGGATTTTACAAGCTTTTCGCACTGTAGAGTACCTGCATAGACTTAGTGGATCCCCTCTCTGACATGTCTTCCACCTGTCTGTGAATCTCGTCACCACCTTATTAGCTTTTTGATACTTTCAAGCACAATGAAACAGAAATACAGCTCATGGGTAAAGTTCTTGCTGTGCAAGTGTGAGGACCTGAGTGTGGGTCTCCAGAACTCATGGAAGCTGGATGAAGCTGCCCCACTATGATCCCAGTGCTCCTTCAGTGAAGATGGAAGCAGAGCCGAGACAATCCCCAGAAGCAAATGGACCTGGAGCTTGGTGTAGACTGTGGGTTCCATAGAAAAGACCCTGATGTTAAGAGTCCTTTCCAAGTTGTTTATTGAGGAAATAATTTCAGGAGAAAAGCATGTAACAATGGGGGGACTCAGGGCCGGGCAGGGCGGGGGAAAAGACAGAGAAACAGCAGCCAAAGTGTGGCTTCACCTGCTTCAGGATCATTGTTCCAAGTGAAGGCAACTGAGCTTGAACTGGAACTGGATTGATTCTGTGCCCTTGAATTAGTCAATAATTAACCACAGGCTGCTTGTAAACACATGTTGAAACCTCCTAGGTAATTTTATAGAAGTTAGCTCCTGACCACCCATGGAAATCCTGGGGGAGAGGGATAGCTATGAGCCTTTAGCAACAGTTGCTGCCTAGAGGTAGAGATGGGAGCTTTCTCTTAGTGAAAGACCCCTGGGTAGGGAACCAAGAGCTATCTTGCTCAATCCAACAGTTACCCAGAAGTATGAAGCAATAGGGTGTGTGTGTGTGTGTGTGTGTGTGTGTGTGTGTGTGTGTGTGTGTGTGTGTTTTCTTGGGGGTGAGGCCCACTAAACAAGCACCCTACCACTGAGTGATATTCCAAGCTCATTGATTTTTTTCATATTATACACTTTATTCTCTGAGAATAATAATGTTTATTTGAAAGTATGCACTTAGATATTGTGTTTGAAATACTCACATCTCCCTCCCCCCTGCCCACTCTCTCTCTCTTGCTTTCTCAGCTAACAACTTTCCCACACTTCTGATCTGCTGGAGAGAGAAATAGTGATTTCTTCAGCTACAAGCTACAATGATAGCTCCAACAAACTGACAGAAAGTGCCCCAGGAGGAAGCTAATAGAAAAGGGAAAACCTTAAAGTGTTAGATAATACATTTATGAATGCATTAGGATCTAGAGAATTAAAAACTTTCTAATTTCCTGATGATCTTTTAGTTGTTTTGTTCCTAAATATTTTAGTTTTCTGAAGCTGTGTGTCCTAGCTGCATTTCCGTTGTTCCCATAAAGCACCCTGATGTAAGTAGGTTAGGTGAGAAACATTCATTTAGCTTACATTCCAGATGACAGCCCATGAGAAGAGGGAAGGCAAGGTGGTAGAAAGTTAATTATGTCACATCCATAATCAAGAGCAGAGAACAACGAATCCATGCTTGCTTTCCCCTCTGTTCAGTTTCTCCAGTCTCATATAGTTCAGAACCTCCCTGCCTAGGGAATGGTGCCACCCACAGTGGGCAAGGTTTTCCCACATCTGTGAATGTAGTTAAGGTAAACCCTACCACAGGACATACCTAGAGGCCTATCTAATATGATCAATCCTTGATTGAATTTTTCTTTCTATGTGAGTTGGGGTTCCATCACATTGATAATTAAAGCTAATCATTTAAACTCTACCCTTCTCAACCTCATACACAAATATATCACTTTTAAACCATGGTTTTCCACTCCTGTGGTCTCCAAGTTTCCCCCTTTGTCTCCATGTAAAATGCAGTCCAATTTTAATCATCCAAAGTGTAACAGTCCCACAGAACTTAGTACAACTGATATTGTTTTGAAAGTGTCATTTAGGCCTTGAAAAACCCAGTATATCAGCAGAAATATCTGCCAAAAAGAGAAAGACCTAATCCATCAAAGTCCGTGGTTCTGGAAAAGTCCCTAAATATACTAACCTTGACTTTTAGCTTCTGTAATTCCACTTCTCCCTAACTGTTCTTGCTGAGATGTGTCAGTGCAGGACATGGATTTTGTGTTTAAAATATCACCCCGAGAAAGGCTTGTAACTGCACTGGATCCTGAATACCCAGTGTAGTTGCCAGCCAACTTTCTGTTGTGCCCATCTGATCTTCCCTACTGGATATCTCATTAAAATAGAAGTCTCCTTAGAAGCCTGAAGTCCTTTAACCAAGAGCCTGTATACATTAGAAACAGTCTATACACCTTCCCATATGATGTTGCAAGTAATATTCTTATTCCAAAAAGAAAGAATCAGGGCAGCATAACAATCCATGTGATTGAAACAAATCAAAACCAAAATCCAACAAGGAATCAAATCTTGCAACCTAATGTCCAGTATGTGGGACTCATTGTCTGGGCTCCAAAGGTCTCACGCAGCCCCGTCCTCTATCTTTTCCATGTACAGCCCACACAGGCACTCTCTGTCTGTCTGTCTGTCTGTCTCTGTCTCTCTGTCTCTCTCGGCTCCTTCCTCCCTGGAAAGATACATTTAATTATACTTTGTTTTTATTCACACACACACACACACACACACACACACACACACACACACACACGCACTTAGCCTAGGTCCTGTCCACATCTACAGCTCTTGTTGGCCCATCTGCCATGATATAGTATCTCCAGTATTCTTGAGTCTCCATTGCAAGTGAGACTTCACCTCCATAGCTCCAGGGAATGGCCTCTCAGGGACTCTCCACAGTAATACATGACCTGCCACATGAAATAAGTGGTCTTGACTGCCCCATCTACCAGGGTAAGCATTAAATCCTAAAGGTTCATGTTCAGCAAATGGACAAATGGTGTTATGATATAAGCTACAAAGTACTTGGGCAGCCACTGCCTAGTGAGTAGCTGGTTGCAGCCACAGGTCCTGTCTCTAGGGCTGGTTCAGGTTTCCACTTGTTGGTTTCTGTTACAGAACACTTGACAACATTGTGAACCCTGAGTTTGTGAATTGAAAAATCTGTTTTTAATTATGGGATGCTCACCCTTTAATCCTAGAGCTTTCCGTTTACTGTAAACAGATGGTTTTGGTGTGGGTTACCTCTAAGCACACACCTTTAATTCAAGAACTTTCAGTTTATTGTAAACAAATAATTAAGGTGTGGCTCAGCTCTAAGCACACACCTTTAATCCAAGAGCTTTCTGTACACAGGATTAAATCTTAGAGTTAATCTTAGATCAATAGGCAGAGCAAGAAACCAGTTAACAGAGATTAAACAAAAAGGAGGGACAGTGAGCTGAGGGGTATTTAAGACAGCGTGGAGAAGTTGAGAGTTCCTCTCCTTAGAGTTCCTCTTCTTTTGGGCTTTCTCCTTTGGAATTCTTCTTCCTTAGAGTTCTTCTTCCTTCAGGTCTTCTTCTTTTTTTGGGGTTTTTCTCCTCCAGAAGGTTTTCTCCTTCTAGGTCTCTTCCTCTAGGTTCTTCTGGGCTTTTTAGCTTAGGGCTTTGGCTGGGACACTGATGGAGTAGGAACATCAGTTGGGTGCTTTATCTGCCTCTCTGAGCTAGCAGGTTTTCATCCCAGCATCTGGCTCCTGAGTCTTTATTGGTAAAATCAAATGACTGGGAGATTTTAGTTTTATAAAACAACAGGTTTCTTTAGCAGACATTCTATATTTCTTCCTCATGGATTCACACAACACTCACTCAGGGATTCTCTACAGGGAATATTATTCCACCATACATTGCCTAGCCTTCTTGATTTTCTTTTGAAATCTAAATGAAAGCTTCCACTACCCTATTACTCTTCCATTTAAAAAAAAATGTCCTCCAATTCCAATGTGACACAGATGGTGTCACATCCTGCTGCTATCACAGCTTGTCATTACCTTCTTGGCCCATGGTGGCCTTGAATGCCAGGATATTTGAACACTGTGAAACAAATCTCAAGGAAATAATTTCTTCAGCTACCCTTTCCAAGTAGGTTGTAGTATATTCTCTCTCAAACCCTCAAGCCTGTGATGACTAGGTTCTGGCCAATCACTGTGAAGCTCTGAAACCATCTTTCCTGTTATTCAGTTGCAGTCTTTGGTACTTTAGATTTCTCGCCACTTTTTAGAGCTTCACCATACACCTCAGATTAGCCTGAAACTCACTGTGTACTAAAGCTAGCCTTAAACTCCTGAGTCTCCTCTTTCAGCCTGCCAAGTATTTGGTTTATAGGTATGGGCTGGATCCTTGGCTTTTTCCCTGTAACTGATTCCTCAGAAACCAAGCTTGATTTACCTTCAGATTTACATGGACCTGTTAAAGCAGCCTGAAGCCTTTCCATGTCTTTCTGTTGTTTGCCCCTGATTCTTGCTATACACCAATACAAGCACATGGCAATAACCATGCCACTGCTTGGATGCTGTACAGTCTCTAATTTTCTGTTCCATGTTCATTAGTCCATCACCTTCAAGCTATCATTCCTCAAAGTCTCAGGGTCAAAATGTACAAAAGTTACTTTCCAGAAAATACATGTGTGATATTGTCTAATTCAACAACAGAATCCCTTTTGTAACTGGAACTTTATGAGTGCTCATTGCTATCTGCATTTTGGTTGACATTCTGATCTCTTGATATTTTTAGCTCCTAGCAGAATTATCTATTAAGCACTGCACATAGCACTTTAGATTTCTCTAGCCTCTGTCTCCAAACTTTCTACTTAACTCATGCAAACCTGTCCCAAGGCAACCATCAAGAATAGTCACAGCAACAACCCCGCTCCTAGTACCAATTTTTTACTTTGCTTTTCTTATTGTTGTGACAAAATGTCAGACAGAAACAACCTGTGTGAAGGAGGATTTATTTTGGATCATGGTTTCACAAAGCTCTTTCTGTAGTCTTGAATACTTGATGGGGTCCATGGTGAGACAGAATTAAGACCATAGGAGTATGAGGTTTTGTACTTCAAAGCAGATTGGAAGCACAAAGTGAAAAACCAACTTGGACCTGACATAACCCTCACACCATGCCTCTAATGGTCTACTTCTTCTAACCAGACCACACTTGCTAGATGTTCTAGACCTCCTATACCAAGCATTCAACACGTGTTCCCGTTGGGTGTACTTCATCTTTACACCATAACAGGAACTGAAAGTAGAAAGGAATGAAGTAATTTAAATAGCTTTGAACAATTCTGGTTTTCTATTAACAGGAATGGAGATGATTAGGGAGGAATTTTAGAACTTTTGTTAATGATGTAAGTGAGATGATGTTAACTGAGTATTGACTGCAAATTTTCACATTTTAGACACAATCTAGAATAAAATTCCGCAGTACAAGAAGCTTCTCTGGGGCTTGAGATGAAAACAAGGTCATTTTCCCAGGGGAGTAACCCATTGAGCAAGCGTCTAAAATAAACAAACTGCCTGGCTTTTACTTGAAGCAAGCAGCAGTTAACCAAGATTTACTGCAACTGACTCTGGACCCCATCCAAATGTTGAATTAATGCAAACTTCTTATTGACTAAGATGGAATCTCACTTTTGGAGGCTGCAGTAGAAAATTTTCTTTGCTAATTTGGGAAGTTGATTAACTGCCCTCTCACCTCCTAGCTGGGTCACTGAACATTATAACAAGAGAATCAGAGACTCTGTAAGCATCATTTCAGAGATCTCAAAGCTTGTAAAACTTAGAAGTACAATTCATTTATAACATGTAAAATTTGAATAGCTTTGCAGATAAGTTTTTAAAATACAATAGCTCACATACATATATATATTAATTTCAATTGTACAATCTCTGTGATATATGTAATTGAGATAAATATGCTATGATATGGTATAAATACTTTTGTCTTTTTTCCCAAGTAACTATATACCATAGTAGATAATGTATCTCCTTATGAGCAAGTTTGACCGTCTGCTATCCGCTTCCTTTTAGGATCCTCACTTGGAAAGCAGAGAGGCTTGACTTACGTAACCTCAGTTTTGAGGGTCCAAGTAAAGGAGCAGAAGTGATGATGTAGGAGGACAGCTTGAGGTAGAAGGATGAGTTGACAGGGTACCCAGAGAAGTCCATGGCAAGCTGGGTCAAAGACAGGCTCTGAAGTCCTGCGTCATGACACACCTCACCCTTGGTTGTATTAATAAGACAGTGGCTTATATCTTATCAGATGCCTCTCCATTGCTCAAGCAGCCTTATAGGAAGGCTCGTGTTGCAACAAACTGGAGTATCATCATTCAGAGACTCTCGAGGAGCTCCACCTGCCCCTACACACACACATACACACTCAGAACAGATCCTTTCCCAGTAAAGTATTCACAGGTGGCTCTCTTACATTCTGTAAGGGACCCTAGCTGATTACTAGCTTGCTGAGAAAACCTCAAGTACAGAACTGTATTTGCTGCATTCCTCACTGCTATGAAAGAACATCTGACAAAGACCATTCAAGAAAGGACGGGTTTATTTTGTCTCATGGTTTGAGGAGATAGTCAACCATGGTGGGTAGATCGTGGCATCAGGGGTTTGAAGTAGCTAGTCATCATAGTCAGGGAGGAGAGAGACACAGGTGCTGGTACTTAGTTCTTTCCTATCTTATTTTTCTGGGACCTTAACCCATGAAATGATGTGGCCCACATTTACAGTGGATCTTCGTTTTTTCAGTTAATTCTTTCTGGAAATACCCTCACAGACATACATAGGAGGATGTTTCTATAGTGATTCCAACCTGATCAGATTGACAATGAAGATTAACTATTACAAAGACCCAGTTAATTCACATCTGAACCACCCCCCCCAAAAAAAAACTGTGGAGTAATGAATCAGTGTTCTTAGGTTAGTGCCTTGTGATGATTTGTTACACAGCAACAGATAACTAGTACAGAGACAGGAGGGCATGGTCCTCACTAAAGATGAGCAGAGCAGAGAGACATGTAGATGCTCACTGGTCAGGATGCACAGCTACACATCAGTGAAGCTAAAATTACACCAATGAAAACACTTGTATGTCTCCTGATAGTGACCAGGACAATGGCAGAGGCCGCTAGTTGACATACGGAAACACACTGGGTTCTATCTACAAAATACATTTGTAAGATTTATTTTGTTTTTAATTATGTGTATGTTTGTATATATCACTGTGCGGGTATGTGCGACTGACTTCAGGTTCTCACAGAGGCCAGAAGAGGATGTCAGACATCCTGAAGATGGAGTTGTGAGCTTTCCAATGTGGATGCTGGAACCAAACCAGGATCCCTTGTAAGAGCAGTTTGTGCTCTTATCCGTGGAGCCATTTCATTTGCCCCAGTGTTCTAGTTTATGTCGGTAGCCATGATAGAACTGAACACAGACAACTTGAGGAAGAAAGGGGTTTGTTTGCTTATGGGTTACAGTCTACCATCAAGATAGGCTAAGGCAGGAACTCAAGGCAGGAACTGAAGCAGAGACTGATGAGGGATGCTGCTTATTGGCTTGTTCCCTCCATCTTGCTCAGCTATCTTTCTCACACATCCCAGGCCTGTTTACTTAGGAATAGCACCATCTACAGTGGGCGGGCCCTCCCCTCCCACTTCAATCAGCAATAAAGAAAATGTCCCAGAGACGTAGTCACAGGCCAATCTGGTGGAGACAATTCTCCATTGTGGATCTCTCTCCTCAGATATGTTTAGGTTTGTGTCAAGCTGACAAAAATTATGACATCTATACAAATGATTTGTTTTTAATCACCTATTATTCTCTTATCTTCCCAACAGGTAGGCTGGCAGAAAGGAAGGAGAAGAAAATATCTTGAGAATAAATCATTCCTCCAAGGTGAGGGAAAAGGACGAAGATGCTAAAACAAGATGATACACATACACACACACACACACACACACACACACACAGAGTTCATATCTTCTGATAACAGACTTTCCTGTGATAGAGGAGTAGATGCTTCCTGTCTGGTACACAGTTGAAGGATTTAAGTGGACAAAGTTTTTGGAAGTTTGGGAGGAAGAAGTTTTCTACTCCGTAGTAGGGAAAACTCATACAACATTTGACAATGTAGTTGACATAATGTTAGAAGATTAATCTGCTTCACACATATATATGACCCCAAACTTAGAGTTTTCATTAAATAAACATAGAATAAAAAGGAGGTTGGCCCTCAGAAAAGTAAAAGATCCCTTGGGAGTAGGATTTTTAGGTTCTATAGAGTAAGAAATAATTTCAACACCTAACAGACAACAAACCCCCTTTGTCCACTAATATTCACCAACTAACCGATTGGATATGGTCCTTATTAAGTATTTGAAAACATATTCTTCATGTCTGAGTGTATACTGATGGAGGAATCCCAGAATGGCTATTCTAAAATCATCTATCTATCTATCTATCTATCTATCTATCTATCTATCTATCTATGTGCCTACATTTCTTTCTTTCTATCCTTCCTTCATTTTCTTTCTTTCTTCTTTGTGTGTGTATGTGTATATTTTTGTGTGTGGGTATGTGTTTTGTGTGTGTGTGTGTCTGGTTTTTGTGTGTGTATGCAAGTGTTTGTGTGTGTATATGTGTGTATGTCTCTTTGTGTGTATGTATGTGTG
The DNA here is from genome assembly GCA_907164525.1 of Lophiomys imhausi. Taxonomy (NCBI): domain Eukaryota; kingdom Metazoa; phylum Chordata; class Mammalia; order Rodentia; family Muridae; genus Lophiomys; species Lophiomys imhausi. Next base: position 2,887,005 of record CAJQZJ010031946.1, read on the forward strand.
CATGTGTGTGTGTGAGTGTGTGTGTGTGTGTGTGTGTGCGTGTGTGTGTGAGTGTGTGTGTGTGTGTGTGTGTGTGTGTGCAGCCAGGCATCCCACAGAGGACAGTTGTCTGGAGTTGGTTTTCTCCTTCCAGTGTGTAGGTCCTGGAGATCAAACTCAGGTTGTCAAGCTAGGTGTCAAGTGTCTTTACCCACTGAACAATCTCACTGACCCTAGAATGGACCTTCAATTCTACATCTTCAAGTCTCCTAGGGAACAGAATCATCTTAAAATCAACTTTCAAATAATCACAGTGACTATTTTTTCACAGAGATAAAATTTTCCTTGTGTTCTCTAACACTCAAATGCTAGGTGTGCTCGCTTGTTTTACTCAAACTTGACACAATCTAGAGTCATTTTGGAAGAGGGAACCTCAATTGAGAAAATTTCCCACTAGATTGGCCTATAAGGAAGTCTGTAAGGGCATTTTCTAGACTGATGGCCAATGTGGGAGGGCCCAGCTCATTGTGGGTTGGGCCATCCCTGGACTGGTGGTCCTGGATTCTCTCAGAAAGCAGGCTGAGCAAGCCATGGGAAGAAGCCAGTAAGCAGCACCCCGCCATGGCCTCGGCATCAGTCCCTGCCTCTGGGTTCCTGCCCTGACTGCCTTCAGTGAGGAACTTCAATTTGTAAGACATGAAAGCTCTATCCACTCTAAGTTGCCTTTGGTCATGGTGTTTTATCATAGCAATAAACTCTAACAAAGACATGACTGATCACCCAACTGTTTGTGGGGACTTCTTGTCTTTTTGACCTTTTGTGATCTATTTTTCTGTCTTCTTGATTATCTGTCTTCTTTAAAGATATTTCCTCTTCCTGTCTCTCTGAAGTTGAGAAAATTTGTTTCTTGGCTCCACTAAACATTCTTTTTTTTTTCCTCTCCCCTGTCAGACTATCTATTTCTTCAGTTCTGCTGGGTTTTCTGTGTAGCACACACACACATACACATGAAGCTGAACCTTTTAAATTATCCAATATGTATCTATTAATAACTATGTGCACTTATGACAAATATAAACACCTAACTACTAGCACTATGAATGACTACAACCCCTCTTAACTACTAAACCTATTGATAACTATAACAACTATTTTCATAACCTTTTAGAAGGATACAGTCTCTGGGGCAAGTCCTCAGTTGTCAGGAACACAGTCTCTGAGGTAGAACCTTTTTAAGGCACTTAGTTAACCGTCTTTCTTCAGGAGTATCTCAGATGTAGGTCTTTTAGGGTAAACTGACTATGGAAGCTTCACCTTAAATGAGGCTTTCTTCTCTCTGGGAGACCTCAGACGTCTGTGAGCCAACTTACTCAGTTTGTACTCTGCTACTCTGCCTCGGTCTTTGAAGCTGGCCACAGTTCTGTTCAGGCCACTGTATGGACAGGTCAAACCCCTTTAAGTGAAAGCTGTGCCACTGGGTTTAGTCCTTGGCCTTTTGCTGTCTTGCTAAGGCTTTCTCTGCTTACCATTTTCTTTCTGCCTCAGGGAGACCTGGCCATCAGTTCACCAGCATTTTCTCCATCAGATGATACAAACTACTTGTTTCTAGAGTGAGAACTCTCTAGCATGGAACCCCTGGGCTCCACTCACTTCATCCTTAAATAAGGTCTCTCCTTGTTCCACCTGACTTCAGCCTAATCTGGGCTCCGCCCACTTAGCAGCTGAAAACAATGCCAGGTCATAAACTTTGGTTTTAGTCCATATAGTCTCTCCTCGTTTAACCTGGCTTCAATCTTGTTTTTAGTCCATAGAGCTGATAAACTAATTGCCCACAGCCAAGTCGATCTTCATACCCCAGATTAAGAGAAACCCAGGATTATCAGAAACCCCTAGATATTTACTAAATCTAATTTATATTAATCTAACTCCCCTTACATACACACATGTACACACACACATATATACATAAATACACACACGGAAACATACATGCACACATGAGCATACACACATACACATATGGACACACATAAGCACATAAACACACTTTTTTGTTTTTTTTGTTTTTGCCTCTTGGAACAGTGGTCATCTTTCAGGGCCCTTCTCAATATTTTCTTATTCTTTGATCTTTGTATATGAAAGTAAATCTTATCCTAAAAGCCTTTTAAATTTTTATATTCATGTGCACGTGGGTGACTTTGTGATGCTGCTTGTACCACATATGTGTAAGTGCCCATGGATACCAGAGAGGGTGTGGGGCCCCTGGGGCTGTAGTTACAGGCATTTGGGAACTTGCCGATATGGGTGCTAGGAATAAAAACCAGGTTCTTTTCAAGAGCAGTAAGAGCTCTTAACCTCTGAGCCAACTCTCCGTCCCCTAAAACATTTCCTGTGATCTCTTGTTTGCATCTCACTTGCGATACTCGTTAGCCTCTGCTTTGCTGTTTTACATGTTTCATTACCCCTTAGGTAGACTATAATTCTCGGTAGGGATGGGTTTTATTAATTCATCTGTACTTAAAATTACTGCACCAGGAAAATGTAGTTGAATACATGTGTCTCCGATGAGACAAGCTAAAAGGAAAAACACCACAAAAAGGCTGTTGGGCTGTCAGGGTCACTAAGGCTAGCTATTGACAGGATTTCATGACAATGTCCACTATACCTGTGAATATTTGCAGGAAGCAGACAATACAAACAGGTCATTCTGTGTAAAAGTCAACATAAAAATCTCCCTTTCTATGTTTAGAATTAAATATATGCCTCATTATGTATATTGATTCTGACAGGGTTCTGGGAATGACCATACAAGGTAGACTTGAATGCAAGTCAAGAAATAGACTCTGACCGGCACATCACTAATTAACAAAATAACAAACTATATTCCTACTACACACCTCCAGTGTCCACTTTCAAGGTATGTCTCCTGTGTTGGTAAGGTTTCTTTCATTTGTGCCATCTCTACTGTATTGAATAGTATATTATTCCTGACTTTAAGTGGATATTATTTTAAATTATTATTTTATTATTTTATGTGATTGGATGTTTGCCTGCATTTGTGTATACACATTTTGTGTGCAAAGTGCTTATGGAGGCCAAAAGGAGAATTTCCATCCTATGGAACTAGAGTTACAGGATTGTAAACTATCAGTGGGTACTGGGAATCACCCTGGATCCCCTGGAAAAGCAGTAAGTGCCCTTAACTTCTGAGTCATCTATCCAACCCCTTTAAACTGGGTTTTAAACTCACCCCTGCTTCTTTATAGTTCCCTAGTGGTCTGGATACACCATATCTTTATTTTTTTTAATTTCTTTGTTTCTGTCTTCCACTTTTGTGAACTACAGTTATGAGCCCTGGGATGACTTTTTTTGACAATGAGTCAGATATACAATGTTGATCCCAGGAGATTATGAAGAAGTTAACAATTATTGCTGCCTAGTGACATGTTGCAGTCATTTCTGGTGTCTTAATACAACACATCAATAACATGTTTGTGGTGATGTTTCTGAGCAAGCTGATCATGTCATCTAAAAATACAAGCATGCAACTGTGTGCAGCATATACTCCCAAGTGATTGTGTTTCCAGTTTATGTGTCTGTTACCCTATCTCTTTATTGTTACTTTAGAGTGTATTCCTTCTACAAGCAAATTCTACAGTTTATTGTGAGATAAAGTTTTGTGACACTTCCTAGGGAGATGTGAATAAGTGACTATTCACCCCAGATAGGGCATAAACAACAGAACAAAGGAAGGATTCCATCTGAGTCTAGTTTGGTGAACCAATAATTTTATTTAGATTATTTACTGGAATATGTGGGAGTGGTTATTTGCTGGAGCATGGGGGAGGAGTTACTTATATGAGCGTGAGGGGAGGGTTACTTCGAGGAGCATGGTTGACCGAATAGCTCACTCCTATGCGCATGAAAACCCAATCTGAAGCCAAGAGCAGATGGCACTGCTGTCGCGTCTCCTTGGCAACGGTTTAAAACTTGTAGCACCTTAACTCTTTGTAAATCATGTACTTCTGACTCCTCAGGGTTTGTAAATTTTTTTTATCTTCTTAAGTCTAATAGGCTCCTCTTCTTCCTCAAAGAAGGAATATTTCAATTCAGAGGGAAGAGCTGAGCAACTAACAGTACCATGTTTTGGCCACACCCAGTTGGAGTTGACCTTGTCTCTGTCAATTAAGAGGTCTCAGTGAGTGAGTTGCTTTGCCATATAGTTTTATGTGAGCACAGTGGTGAAAGTGTCAGACAATGCACCTGTTGAAGTGTGTACCCTTTCTTTGTTAGCACATGACTCTGTTGGGGAAGGTCTAATAACATTGCTTCTGATAGGCTGATTTCAATGCTGAGGTCTGGTTACTGCCTCTTCTGAGGCATTCTCTAATTGGTTGAATAAATGCTGAGGCCTGAGACTGGGCAAAGACAGAGGTAGGTGGGACTAAGGTGGGTCTTCTGAAGCAGAGAGTTTCAGAAGTAGAAGAAGCCTCCAGCAGAACAAGGAACAGCCTCCAGTAGCCAGAAGTAGCTTCAAGAAGAAGCCTCCAGTACATAGGTAGAAGAAGCCTCCAGGAAAAGAAACAAAGAGCAGGAAGGAAGACACATGCCATGAGTTAGAGAAAAGAACCTCATTCCACATGGCCTGGAACATCGGCATAGCATGGAGAAAAACAGCCCAGGGGACATATGTATATTATGTGGGGCTTTATTCAGAAATAGAATTAAGAGCTAGCTTAGATGGGCCAAGATTGCTTAATTCAGGCCAAGTCTTCTTAAAATCCACGTGGTGTCTGTGTGCTCGTTTATAATGGCTGGTTAAAGATGAACAACCGCCAATCAATTAACAATAATATAAATACTGTTAAACAATTTCATTAATTATTTCTACATGACTCTGTATCTATGTACAAAGTTATGAAAGGTTTTTTTCTGTGTCGGAGTGTAGCTGCTTGCCATGCACTTTCCTAGAATGCCCATGGTTCAAGACCAGATAGTAATAATCTGTCTTCAGTGGACTGTCTGCACCATAGTAAGCTCTCAATGCAACTGTGACCATACTTCGCACTGCTAATACTATCTTAGTGTAGGAATAGGTGATGTTCCTACAGCAGTACCAACCAAAAAGCAGAAAAGAAGGACTCCTTAACAGGTAAAGCAGCAAGAGTCCAATGACAAGGAAGAGTCAGTGAGTTTGTTCTGCAATGTCCATAGATTCCTAAGATAAGGATGGTGCCCACACAAGAAGACCATGGAGGCTGGACTCTGCCTTCCACCACTATTGCTGACAACCAAGTCAGCTCCTGAGGTCCCACTCTCTCACCAAGCACTGTGTCTTAGCTTTCAAACAACATGACTGTCTTGACACTAACAGGAAAGGAAATTAAAGGAGAAGCTGTCGGTCCTCATTCGCTGATGCTGCTCTTTCCAGTTAGGTCCGCCATTAAGCAATTTGAAGTGAGTGAATCAGAAACTGAGTGATTCCAAGTAGAATTTCCCTCTAGCCTGGTAAGCATTGCCTTTAGCTGACTCCCTTGTGTCTGTAACAGTTAAAAAGAAATTCCAACCAAACTTAATCTCCTGCAGCATTGCATTGTTGTTTTTTTATTAGTAGGAAAGAAAGTCCAAGGAATGCCTAGAAAGATAAGAAAGATAAAAGTTACTGGGAAAAGAAATCTGGGCTGGCTGAGACCTGTTACCCTGATTCATCCAAAAGTCTTGGAGTGACCCGACGACTGATGCCTGACTTTACAACAAAGGTCAGGAAGTAACCCTGCTCAGAGATGGATGGTGGGGCAGGCATCAAGACGGGCTGTCAGAGAGCCCTGGCGCCTTTCATTCTTTCAAGCTCGGGCAGTGGTTAACACTGGCAGAATTTTGGGCCTGCAGACTGTAGGAAGGCCATGCCCATAGATAGCTTGAGTCACCAAGAGTGATGCAGAAAAAAAGCAGAGGGCACTAGTGGAGTGAAGAGTTGCAGCTCAAGTCATAGTCGATGTGTTTTTTTAATGTTATCATGTTTATTCACAATTTGTTTTCAAATTGCCCGTGTTGGTATATTTAAATAAAAAAGCATGTATCTGTGTGAGTATGCATACATGCATGCAAGTACCCATGGAGACCAGAAGAGAATGTTAACTGTTCTGGAGCTAGAACTACAGGTAACTGTTAGTCACCCAACATGGGTGCTGGGAATTGAACCCAGGTCCTGTGAAAGAGCAGCAAGCACTCATAACCCCTGATACACCTCCCCAGCCCAATGGTACACAGATTAAAATGTTGGCATTCTCTAATTTGACATAGGCATTGAATATTATTTTTTTAAAAGCTGAAACACAACTTCACTTACAAAATTTCCATGTCAAGCAAAGCTACCGCTTGTTAGACAGGAGTTCTCGCAGACTGTTGTTCTTTTCTCTTGCCTACTTCTATTCTTGAAATCACTAACCTTTTTCTTCCAAATGCAGAATATAAGTAGTCAAGAGAACATCACAATAAATGTGGAAATATTTCCTAACAGAGACAAAGTACAGAAAAAACACACATAGAAAGCTTGATCTGTAATTCAAGAGATAAACAATGGAACTACAACTAAGAAACATGTATTTAAGATTTACTTATTTTAGTTGGCTATGTAAGTCTTCTTTTGGTGTTTTTGACCCATCCAGAAGCCAACTAACCTGGACCCATGGGAGCTCACAGAGACTGAACCACCAACCAAAAAACATACATGGACTGGGCCTAAGCCCCCTCCACATATGAAGCTGAAGGGCAGCAGACCCTGTTGTCTGCCTTTGGGTCCCTTTCACCCAGCAGGGCTGCCTTGTCTGACCTTAGTGAAAGAGGAGGCAATTAGTCCTGATTCTGTTTGATGTGCCAGAGTGGGTTGGTACGGGTGGGGGAGAGGTGAGGGAAGTGGGTGAGAAGGTGGGACTGGGAGAAGAGGAAGTAGTGAGGGTGTGGTTGGGATGTAAATTGAACAAATAAATTAATTAATGAAAAAACAGAGAGATTTCCATCAACCCTCAAAAACATTTACTTATTTTATTTGAGGTTTATTGGTATTTTGCCTGGATATATGTGTATGTATTAAATGTGTGCAGTTCTCAAGGAGGCCAGAAGAGGACGCCAAATGATTGGGAGCTGCCATGTGAATGCTGAGAATCAAACCCAGGCCCTCTACAAGAGCAGTAAATGTTCTTAACCACAGAGCCATCTCTTCAGCCTCAAATCAGATCCTTAGTACATGAAAAATTTATTACACTTATTCTCTAGGACAGAGATAAAATACCTTTGAAACCTAATTCCCAAATCATTGCTGTGGAGATATTTTATCTGCCCACGCCACTTGCTTTTTATGACTCTTTGGCCCTTTATAGTTGCTTGTCTTCTAGATTGCCATGTGTAAAACACTACAGTGGGAAATGGAAATGTGGTATTTTTCATAAAGAGATTTTTGTTTCATGTGTCTATCCTTTTAGTGATTTAAATGCAACACCTTCTACTTCTGAAATTTACCATTGAGAAAAAACAAAACAAACAAACAAACAAAAAAAAAAACCAGGTGTGTTTGTTTTCTCTAAGGAGGAGCTGAGAGATAAGACAATTCTACCTGAAAGAGATCAGATGGGAAATTTGGGACAGAAAAACAAAAACAAACAAAGAAAAATTCTGGGTCATATTCCAGAACTGTAGAAGGAACACTTTGATGTCAAAGTCAAAATCACAACCCACCCCTGGTTACCATGACACAGTTGTAAAGTGACTTCCATTCTCCGGATTGTGATTGTCATCTTGGAGGCTTAAAGCTGAGTAAGCTCACCTTCTTCTGGCCGGCTGCTTCAACTCAGCTGTTCTGGCTCTAAACTCCTCTCCACGCTGACTGATTCAGACTGCCTTCTCTCATCTTCTGACTGAACTGTTCTGCTTGGCCTCAAACTAACTCTAGCAATCTGATCTAATTGTCTGGCTCCTTCTCATTCTCTGGCTCATTTTGTCTTCACCTGTGTCTAGCTTGTTCTCTCTTCAACCTCTCTCTGTAAAACTCTCTTAGTAAAACTGCCTGTGAATTCCACAAACTGAACTGCACTGAACTGCCTGTACTGTACTGTCTTCTCTACTGAACTCTCTACTGTACTCTACTGTATTGTACCCCCTCTCTCTCTCTGCTGCTGCTGCTCTTAAATCACCTCTCTTTGCTATCTCTTCTCATGAGAGTTGGACGTATCCTATCCATGACTCATTCTGTCAAATCTTTCTCTGATTTGTCATTTTGTCTGCCCTTCAATTATACACCACTTTCAAACATGGGTGTTTCCGTCTACAAACTAATTTTATCTTCATTGTTTGGAATTAAAGGTGTGTGCTAAGGGCGTGTCTATAAACCACAGGGATTAAAGGTGTGGGTCATGTCTGCATTCCACCCGGATCTGGAAGGTCTTTGGGTGTGACCATAGCAGCCATGTTGCTGAATTAAAATTCCTCTACACACAGTGGCCTGGCTGATCCCTGGGAAAGGAAACAGCATACTGCTTCCTCATCCTCAGAGTTGTTGTCTTTTCTGGCTTTCTTTTCTTCCAGCTACACACTATTAGTCAACATATCCTGACTGTTCTTTGCCACTTAGCTCAAGGGTCTTTCTGTGTGAAATTCTAGCATCCTCTGTCCATAGACCCTTCTAAACACACTTGGCCTTGGTCTAATAGAGCGACTCAGAACTCACAGTCCTCCATTGGCCCAAGGAAATGACCTCCAGAGACAACATTGTCAACAGTAAGCACAATGAAGTATTTCTTCCTCTTGTTGACGTTATTTTGTGATTTGTCATTTATAGAGAAAGAGGTTTCCTCTTTGGTAAATAAAATAATCATAGATAAAGAAGAAAGAATAAAAAAGTCTTGTATCTCCTGGGGCTTCTGCCTCTATCTTTTCATTATTTTCAGCATGTAGAAGGTAGAAAAAGAACTGAAATTTGTGTCTCCAAGGAGTGGGGTGTGAAAGTAACCACAACAAATCCTACAGGCTGTTGAAGAGGAAGCTCAAGGGCCAGGATCTTCCCAGGATCTTTCTACACGATTCTCATCAAATGTGGTGGGAATTCCCCACAGACTTTGAGAGGATGTGACTCCAATTACACCCCTTGGTAACTTACTGCAAAGATTCAAGTACAAGTTGGTGAAAATCTTAATCACCCTTTAATGTCAGGTCAAAATACAGCATTGGAGTCAATTCTGCTTTAGAGGACTTACACCTTCATTATTCCTCTTTGCCAAGTGTCTCTGTCCCCTGAAGACTTTGCTGCCTTCACTGTAAGCCATACCTCTGTCCTTCTGGTGCTGTCTGCGGTAACGGAGGAGAAACCATTCCATGGAGCACAGTTTATTTTAATGATGTAAAAAGTCATGCTCAGCACTAAGGAGATGGCTTGGTGGGTGAAGTCCTTCTATGCAAGTGAGCAGAACTAACTTTGGACCCCAGAACCCACATAAAAATCTGGCAGAGCTTAGTGTGTGTTCAACTCCAGTGCAATGGGAGCAGAAAATCTCTGGTTACTGAGCTTAGCCACTGTGAGGAGCACCAGATCAGTCAGTGAAAGACCCTGTCTCACAAAATAAAAAAGCAAGGGCTAAGGAACCAGTATCAGTCTCTGGTTTCCTCATGTATATTTGCATATACACTATCTTCACACAAAAAATATATGCACACACACAAACAAACGCTAAGTATCTACATACTACTGAATTGTTTCAGTGTGTATTGGCAAGGCAAAGTACGAGACAGTTCTTTTTTTCTTTTAACTTTCTTTTCTTTTTTCATAATGTTTATTTGTTACATCAAGTTACATCTCCATTATTGTGCCTTCTTTCCACCCCTCCCAGTTCCACCCTCCCACCCTCTCCACTCTCTCCCATCCATCCCACTCCTCCGACGTGGAGTGTCCCTACAAATCAGCCCCTCTCAGTTCAACAGTCATATGAGGGCTAAGAGCTTCCTCTTGCACTGGGGGCCTACATGGTAGCACCCCTAGGGCAAATTGACCCATTAATAAGTAACAAAGTCTATGTTCCTGATCTTTTTGGTGTGTTGGTTGTAGGATAGTTATCCTGTACTATATGGCTAAAATCCAATTATAAGTGAGTAGATGTGATGAAACAGTTCTATGCAAAATTAAAACCATGATCCACTTCTCAGGTAAAAACGCTGCAACTCAACCGAGTTCTCAAAAGTCGTCAAGTATTTGACATAAACCACTGGAGAAAGATTATCTTTGTCAACAGTAAAGGCCTTTCTAGCTGGACTCTGATGTGGCTTCCTGGGTTCATTTCCCAGCTTTATTCTCAACACCTTACAGCACTCCAAGTTCATCTACCTATCTAATCCATACCATCTATACATTTATATCTACATATAGATATAAATTATATTGACACATATATGATATAGATATAGGTGATATACGTAGATATCGATGATGATAAAGATGTAGATGATAATACAGATACAGATGATGATATAGATGCAGATGATGATATATCAATAGAGA
>CAJQZJ010031946.1:2897536-2923511 GCA_907164525.1 Lophiomys imhausi
GATGATATAGATGATGATATAGGTACAGATGATATAGATACAGATGAGACATAGATATAAATGATGATAAAGATATAGATGTAGATATAGATATAGGTGATGATATAGATATAGATGTAGATATAGATGATGATATAGATATAGATATAGAAATATAGATTACAGTTGATGAAAAAGATACAGATAGTGATATAGATATAAATTATGATATAGATATAGATATAGGTGATGATATAGATATAGGTGATGGTATAGAGATATAGGTGATGATATAAATGCAGATGATGATATAGATACAGATAATAATATGGATGGTATATATAGAGAGATAGAAATAAAGATCATACAGACCTGTTAGCTATTCAGGCTAAAATTCTTTGCTTTTACCAAACTGCTTTTACGAACCCCTTCAAATCTCCCACCAAAACTTCCCCTTGTTTTCCCTAACTTATGGTTATTTCATAGAACTTTCTGACATCATTTAAATCTCTCACACTAGCCTCATCATCAGACTATTTATCGCAGTGTTTGCATTAAATATGTGGTGACAGGAGGTGGGTAGTTCCCTCTCCCCCCAAGTCCCTTCTTTTAATTCATAGCTACAGCTTTTGCTTTTCTGGGAATTTCACCATTCAGCTATACACTGGACATTCTTCATCTGCTTTTCCAATGGCCATGTGCCTAATTTTGAATTAAAAGACTTTAAACAGAAGCCAATAGGTCACTTCCAATTCGTGGTTTCAGAAAATTTTCACTTGGGACTGGAGAGGCAGCTCAGTGGTGAGAGCACCCACATGGCAGTTCATAATCACCTAAACTCCAGCTCCAGGGGGTCTGACCTCTGTGGACTCTGCACTCATGCACAAACATGAGTGCTTGCAAAGTACATATAATGAACAGGATATAATCCATCGTGCTGAGGAAGGCATGGCAGTAGCAGCATGGACTGGCTGCTCAATGCATCCACAGTTAGGAAGCAGAGACCAGACAGGAAGTGGGACCATGTTATCAAACTTCAATACTGACTTCTCCTGACTCGCTTCCTCCCACCAGCTCTACTTTCCAAAGTTTTCATACCTTCCAATCCCACCTAGGGACCAAGTATTCAAACACATGAGCCTGTGGTGGACATTTCACATCCAAGCCACCACAGCAGCAGTAACAGGCGAAAAAAAGCTACAGATGCACCATTATTGAGGCAAGTGGTAAGCATGTAATGTGTATTATAGTAATGCCTGCACTGTTATGTTTGTTTGAATTTTTCTGTGACTTAAGTTTAAAAAGAGGAAAAAGTCAAAATTTCCCCTAGAAATACAATTGTTTTTAATAATTTCAAAAAGGAATCCAAGCATAAGAGAATTTCATATTGGATAATCACATGAATTTGGTTATTTAAATGGTAGAAATGTTGTTAACTATTTGTTGTTTTCCTTGCTTACTAAATGATTGCTCCTGGAGCTGGAGAGATGGCTCAGCAGTGAAGAGAACTTGCTGCTGTTGCAGAGAATCTGAGTTCAGTTCCAGCACTCACTTGGTGGCTCTCAACCATCTGGAACTCCAGTTCTAAGGGATCTTAAGACCTCCTTTTGCCTCCTTGGGAATGGCACACATAGAGAGAATTGCTGTGAGGTTGAAGCCAGCCTAGGCTGCATGGTGAGTCCAAGGCCAGCATAGGGTACAAAGTAAGACTTTGTAAAATACACACACACACACACACACACACACACACACACACACACACACACTCCACAAACCAACCAACCAACCAAATGCAAAAAACAACCTCCTTCCAAAGGAACAAAAAGGCAAGTGTAATTGAAATTGATCATGATTAGATGTGCTTTATGGGTCTTGGAAAGGATTTTTATTTTCATCTTGAGAGAAAGGGAAATTCATGGGGGCTTTTAAGAATTTCAAAAGTATGGCTTCTGTATGAAGACTTAAGTGGAGGGAAAAACTTTAAATGTTGAATATAAAATAATATTTAAACTAAATATAGAAGTAAATTTATATATACATATGTGAATATAAAAGCATACACACAGAAAGAGAGGACAAATTCTCTGTGTGTGTGTGTGTTCTCCCATACACAGGGACTAGAGGACACCCTTGAGTATGGTTGGTTCCTCAGGCACTATCCACTTTGTCCTTAAGACAAGGCTTGAACACACCAAGTAGGTTGGGCTCTCTGGCCAGTGAGTCCGATATCTACCTGCTCCTCCTCCCATCACTCTGGGATTACAAGAGTGTGTCACCATGCCTGACTTTTAAATTGCTTTCTTGGTCTTGATCCCAGTTCTCAATTTCAAGCTATCACAGTCTATGATATTCTTGTTGTCTAAAATAAAAGGTATTGTTCTCCAAATAACTAATGCAGTGAATACATTTTAGCAAAAATAGGTCATAAAGTCTTGTTAATTCTAAAGGGTTTGAAGATTTTCAGTGGTTGTTTTGTGATCATTTGCTTGATATTACTGTCATTATCTAAATAACATCACACACTAAGCCATGACTTGACATAGACCTTCCCATTGACTCCCCCATTAATGTGATGGTTATTAGGTCTTTGGTATCCAGCAATGACAAGTGACCAGAAGAACTGCCCATGTTCTATTTCCAGGACATTCGGCTTCACCTGGACTCAGAAATCTTACATCACACCCTCACTGGCTGTGTCCAGCATTTTCTACCCTGCAGCCTGTAGTTTTTCAGGAACATTGAGCTTTTCCTGAAGAGCAGGAAGCATTGTACATGTTCCTGTGACCAATGTGGCAGCTGTTTGCTGAGTTTGCTTATCTGCCTTGGGATATCAACATGACAAATTTTTCCCAGAACTGCTACAGAATCTACAATTGCTGTTAGACTTTTATCAAGACAGATTTTCTTCAGTGCCTTCTAAAGTCTAAAGAAGTGTCTCAATATTTCAACAATTGGCAGATCTACGTCATGTACACTCTGTGGGAATCAGTCCTTACTGGACCAGGAAGAAAGTATAGAGAAACAGTTATAATCTGGATATATTTTGAATGTGGAGCCAAGATATTTGCTAGTGAGTGGCATAAAAGGTATGAAAAAGTATCAGGTATGATCCTCAGGTATTGGTCTAAATAACTGGAAAACTGGAGAGAATGTGTTTTTGAGTGGGAATAAGGCATTATGAGGATTTGTTGTTGCTGCTCATTTTTTTCTTTTGGAAGGGGGAATGGTAGTCCAGTCTGACCTCATACTCAATGTGTAGCTAAAGATTATTTGAATTTATGACACCCCTGCCTCAGCTAGGATTAAAGGCTAGGATTACAGGTGTTTCACCACTATGCTTGGTTTGTGCTGTGAGGTGCAGGGAATCAAACCCAGGGCTTTCTACATGCTAGGTAAGCACACCATCAACTGAGCTACACTCCTCCATCTGAACCATTGGCTTCTAAAGACACAATAGCAGATTTTGAGTATTTTATTAAACAGGCAAGCAGAGCTTCAAGTACCTGTTTGATCTGTGAGTCTAGAGTTCCAGGTCAGACCGTTTTTAGGAATAATTAACTTAATCCAGCAGTTGCTATTCACCTGGTTAGAATCACTCATCTTTTACGGTTAGATTTGAACATATTTATGATGACCTATGTGGTTCAATGACTCATATAAGAAGCAAATTCAAGCCCCAAACTCCAAATAAAAGGCCACGTAACTGCCCAGCTTCCAGGTTTTACTACATCACACTCTGTGTTAACCTAGGATGTTTTCTCTACTCTAAGGACAATGCAATTGCCTTTTGGTAGATCTCATTTTAGCCAAATGAGATAATCTCCCCCATGTAGGTCAACTGACTCTTGACCACAGAAATTGCTAGGAAGAAAATATAGTTTTAAGACAAGAGGTAGGAGATTCAGAGGTAAAGAGCTCAGATTTCCGTGATATCTCAAACTCAGAAATACCAAAAGAGTGTTTCAAACCAAAAATCAAATAAATGACAAAGGAAAAAGAAACTGCAGTTCTTTTTGGCCGTAGATCTGAGATTGGACCCTTGGAAAGCAACGTCATCAACATTTGACTCCATGACTCAAAAAAAAAAAAGTCTTTTTGGGGGGCTTATTTTGAGATGATTTTATGTAAGAGGAATTACAAAATTACATGGTGAACATAAAGGAGATGTTTTAATAAAGTAATACAGTTTTTCCTGGGAGAAAGAGCTCTTAGAAGTGGGGAGCTGAGAAATCACTTGTACAAGAGTTAGCACTCTGCTTTCTGCTGACGCTTGCACAATTCTACCCAACAGACTGCCAAGAGAAGTCAATGTAAAGGGTTAGGTGACTGATCTAAAGCTGCTTCAAAACAGTCAGACCTAAGAGACTTGCTTTAGGCTTCCTATTACATACAGCATCATGAATAAAAGAATAAGATTGGTATATAAAAGGTACTAAATGTGATTGGAGATTTACCCCCTTCCTATTCTGTCTGCAGTTCTAGAGTGAGTAACAGAAACAGAATAGTCAGTGATCTAAACAATTACACATTTCAGATACACTCATTCCTTGGCCAGATTTGATATTACAGGTCCAATCCTAAACTGTTTCAAAATGAGAGATATGAATACCTTCCATTTTCTATACAGTAATTAGCATGTCACATGACATTCTGTGTATGAAACAAGTGTGAATCATGAGTCCTCTGCTTTGTGTGTTATTGTTTATTAATACAGGAAGTTTAATTTCTTGAATATGAATATTTTTCAGTGCATCAAAATATGAATATTGTGCTCCAACCCTGGTTTGGTGATG
Source organism: Lophiomys imhausi (assembly GCA_907164525.1). Taxonomy (NCBI): domain Eukaryota; kingdom Metazoa; phylum Chordata; class Mammalia; order Rodentia; family Muridae; genus Lophiomys; species Lophiomys imhausi. The sequence continues at coordinate 2,902,309 of CAJQZJ010031946.1, forward strand.
AGTCCAATATTTCAGTCATCAGAACTCAATGAACTGTCTGTCTGTAATCCAAACTCAATGAGTGACTGTCTCAGCGTCATCCTGTAGTCATGATTCTGATGGGCACTGGTTTCCTTCTGGAGTCATGAACTGCACTTTGGGCACCATGAGGGAAGAGTTATTCCTCCGGATAGAGTTGCTTCTCCTCATGGAATTGTTTCTTCTCATGGAGTTACGCTTCCTCAGAGAATTCTGGTGTGACAGTTCACTCTTTTGGAGGGTCTGAATCAGGATGGAAGGCTTCTCATCCAGCTCCCGGGCACTGCATCTTGGGGCAGCCACCTTCACAGTATTACCAAATTTAGAATAGTCCACAGAGTACACTCCCTCCTCCTCAGTCACAATTGACACGAAGCGGTGTCCCCACAGGATCTCCTCTGCAATGTAGGAGGTCCGTGCTTGTGTGGTGATGCCTGTGGTTTCCACCACGCCCTCGAGAATCACTATCACCTCCAGGTCTTGGTTGACAAGGTCAGTTGCTGAGATATCGTACAGAGGGCTGCGCTTATCAATCACATGGCAGATGATCAAAGGGGCCACTAGGAAGATGTTATTGCTTTCAATGGGATTATCCACTGGAATGTCCAGCTGGTGAATAGGGAGCACCTCTCCTTCTGGCGTGGTTGTTTTCTTCACCACCTGGATGCGCACCGACGCACTAATGATCATGCTCTTCCTCAGGTCGCCCACCCGGAACATGAAGCACAGCTTGCCATTGCGGACGGCCATCACAGCATGGCGGCTGAAAATCAGAGTCTCTGCCCTTCTGTGGGCCTGCGCCGTTTTCATGAAGATGCAGCCCAACATGACTGCGTTGATGATCAGACCCACAATGTTCTGCAGAATCAACACCGTGATGGCCAGAGGGCATTCCTCCGTCATCATTCTGCCTCCAAACCCAATGGTCACTTGAACCTCAATGGAGAAGAGAAACGCAGAGGTGAATGACCTGTGAGAATGGCATCAGAAAGAACGCTGGGTCAGAGTGTGCATGGTGAAAAGAACCCAGGGGAGCCCATCTGGCTGCTACAGGGTAGTGATTCTGGAAAAACTAACTTTGAATATAAGCACCCTCCCTCTCAGATTTCCCTTCCCCCACATCCAGCTATCCTCCTCTCCCTTTCCCCCATCCCTGCTCTTCCGGGTTCTGTTTGCACCTATGTTTACACCTCCAGATTTGGAGATACAATTTCTCAATTATTTCCGTAGTCATATACTGTGTGAAGACATCCATAAAATTGCTAAATATAAATTGTGGATATTTTCCATTTTAACCAAAGCCTAAGTTACTTTCTGGAATTTTCTACCAGGTAGGTGATTCTTATTTATCACCTATTCATATTTAAGAGACTTGAGTCATATGGAAGTTACTGAGCTTTGAGTGATATTTTTTTACTATTTATAACTTCTAAAATTATAGTCATTATCCAGTGATTAACTGTCTATTTACACAATTTAGCCCAGTGCTAAAACATAGTATAAAATACATCATCCCCAAACACTAGCATTTTAATAAGGAGTGTGTTTTTCCATGTAGGGAAGAGCCATTTCTTGTTGATCATCTTCTTTTGTTTTCTAGGTGACCCAGAGAATGTGGAAGCTATTAAAAGAGTTTCATGCAACCATTAAATGGCTGTGTCAAGACTGTGTATAAGTAAGGACTACATCCATGAGTCTTGACAATTCTGGCCTGGAGTTTTCAAACAGGCAAAAGAGGAGGAGTCAACAGGTGTGAGGGTTTTCTTGGGGAGGGCTTTTGTGGTTGCATATCTCCTCCCCACCTAAGCAAATGGACAAGTGTTTGGTGGGCTCCTCCTGGACCTGAGTGAGTCTCAGAAAGATTCCTGGGTAACTTTGCTTAATCTCTGGCTGAGAAGAATCGCCTTTTGTTATTAGCAAATCATCCACTTTGCTGCATGCCCAGCACTGCTGTAGCTTCTTCACAGCCCCTACCCCCTCCACTCATTTCAATTCTACACTTCTCTAATTTCACAGCACAGAAACCATATATTAGCAGTCTGTCAAAATATTATCTAGGAATGGCAGGCACAATGAGGGAACAAAACATTTGAACTTTGAGCACTCAGGACACTGGGCACTTTGACAGGAAGCCAGGAGAGTGTGAGTCCACAGACACCATCAGCTTTGAAGTAGCATAGGAAAATGAACTTTTTTCTCTGTTGTGGATAAAAAGGATTTGTGCGAAGCTGTAAAAACTGACTTCTGCCCTACCTACTCACCATGAGATATATGGCATGGGCTGAAAATACTACAGTAAGTAGAAATGGATCCCCAAAGAGTGCACATATACAGCATTGTGTTTTCATAATGGTTCATATGTTAGAAAAGAGCCCACTGATAGATTTCCCTCTCCTGTGTCTGTCAATGGCTTGGGAGATGGTTCATGAACTGTGTTTTCATACTGTTTATTTTAAAATGGAGTTCAATTACTTTATGCAGTATAAAAGCTAATCTTTTCTGAATGTCTGTCTTGCTAAACAATCTCAAGTGAAAAAAGCATTTAGTAGAGACAGGGTTGGGGTGTTTTATCTGCTGAATAATAATGAGAAAAAATAACAGTTTCTGTTTTCTGACTCATATTGGAAAGTTATCTGCACAGAGGAGAAACTGAGTCTCCCTAAAATGAGAACAACCAAGCAACATTGAAAAGACGTTGCTTCCAAATTTGATGATCTGACACCTAATTTATAAAAAAAAAAGAAATGAAAACTATTAGAATTACCACATATCTTTTAAGTTCTCTAGTAAGAGAATAAAGCTTTAAATACCACTAAGGAGTGAGTGTGATTTAAAAGCTGGCACTGTTACAGTGATAAAGTCACCTTTGCTTCATTGGAATTTTGACACCATTTCTCATGGCTAAACACCATCAGGAATGTATCTAGGAAATAAACATTCTTCAGAATATCTTGTTTAAAAAATAAGAAGTGACAAGATGCAGCTTTTTAGGAAGCAGTGCAACACTAGAAGATACTCTTCATAGAAAACATCCTAGAAAGAAGAATCTCTTTGGATGAGATATATGTATGTATGTATGTATATATATATTTACTAAATGGTTTCTTTTTCACAGATAGTGACAATAGAGCATCTTGAGTAAAATCAATTTATTTCCAAGGTCGTCATGACCATTTCTCCTACTTCTATTTGTCAGGATCTCTTGCCTGTTTACTGGAAACCTGTCTGAATATGAACACCCTCACCAGCCATAGTAATGCCAGTAAGCTGCTGAGAGAAACAGCATTCCAGTAAGGTATTAACTTCAAATGCCTTAGACATGTTTGAGGTGTTTAAACACAGAGAGGACCTTGTTCTTTGTGCCCCCATGGCTCTGCTCACCTGGACTTATACATGTTATCACCAAGGCAGAAGTTTGAGGAAAAAAAATTCTACCCGGCCAGAGATAAAGCTGTGGATCAATCTAGTGCATTGCTCGCCCAAAATCTGAGCTGCCTGCATGTGGTGTGGTCTCAGGTGACCTCTCTCCTTGACTCAATGCCTGCCAGTTACTTGGCCAACTGGAAGAGTGGGTTAGGTCATGAGAAGCTTTGCTTCTGAACATGTCATGCTTCTTTACAGACTTCTTTTCAGGGCCACTAAAGTGTCATTCTTAACAGTTCCCTGACTTGGTGATGCTTTTTCAGCTTCTCTGCCTCTAGCATCATGTGGATTTGGGATATGACTCAGAAAATACCCTGGAATTCCCTCCAGTGTTACCACTGCTCTTATCTAGTTAACATTCTTGCAATTGGCATAAATCATGTCTCTGTCCAAAGAAACAGAGTTTTTTTTTTTTTTTTAAATGGCCTTCTTGTAACGTTTAGGGCCTCATGGGAATACAGGAGAGTCACGGAAAGCAAATGCACTTCAGATGTATTTGAAACATCCCTAAACACAGAAGTCAAATTTAGGTAACCTAAAGGCTGTGGTGCTCCCGTTCTATGGAGCTTTGGAAGGAGACCTCAGTATGCACTTGCTGTTTGTTGCTCAGCAATGTTCATGAAAACTTGCACTGATTGTCACTAATTTTTCTCTTCTAAATTTTGGAATAAGCTTTATTATTTTAATCTAAAGCAATCTCTCAGTTATGCTAAAATAACCTTAATAAAGAAGGGCATACATTTTATTGCAGTTATTTTATTTTTAGTGTATTTTTAAATAAAGGACACTCTACGGAAGCATATTTCTTGTATTTACATAATACTTTTGATTAACTGGAGATATTTACTAGTATTCACTGGACAGCCTCTTCATGGTGACAATGAGCTGTGGTTTGGGGAGTCAGCAGTCATTTGAACCCATCCAAGGTTAGCACGAAGGAAGGAACACATTCTCAGAAACCCACCCATAAAACTACAATTATAAAGATTTTAATGTTAGTCTCCACCCTGCACCCTAAATTTGCTTTTGTTTTGTTTCTAAACTGTCCAATGAAAACTCATTATTTCACAATCGACTACATGAAAGAGCGTTTTATTTCTACTTTGCTTGCAACTGCTGTCTAACCCCATTATTCTTACCTGACATTGGTCACACAGACAGTGGACTCCAAGCCGCTCTTCTCCATGGTGCTTTTCTCCATGTAAGCATATATGTCCCCGTGGGCGAAGGCCACCAGCCACCACATGATCGCAAAGAGCAGCCAGCTGCAGAGGAATGACATGGTGAAGATAACCAGCGTGTGACGCCATTTCAGGTCTACCAAGGTGGTGAAGATGTCCTGGAGGAAGCGACCTTGCTCACGGATGTTCTTGTGCGCCAGGTTGCAGGCTCCGCTCTTGGCGATGAAGCGGGCTTTGGGGAGGCGGTCACGGATGCGCGGCTTGCGCAGATTCTCCGCGGCGATGCGCGCCAGCACATACTCCTCCGGGATGATGCTCTTCCTGGCCAACATTTTCCTATCACCATAGCCAGTCTATGCACCTGCCTGAACCTGCTGCTTCTTTCCTCCTTTCCTCCACGCTTGTCCTCCTGGACCAGAGAAACGCTTATTAAAAGCTGCCAGCTTCTTTTTCTCTTCTCTCGTCCTTGTAAAAAGGGATGCTGTCTTACACACACACACACACACACACACACGCACACGCACACGCACACGCACACACACACACACACACACACACACACACACACACACACACGAACTGACACTCAAAATTAAAGATGTGGTCAATACAAATGAGAACCTAACTTGTGTCTGAGGTCTGGGATCTCAGAGAAAACTTCTGATCAGAACCTGAGGAATCCCCCCCCCCCTCTCTCTCTCCTCCCTGAGCACTCTTGGGAATAGCCCAGATAAGCAGATTTTATAGCATTTTTCTGTAAATACAGGCTCGAACAGGGTTCTCTTATGTAGACAAGGATACAAGGATACGTGCTCACGCTGTCGAGGAAGAAAATGAAAGCCAGCTGGGTTTGCCATAAAGTAGCAAGTTTCAAAGTAAAGAAGGAAGAATTCTTATTTTTAGGAGCAGCGAAGAAACTGCTTCCTGCTCATTACGAAAATATTAACTGTAATTAACACGGTACCAAACGTTGCGCTTTCGAACTTGAAAAATGAATGATTTTAAATTTGAAGGATTTATGAGACGCCTTTTAAAAGACAGCCCAGCCTCTCCTCCCCTCCCTCTGTACCTATCATACTATATACTGGAAACCAATTTGCAACATAGGGATCGGACACACTGCTGAAGAGTTCCAGGGCGTGAGCCGGTTTGGGTGCACCTCCACTGTTGGCTTTTGAAGTCACGGGCTGAGTGGCGGTGGGCTTTCCCCTGGGCTCCCCGAGAGGAGCGATGCAACTTACAGGCTCAGGGCAGCGTGCGTGGCTGCGGGTGAAGCTCCGCGCACCCCGGGGCGCACGGCGGGCAGGTCCTTGGCTCTCGCAACCTGGGAGCAAGGGCGGCCACAGCCCGATGGGCAGATTCGGAGGATGTTGATCCTCCAGAACTGAATTAAGACTCTAGAAGGTGCGATCCACTGTGCATGCCACTGTGCATGCGGGAGGAGGGCTGGAGGATGAGGGACGGGTTGGCTCTTCCCCTCCTGCTACTGGGCCCTAGGAGGGAGAGGGAGGAGATAGTGTGAGAGATGCTGGTGGCCGTGCTTCGCCAGATCTCAACCGCCTAGCTGGGGCCAGACCTCCGAGAAAGCCGGGAAGGTGGAGGCGGAGGCCAGCCCGGGGGAGGCAGAGAGCGGGCCAGGAGGGAGGGACCACCGGGGGAGGAGGCACCCGCCCAGCCAGCTCTGTTCCCAGTAGCCGCGACTCTGCTGCCAGCCCGACACACACGTCTTTAAAAGGCTCGCTGCTCAGAGAACGTTCTGAGTCCAAGTTCACTGACGCAAAGAGATTTTAATTTATTACTTTTTACAGCGTAACTTGGGGAGATCGTTGGGTTACTTCAGATGGAATAAAACCAGATGGAGAGAGTGTAAGTGTTCCGGGTGGGGTGAGGTGAGGTGAGATGGAGTTTGGTAGGGTCCTAGCCCTGAGCTTTTCACATTAGAATAGAAACGGTAGGAGGGCTGAAATCCTTTCAAATAGCGACCTCACCAGCTAAGGCCAGTTCTCGGGAACTTAAAGACGTACAAAAGAAAGAAAAAGAAAAGAAAATAAAAATAGAGGCTAGCAACAAAACCCCCATAAACAGTCTTTCCATTAAGACATTTTACACCCAACAGGACGACTGTCTACAGACCGGGACTACACCGGTCATCAGAGTTCAGTCAGGGCTGAGTTTCTCACTTGTGACCGCCGGTATCTCCCTCCAGGCTAGATGTTGGAATGATAAGACAGCCCATTTGTGAACAAGAAGGATTATACAGTAAATGCCTTTCTATGGCTTTTGAGAAAGAGCCAGGAGGGACAAATGTGCTTTCTCCCGCAGGTCAAGTCTCTGTTTTTGGCACTTGTATTAATGGAAACTTTAATTCTTGGAAATTTTATGCATTTTCCAAGACTTGGGGGTCGAGAGTATATGAAGTATAAACAACATGTTCATTTACAAGAAAGACCTAAAATTAGTCTTTAATGAAGGAAAATGATGACTGCCCCCCTCCTCCTTTTTCCATTGTGGGTAGATCGGCTTTAACCCCTTGAAGGCTGGAGGGACTGTCCCTTCAGCGGGAATTCTCTCTGTTGCCTTCATTTTCCGCAGTAATTCATATTGTAACCTGACAGCAAGCATGTAGGTATCATTTGTGCAGACAGTCCCTCCACTGAAACACAGTTTTCGGTGCAGCGTTCTGTGCAGTTTGTTGTCCATTAATTTACACCAACACATTTTTTTTTTTTCCCCAGAAGACAGGGTTTCATGTATTCCAAGTTGGCCTCAAACTTGCTGTGTAACCTGTGTGGACTTTGAGCTTCTGATCCTCCTGCCTGTATCTAAGTGCTGGGATCACAGGTGGGCACCATCCTGCCTGGTGTTTGCTTGTTTGTTTTGTTCGTTTTTTGTTTTCAGAGGTTGTTCATGCTAGACAAACATTCTACCAACTGAGCTACACTGATATTCTTTCTCTCTCCTTGTGTGTGATTTGGTTGTTGGACTCTGAGACAGAATTTTGTTGCGCAACCCAGGCTAGCTTGTGGTTTACTATATATTCCAGACATGCTTCAAATTCAAGGCAATCTTCATGACTCAATCTCTTGAGTGCTAGGATTAATGAATCGATATGCTATGCCTGCTTATTAAGCATCTAAGTTGTGTTTATATAGCTAAGGGTATATAAATATATGTCACCTTAACTGATCTTAGAGACAGATAATGGTAGTAGAGATGTGGTGTTGCTAAGATCTGACACAATCAAGGATGCGATTAAAATAGGAAAGGAGGGGCTGGAGAGATGGCTCAGCAGTTAAGAGCACTGGCTGCTCTTCCAGAGGGCTTGGGTTCAATTCCCAGCACCCACATGATAGCTTACAACCATTTGTAACAGCAGTTCCAGGGGATTCAACATTCACTTGTTATCTCTGTAGGCACCAGGCATGCACTTGGTGCACAGATACACAATTAGGCAAGACACCTATACACAGAAAATAAATAATAAAAAATTAAACATTAAATAAAAAGAAATAGAACAAATGTCCTTGGAATTTAGTGCGAAACAGTGAAGGCTGAGATACTAAAGGAATGTTTCTGGATTGTTTGGTATCCAATCTAATAGTTGAAAATCTAGATCTATTAGGAGTATATTGAAAAGCAGAAAAGCAGAGAAAAGATGTTCCATAGACAAGCAGACAGCCATGAAATGTGGGCAAGAGAAATGGCATAGCAGAAATGAATCTAAGCAGCCTCCAGGATACACCCATAAGCCAGCAGGTGACAGGCTCCAATTCAACGCTCCTTTGGAAGCCCAGCTTTCTTAGCAACATATTTACCCATGTAAAAGTGAGTATCCTCCAGGTTTGTTATAGGCACTATAAGCTATAATTTGGGTATAGAGTATGATGACTGGGCTGGAGAGATGGCTCAGCCATTAAAGGCTAGGCTCACAACCAAATATATAAGAGTATGATGACTGGGTTTCAATGTTGCCTACATTCAAGTTGACTGGGTTTAGAATCACCTAGGAGACACACCTGTGGTTATGTTCGTGAGTGTGTTTCCAGAGAGAATTAGCCAAGGAGGGAAGAAACATCTGGAACATAGACAATATCCCAACAGTTGGGGTTCTAGACTGAGCAAAGAAAAAAGTAAGGAACACCTACTCTGTTTCCTGGCCACAGATGCACTGTGACCAGCTGCCTCACACTTTTAACGCCGTGCCTTCCCCAACATGATGGACTACAAACCCCTCCTTCCACATGATGCTCTGGTTAGGTATTTCATCCCAGCAACAAGAGAAAGAATAAATGCAGAGAGGTTCCTGAAGTTCTTACTCTCCAAAGGAATAAAGCTTGTCAGGTACTTTCAGACAAGGGAGAGCTGACAGGCTGATGTCTTTCTCAATCGTCTGTTACTGTGATTACCAAATGAAGACTGGTGAGGCCCTAGAATGACTTCTGAGATTCAGGGTGGGATCTTTGTGTCTGGTGCCTTTGCCTTTGACTTGACTTGTGAGTATTCAACTCTTAGACTTCAGAATTTGGAAAATCTCCAGATGACAGTTGGAGTATTCATGCCAACAGCAGGATGATGCTTGCTGTATTTTCCTAGTGTGCTGCTTTATTCGAGTCCTCATCTAAACCACTTGGGAACACATTGCTTTGGAATCAGCTTAATAAAACATTACATAAACTCGTAATCAAAACAGCATGTTATAAACTCAGTTTCAGAATTTTATCATTAATTGAGAATGACAGTATAACTCTTCACTGTTATCTGTTTCAGGGAGTTCAGAAAATATTTCTTTTAGAGCTAGGTACACATATATAATAAATATTTCTCTTATTTTAATTTGGTCATTTATCTTGCCAAAGAGATCCATCAGAATTTCAAATTAAAAAGATTTGCCCCCAGCTTGTGCATTCAACTCAAGTATACCAACTCAAGAGGGCATGTGAATCAGAAAACCATGAATGGGGAGGGGAGTTTAGTGACAAACAATACCTTTTATTTGCATCTAGATGGATAAAACCAACTCTTTGCTATCAGGAGAAAGAGAGGAAACTGTCATCTACAAGCAGAGAAGTAATCAATTATATAATTGTGAAGCATAAAAGTTTATGAACAATCAGTCAGGGTCAGTCAGTACATAGTGGCCTTGGAAATAAGAAGACCAGCATTCGATCTCCAGAACTCATGTAAAAGCCAAGTGCATGAACTTGACCCAAGGCCCTTACACATATGTAACCAATGGGCAGCTTGGTCCTCATGTGGGTCCCCTAGCAAGTAGAGAGGAGGATGTCACTGTCATGGACTCTGTAGCCCACTTTTCAATCACTCCTCCCTAACAAGGTGACAGTGTCTGGGCTCCGTGGAAGAGGAGGCACTCAGACCTGATATGACTCGATGTGTGGGGGTGGGATGGCATGGGTGTGGGAGGTTCCCCTTTCCTGAGGAGAAGGGGGATGGGGGAAATGGGCCAGAGTGTGGGACCCTGAGGAGTGGAGGGAGGGAGGGGCCTATGATCAGGGTGTAAAATTAATAAATAGAATTAAAAATTTAAAAAAAACCTGGGTGTGGTGGCACATTTGTAACCTTACCACTGGAGAGGTAGGGACCAGAAGATCCCTGAGGTTTGCTAGCCAGTTAGCTTAATCCACCCTAATCTGAGAGTTTCAGGCTAATGAGTGACCCATTCTTAAAAAAAAAAAAAAAAAAAAAACATGAACTCCATCTAAGGAAGACTCTGCGAGATTGACCTTGTACATGCATCCATACTAGGGAATGAGCAGTTTAGGGAACCTAGGAACCCCTAGGAAGGCTTTATGTAGGAAATAACTTGACATGCTTGAAGAATACCAACAGCAGTGGGAAGGACAGAGAAGAGGAAGGACAGAGAAGGCAGAAGTAGGATGAATCAAAGGACCATCCATCCCTTCACTTACCTAGTGAATAAGGACTGAGGGTCTGTCAGGTTTAGACTGTGACAACCAGTGACCTGATGAGAATTAGGTTATTTTCCTAATAAATCACATGTTACTCAAAATAACCTGTCTAGGCTAACATGCTCAGCAAGTGGGAAGCTGTGGCAACTACAGAAAGTCTGCTCTCACATTCAGTGCTTTTCCCACCAAGCAGTCTTTCTGAGGAATGGTTTTCTATCCATGGTCCAGCTACATGAAAAATACCTGGTGATGTGGATTTATGCTACTCTGAGGTTTTGTTGGGCAAAGATAAAACAAGAATAAAATCCTTGACCACAAATTAAAGTGTCTTTAATGAGAAGGTATAAATTCTTCCAATAAGATGGAACAAAATACATTATTCCAGAGATATGAGAAGCCTCAGACTTTTGAGGAGGGTGTCGTGGTTTGCGTACAGTCTGAGTGTGTCCTGCAAGAGTTCCTGGCCCAAAACCTGGTCTCATGTGTGACTGTGTGAGAGATAGTAAAACACTTTGTATGTGTGTATGTGCTATTTATATGTTGTATGTGCACACACATGAGCGCAGGTGCACATGTACAATGTGTGTGTGTGTATGTGGAGGTCAAAAGTTAATTTTAGGTGTTGTTTCTCAGACTCAATTCAACTCCTTATTTTGAGATTAGTCACTCATTGGTCTGGAGATCGCCAATTAGGCTATACTAGCTAGCTAGTGAAGCTCAAGGATCCTCCAGTCTCTGCTTCCTTGGCAATGGGATTATAAATGAGTGGCACCAGCCTGGCTTTTTATCTTGGCACTGGGGCTCCTAACACAAGTCCACAAATCTGCATTGCAATTTCTCTGGCTGAGTCACCTTCCTGCCTCTGGTGGGTAAGTCATGAAGGCATAGTCCTCAGAAGATACTAGGTGATTTTTCCTAAAACTTTATGTATGTATATATATATTCATTATACAAAGAAATGGGTTTCACAAAGGCATATTCACCTAAGTCTATAATAAACTTTGACCATATTGCCCTCTCCCTACATCCTTGTCCTCTGTGTGAGAAAAAAAAAGAAATATTTGTTTTTCTGGATCTGTTCTATTTCACTCAATATGATGATCTCCAGTTCATCCATTTCCTTACAAATGATACAATGCCATTCTATAAAAATTCACATTACTGTTTTGCATGTGTGTGGGGGTCAGGCACACATGCCATGGCATGAGTGTGAAAATCGGAGGAAAACTCTGGTGTCTTTCCATGACATGGGTCCTGGGGTTTGAACTCACTTCATCAGCTTTGAGGACAGGTGCCTTTTCCTGATGAGCAGCCTCATTGTTCTAGTTCTTCTTCTTTATGACTGAATAAAATTTCACTTGGAATGTGAACTACATCTATTCATCTGCTGACAGACACAAGGCTGATCTTGAGGAGTGAATTCATTCCCAAGAGAGCAGGTTGTTATGTCTCAATAACTGGCTTCATGTCCCGTGTGATTGATCTCTGATGCACCGGTGCACCCTTCCTAGAGCTCCCCTCCACAGATGGGGCAGCAAGTATCCTTGTTCTCATCCTTTCAGTCCCCAAACAAAGTAAAGATAAATAAAACCCCTTTCCTTATAAAGTATCTAACCTCAAGTATTTTGCTAAGAAATAGAAGAAGATGGACATATTCAAAGCAGGACAAGTTAGCCTGCACACAGTGCCTAGGATAATGCCTGCCCTGTGATATGCACTTACTATGAACTCTTACTAATATGTGAGGATTGATTTTGCCCGAGAAGTCAGACCAAGATGTGAGCATAGGGAGGGAGGTTTTAGGCCCCATAGTCCTTTACATATTATGTAGCTCTCTTCCTAACCCAAGGTTAAGAAAATAAGAGACTCTTTATTATCTTTATCAGAGATGAGTCAATTTTGGGACCTTGCCAACCTTCAAAGTATGGTGCATAATAGATAGTTGTATTGGTGCCTCCTCGGCTCTTAAATTTGGCTGATACCAGATACTGAAAGGGAACAAACCAAAATACTAGTACTGCGACAAGAACTGAGACATCCCTATGTTTGCTTTACTGGAATCTTAAGTGTCATCAAGAGAAAAATGGCTCCTTCAACCAAGGAGAGAGTATCTGTGAGCATTTTCTACATGGAAGCTATAAAATGCAAGTTCTGAATAAAGCTGGAAGCCCCCACCCCAAGAAAAGAGGAATGGATGCAGTTGGTCCAGGGCATGAACTTGAGAGAGAGAGAGAGGTGACCCCAATCTCTGCTCTGCTGTGGTAGAACCACTTAAGGAGAGATTTCCAAAGATGTCCTTCTCTATCCTGTGCTTTCAAAGGTCCCCGTGTTTTGAAAACCCAGTGACTCATGCACTACTTGAAAGAAAAACCTGACATTTCCCAGAACTCTTTGCTGAGTGGCTGCTTACTGCCGCCTTTCAAAAAATGCCAGCCACAGAAGGAATTACAAAAGTTGAAAAATTTCCACCTCACTTCCAAAAAGTACCCTCTCCCCAATTCCAGTTCCCCACCCAATGTCTCCTGTTCCCACCCCACCTGCCCTCCCCCATTCATCTGTGAAATCTATTCTATTTCCCCTTCCCCAGAAGATCCGTGTGCCACCCCTTAAGCCCTCCTTGTTACTTAGCCTCTCTGGGTCTGTGGACTGTGTAGCATGGTTCTCCTGTATTTTACAGCTAATGTCCACTTTAAGTGAGCACACACCATGTGTGTGTTTTTCTGGATCTGGGTCACCTCACACAGACAGCTCCATCCACTTGCCTGAAAACTTCATGATGTCATTGTTTTTAAGAGCTGAGTAATACTCCATTGTGTGCCACAGTTTCTTTATCCATTCTTCGCTTGAGGAACATCTAGGTTGTCTCCAGTTTATGGCTATTATAAATAAAGCTTTCGTGAACATAGTTGAGCAACTGTCCTTGTGAAAGGATGGAGCATCTTTTGGGTATATGCCCAGGAGTGGCATAGCTGGGTTTTGAGGTAGATCGATCCCCAGTTTTCTGAGAAACCATCATATTGACTTCCAAGGTGGCTATACAAGTTTGCCCTCTCACCAGAAGTGAAGGAGTATTCTCCCTGCGCTCCATCTTTGCCAGCATGAGCTATAACTTGTGTTTTTGATCTTAGCCATTCTGACAGGTGTAAGATGGAATCTCAATGTCGTTTTTATTTTCATTTCCCTGATGGCTAAGGATATGGAACGTTTCAAGTGTTTCTTCAACCATTTGAGATTCTTTTGTGGAGAATACTGTTTAGTACCACATTTTAAAATTAGATTATTTAGTTTGCTGATGCCTAGTTTCTTGAGTTCTTTCTATATTTTGGAAATTAGCCCTCCCTCAGATGTGGAGTTGGCGAGGTGGTAATCCAGTGCAATGAAAACTCCATGGAATCCATGAGAGTAACCCTAGCAAAGACCCTCAGTAATGGGGGATACAGAGCCTGAACTGGCCATCTTCTGTATCAAGGCCAGGCTCAAGTGGACATAAACCAGCCTCAAATCCTTCCACCTACAGTTTGTCCTGCCTGCAGAGTGTTCTGGGACAGAAGCCTAACAGAATCGCCACTAAAGAGACCACCTGGTAACTGATAAGAGGGGATTCAGAGTTTCACAGCTAAACATTAGGTGGAGCTCAGGAGTCCTGCAGAGGAAGGGGAGGGAGGATTGGAGGAACCAGAGAGACCAAGGACACCACAAGAACATGGCCCACAGGATCAACTGACTAGGACTCTTGGGGGCTCACAGAGATCTCGAAGTCTGTAGGGGTTTGACCTAGGTCCTCTGCTTATATCTTATGGCTGAGTAGCTTGGTGTTCTTGTGAGGATCCTAACAGAAAAAGCAGGCATTGTCCCTGACTCTGTTGCTTACTTGTGGGGCCCTTTTCCTCCTACTGGATCGCCTTGTCTAGCCTTGATGTGATGATATGTGCCTGGTCTTATTACAGCTTGTTTTTTTTATTTTTTAAACATTGAAAAATTTAAGGGACTTTTAGATTTGAGCCTGAGGAAGCCAGGGGTTTTCTTTTCTATCATTGAAGCAGGGCTTTTACTCTAGGTAAAAATTATCTGAGCCAACAAAGTTTGCACGGGGTCAGTTTTTTTTTTTTCCTAAACAGATTCAGACTGGAATTAAATATATGAAATTTGTTTCTGCCTTGAGATGTTATATTTTTTATTGTTAGAACAAAAGGAATAATAAAACTTCTGCCAACCCACAGAAATTTGTTATGCATTTGAAGGATATCTTTTTGTTTCTAAAATAAATGAGTAAATATGACAGTTGTATGTGATTAAGTTCACAGAGACTTAGTGTGAGAAAAATTTGTGGTTTGGGGCTGCTGAGAGTATAGCTTAGTGGTAGAGCCTACCATGCATGAGGCCGTAGGTTCAATTCTCAGCACTGTGCTCAAAAACCAATTCTGCCATTTCTTGGTTGGTGAGCTTGAACATCACTCTTTCCTCTTTGGTAAAATATACAAAGGAGTTTAGAAATGACTATGACATCTATTACTAAAAATAATTATGGTTTTGACAAAACATGTTTTATTTAGTACTTTTTATTTTTGTTTCTTTGATTGCAATGCAATTTATTATTAGTTTTATCCAATGATAAATGATAACAGAGGTGACTAGTGTGATTTTCTTCTTGTGATTTTAGTAAAATCTTCCAGAGAAAAGAGCTTATATTTTGACACAGTGTGTTTTATATTTCTTTAATGTTTAATCAGTGATGGAGATTGAATTAAATTATACAGAACGTACATGTTTAAATGACTCTTTCTTCTTTTGGCCAGCTAACACAGTCAACTAAATTACTAGATTAAAAATGTTGAGCTATTTTTATATTGCTGAGATAGATTCCATTTCTCTATGATGAACCATTATTTAATGCATTTGATTATATTTTCTAAACAATTGATTTTTATTTTTGAAGGTAGTTTTCTAAGCAAGATTGGGCTGTATTAATACTTCTAATTGACTTTCCTTGGCCTTGGACACCAGTCTTGCCTCTTTGTAGAAGATTTACAGTCCTCCGTGGATTAGAACAAAGTAGAACAGAACCAGCTACTTCTTGAAGCCTTGCAAGTCTAGCATGGAAGCAGTTTGTTGTGTGCTTGAATTTTTCTTTTTTGCAAACGAAGAAATAGGAACTTAGACTTAACTGATAAATGCAAGACTACGTACCCACTAAATGATCGAAGCTAAATATTATACAACCCAGTCTTCTCATTCCCCCTAGTTCCATGACAGTAGTATCCTGAACAGTCACATAGTTATTCTGTTATTGTGTGCCATATATAAGATAAGTTACTTATTCTCAAGAGACTTTAACTCTCTGGTGTAGTCAGCAGCGAATCACATGGTTACAGTGTTAATGAACACGGCCTCAAAGTCAGGTTACTTGAACTCAGTTCCACTGAAGCCCAGGCAAGGTGCCTTCACTGACTCTCAAGTATAAAAGGAGAAAAAGTTTTTTACTTCTCAGATTTTTTTTCAAGATTAAGCTAGATCATACTTACAAAGCTCCTTCCTATCATAGATACTCAGTATATGTCATCCTTGTGGCAAAAATTTAAAGGGATGGATTTATCATATGTATCCTATTAATGTGTGAACTGATGTCAGATTATTCTTCTGTCCTTTTCCCCTGTCATTTTATTTCTTTTGTGTTTTTTGATATGACATGGTACCAGACATTACAGAGGTTATATAATATTTAAGCCATAAATCATTATTTCATCCCTATGTTTTATTGGCAGGCATAGCTTAGCTTTATTAAAATACTATTTATGCCAAGAATTCCTCATGAAATATTAGCCTTGCTAATTTTCCCCCTACATTGTTGGACAACTGCCTAGATGCCTTGTGTTCCCAATATAATATTTTATCACATTGACTATTTTCTAGAACTTCAGTAAAGTGGGAATGAAAAGAGACACCCCATTATCACCATCACCCCAAGTCACCATGTTTCCATCATTTCCTCTTTCTTTTGCCAAGGACACAGACATGCAATGTTTGGGTTAAATGCTTGGCACTTTTGAGTGTCTGGGGCTGAAATGAAGAATTCATGTAAAGACCGGGGATCAGAGACCCTGACACGGCGAGTGAGCACAGCTCTAGAAGCATGTTACTTCGTGCATGAGTGGTTGTGAGAAATGTCTCATGTAGGCAGTGCACCATAAAGTCATTTCTGTGGGAAAGTGAAACTTAGGCTTAAAAGACAATATCTGGAGGTGACTCCTTATGGCAGATTTTTGTTTTGATTTCTTGTTTTCAAACAAAAATGTACCTTCTTTGGACTTTTCCTCCAGCCATGGCAGAGGGAGGGTGGGAGATATTGGAATAAAAGTTGTCAGCCAGCTTATTTGATCATGTGATAGGCAGAACGGGAAAGATATTCCCTCTTAAATATCCCTTCCCTTAAAATAAGAAAGTAGCTATTGGACAATACAGCATATCAGAGGTCAGCATGGTGCATCAGTGGTCAGTACAGAGCATCATCCCTTTCCTCAAACTACCTTTTATGGTTTATTTTTCTGAGATCACTGCTTGCCATGTCACCTCTAATTTGTGTTGAGTTCTCTTCAACATAAAACTTTACCTCTTGAGAAAAGAGATTTGTTTTCTTTTTAATTAAGTGTACAAATGTGTGGTAGGAAAGAGTATATGCACAGAAGCCAGAAAAGGAAGTCATATTGCCTGGAGCTGTAATTATAGGTCATGGTGAGTCATCCAACATGGGTGCTGGGAACTGAACTTGGGTATCTTAACCACTGAGCCATCCCTCAGACCTCAGACTTCTGATCCACGTGTACTACCTGGCCACAAGCTCTGACCTCAGATGCACATTCTTGGCTTAGACTGATGTAGGACAAAATTGTTCTAGGCACACAGAATGAGGAGCTTCAGGAAGCTGACTCACTTGCTTGATCCTTTGGGCAGAAAACTTGAGAAACAGAGGTGGCTGCAGAGAATTTTGTGTCAAATAATTCATAAAGGCAGCATGGAAGGTGAGAAAACATGAAAGTTGTTCATAAAGTCTATGTACAAGGCAAAATGGCAGCAGAGATAGTTATATAACAGAAAGAAAATGAAAACCCAGTGAGAATGGAATGGAAGAAGTGCCCTGTCTCCAGAACTCTAGATCTGCCCCTACGATCAACCTTCCTGAGCCCTGATTTCCTCCAATTCCAGTACTGACTCACGTGGCTCTTCCGACCTTTGCTCTTTGAGAAACAAGATATTGGTGACTATAGTGTTTACGGTCACTAGAAATTTGCTGCAGGGCATATAATAGGTGACTTAAATCCCATGTAGAAAACACATAGTGTGAAAATGTCAACATATAAACATGAAGATATTTGGAGAACAAAATATGACAGTGGAAAGAGAAAAACTATGATGTTATCTTCTACTCTTTCCATGCTGGGAAACTGGGGAACATCAGCAACAGACCCCAACCCCACCCCAGGATAGCCACATGTGAACATCGTGTACATCCAAAAGTGTATATGGCATGGGAAGTATGAGTTCAGAACTCAAACTCAGCAGAATCGCAACCAAATGATTTGATAGCTAACTCAGATATGGGAAGCACACATTGCATTGTCATGAAAAAATATTCACACTTCTAGTTACCTCTGCTGTCTAAATGACAAATCAAAAGAAAATGATGCTGGGAGTCTTGCCTACCTTCTCAGATGAGATTCAAAACAAGATTTCATCAGCAAGGAACTAAAACAACACATTGCATGACATGGAAGAGTGTTGAGTAATTCAGAGTAAGTGACGTCAGTGACAGAGAAATTAGTGTAGCCAGGCATGGTGTTGCAGACATATAAGCTCAATACTTGGGAAGCTGAGGCTAGAGGATCACTTATGAGTTCAAGGACATCCTCAGCTAAATAGTGAGTGAGGAGGAGAGAGATGGGGAGGCTGAGATGAATTAACCCAAACTTGGCCAATTATAAGTATCATCTGAGGCACTTGCTAGAAACCCAAAAACATTCTTCCTTGGTAAATTTGATCCAGTTGAATCCCAGCAATGCTTAACAAATCAATGGTGTCAATAACCTGAAGCTACTGAAGAACTATGATTTTTTTTTTTTTTTTTTAGTTTTCTTTGCGTTTACTTACTACTTCAGGTTACAGCTCCATCACAGTGCCCTCTTTCCACACCTCCCAGCCCTGCCCTCCCACCTTCTACTCCCCATCCCTTCCATCCCACTCCTCTGGAGTGGAGTGTCCCTACATAACAGTCCCCCACCCCAGTTCAGCAGTCATTTGAGGGCCAAGAGCCTCCTCATACACTGGGGGCCTACAAGGCAGCACCACTAGGGTAAAGTGTCTCGTTGACAGGAAACAAAGTCTATGTTCCTGCTCCCTTTGGTGCATTGGTTGTAGTATAGATATCCTGTACTATATGGCTAAAATCTGATTATAAGTGAATAGATGCCATGTGCATCCTTCTGAGTCTGGGTTAGCTCACTCAGGATGAGCTTCTCTAGTTCCATCCATTTGGCTGCAAACGGCATGAAGGAATATGAATTTTTTCATCAGGTGTACCCTTGTAACTGGTGTTTCTTGTGCTAACAGGTAGCATGTGGTTTTGGACAATGGGTCAGTGTAGGATCTAGTGCTATAATTGCAAAATCCAAAGAATGCAAAATAAGTAAAAAGGGATAAATTAGAAGACAATCTTATGAATCAATCAATAAACTTTTGGGAAAAGTCCAGCCACAGAAACACTTAGTTCAAGATGTTAGAAAAATGAAGAAGAGGAAGAAGAAGAGGAGGAGGAGAAAGAGGAAGAGGAGGAGGTGGAGGGGGAAGGTGGAACAGCAGCAGCAATGACTGAGCTGGTCCTCTCAATGAAAACAGCCCTGGAGTCTGTTTATAAAAGTAACAGTGTGCATGTGTGACTTTTGGAAATCATAAAGGCAAGTAGGCCAGCTACTGCCCGGCAAGTATGTTGATTTACATCTGTTGACTAGTTAACACTCAGCATAACATTCTGTGGGAGAAAAGATACTCGCTGTAATTGAGTAAACAAAAGGACTAATTTATTATGTCAGGTAAGCCAATATGTTTTCATGTACTATAGAGAGTAAACATACAGCGTACACAATAAACAAAGTTAATGTACTGAAAATAAATAGAATAAGCATAACGGGGAGTAGTAAAGAGTAACGCACAGTTACAGCCACAGGACTAACAGTAAAAAAAATCAATGGAGAGATTGCTATATGTATTTGGAGCTATGTACGTGTTTTAGTGCCAAGTGCACAAGATGCACACGATTCGGTCCTGATTACAATGCCAGTTGCTTAGAAAGATCTCTCGATGCCTAATCTAGATTTAGGAGAACCATAAGAAATCATGAAGGGTCACAACTTTTGAGGAGAACTATCTTTACCAACACAGTGACACCGATAGCTCTGTCATTTCACTATGAATTTTTTTGCATTTATTTATTGCTTTTTACACAGAGTAAAGAATAAATATGTGTAAAGTTGATTTCGCTAGATAAATGTTGAGATTATTTTTTTCTTACATATTTTACCTGTAGTAAAAACTCATTTCTGTCATCAAAGGTAACACAAGCGAAGTGACGCATGATTAACTGAGCGTCACCCTTGAGTTCATTCAGGAGGTTTGGTTTTGCAAATAATCAAGTATTTACTCAACGTAAGTAAATGAAAGGTTCTAGGGAACCTAAAGTTATTTGTGTATAGGATAGTGTAGTTTTACATCTGAAGGGGCTACTTCTGTAAGTAAACCCTGTTTCTATGTGCGAAGGTGTTATTTGGTAACAAACATCACAGATATTCAGCCCTAACAGAACCTTTTCAGACCAGCAGTATTTTAGTAGATTAGCCAAACTTTTACAAAGTATGTTTGGCATTGAATGTATTGGTAATGACTGTGATCTACTGGCTTTCTGAAAATAATACTATTATTTTCTTCTAATGAAGTTTTAGATATGGAACAAAAGGTGGCGGTTTAAGCTAAGTAATCTGAACCATTTTTGTCCATTTTTATGAACTTTTTTTCTTGCATTAGGGTTCTGCATCCATGAAGGCACCTTGATGTATCTTGATACACACAAATAGAATAAAGAATGCAATAAAATGAATACAAGAACTATGGGGATAGAGCATAAATTTTCTTTTCCCATCAGTTATGAAGTTTTGAGATCTTACAATGTGTTAAGACCTCCATATGGAATTCAGCAATGCTTACATCAGATGGATAAAAGTTTCAAAACTGTGGTGGCTAGAACAACAGTGAGGGCTACGTGATTCAGTAAGTTTGACTTTATAATTAATTAGCATTTAAATGAAACATGACACTAATACCAAACAGATTTATGGCATTTTCTTTAAAATTAGAACAGGAAAAATAGCCACATGTGTGACATCAATGTCTATGGTTGAAATTTCCCTGGTAAAAATAAACACTTGCTACCTATGTAACTTCAGAGTGTGAACTATTTCCATCCTCCCACAGAAATGTATTGTAGGGAAAATGTGGTACCTTGAGGTGTGCACTTGCCAAGATGAGCATGTAGCTGAGATATAGTGTGTGTATATATATGTGTGTATGTATGTATGTATGTATGTATGTATGTATGTATGTATGTATGTAT
>CAJQZJ010031946.1:2923521-2965651 GCA_907164525.1 Lophiomys imhausi
TATGTATGTATGTATGTATGTATGTATGTATGTATGTATGTATGTATCTATGTATGTATGTATGCATGTATGCAATAAGGCCTTTTACCTATATTCTTTTGAGTCCTGAAAAATATAGCATTTTAGGGTTCAGAATCATTACACAGATGATACAGAATTAAGCTCCAGAAAGCTTAGCTGGCCTGTCATTGAATGACTCAACATAACTTCAACTTTCTCCTTATTGGATAGAGGAAAATGGAAACCAGCACAATGTTTTCAAATGTTCAATCTGTTTCATGATCTTTCTCTTGTAAGGGGATGGCTTCATAAGGACACCGAAAATGGGACAGCTTCTTGGTGGCAGGAAATGATTTTAAAAGGGAAAAGTTAAAAACAAAACCAACAAAGTTAAAAACATGAAAACATAGAAAATATCCTCCAATGGTAGTTTATGTTCTTCAGTATTCATTAGAAAATGAATTTTCTTTTACTCTATTCATACATGGGCACCCCAACAGCAGGGCAAGGCTAGTGTTCCAAATAAGAGTGTGCTAATGCACATCACTCATTTCAGCTTCTTTGCTTGACAGACATTGACCAGACTTAACTCAAACTGATTTACCTCTTAAAGTAGCTAGCATGTTTTACCATAACCTGCTATTCTAACATGGCTGATCATTAGAAAAATATCAGTGATGAACCTGAGAAGTGTACCTCAGAAAACAGTTACACCAAAACAGGAAACAGAAATCTCAGCTTTCCATACAGAAATGTGCGGAAGCTCACGATGCCACCTTATGAAGGCCAAGGTGAGGACCCCTCAGCTGTGTTGACTGTAGGCATCTATCTAAATTCATGTGGTCTTGTGAGGCATTCCTTCACATGTCTGCACGAACAAACGAGGCAAACACGCCATCTTCCTGGGCCAAAAGGCTTTCTGGGGTGTCGTATTCCAAAATGTTTCCTCGCTTCATCACGATAACCAGGTCTGCAGTCAGAATGGTGTGAACCCGATGCTGTGTGGATGTGAAAAACAGCAACATTTGTTATGAATTTGAGCACATGTGCCAAAACAATGAATATGAATATTTCACAGACTGGTCATGCATGGTTGCTTCTTTACTTTACTATGGGTCTGCCAAGAAATACTCTTTTCTCTTATTAATTTATTTATTCATTTATATATTTTTAAATACCAACCAGCATAGTGGGGTTTTGTTGGCTCCATCTTCAAGTTAGTGTAGCTTTTAGTGTCATTATTTTACTGAAACTTGACAACTATGCACGCTAATCAATGCGTCTCAATGAAATGCCAAAGGGAGCCATTGTGAACCAGATGTTATTCTTGATTAAAATTATCTCATGTGTGAGCCCTCTAAGTCCCTGGATTAGCAAACAATAAGACGGACCCTAGGAGATTCAGGGCTGGGAACCCCACCCGGGGAAATCATTTGAATGCATTATCCAGGGGTATTGACAGGCAGTCTCTTACTTGATGGAGATCACCATCACTCACTGGCTCACTTCCCATGTGGCACTCTAGTGTTACTTAATAATAAGAACGGCCGTTTATCAAGCATGCATCACATGTTAGGTGCACCACACACATGCACTTGTGAATCATCAAGATGTCCTTCCACTGTGGGTCTCCTCTTGCTTCCCTTTATTAGGGATATCATTAAGGTTCAGAAAGATCAAGAAAAATAGGGAGGTGACACAGATAGCAGTAGAATTATCATCGAATCATTATTGAGACGGGTTTTCAAGCTTCAGAGGGCAAACTGAACCCGCCTAGCTCAGGGGATGCTCACCAACCACCATGAGTGTTAGAATGATGTGGTGTGAGCAGGCTCTCATGTCACACCAACTCACATACCAGCTTCCCCACCTGTTTACCTGTGCAGTCTTCCTCAATATCCGTTCTAACCATGGGGCTGCAGCTTTGCTCCTACAATGATGGCAGTATGGCCCTGCCTTCCAGCACAACATGAGAGAATTTGTATGGAAATTGCACATTTTTTTTCCTGGCACATATAAGCAAATGATAAATGCCAGCTGCTGTTAGGAGTTCTCTTGATGGTTTAGATAGGAAAACTCTCTGCAGTCCCCCTACTCTTGCTGAGATCAGTCTATCTGATAAAAATCTAAAGTCAGCCTCATGCAGTTTTTAATTTGCTGGGAGATCCATTTAAAAAATATCAACAAGCAGTTGAAAGCAACTTTAATACATATATATGTATGCTTGTATGTATTATGTATGTTTGTTTGTATGTATGTATGAATATGTGTGTCTCAGTCTGTACACTGTGTTAGCACTTTGATGTATAACCAATATAAAAATCTTCAGGAGTCCTTTTACATTCTTCTGCTCTTGCTGTTTGAGATGCATGATGTATTTAAGACTTGTAGTGACTTTCAAGTCCTACTAGCCACTTTCAAGTTCTCAGTAGTCACCCCTAGCTATTTGCCCGAATTTGCCAGAAGTCGGGGGCAATATTCATCTTTGGGAAAAGACCAGAGCCATTTGCATGCATACCCATTCACTGGGAAAAATACACATAGCAAATTGTTTTATAACAATGCATTTCCCTTTCAGAAAAATATTATTTCTTCAATAACCATATCAGAGGTGATTACAAAAAAGAATTTGGTCTTAGAGCCTGAGCTGTTGGTGTTCTGTTCAGGAAGTTGTCACCTGTGCCAATGAGTTCGAGGGCTTTCCCCACTTTCTCCTCTAATAGATTTAGTGTGCCCGACCTTATGTTAAGGTCTTTGATCCACTTGGACTTCAGTTTTGTACACAGTGATAAGTATGAGTCTAATTTCATTCTTTTACATGTCGACATCCAGTTGGACCAGCACCATTTGTTGAAGATGCTGTCTTTTTTCCATTGTACTGTTTTGGCTTCTTTGTCAAAAACTAAGAGACCATAGGTGTGTGGGTTTATTTCTGGGTCTTCAATTCAATTCCATTGATCCACTGGTCTGTTTCTATACCAGTACCATGCTGTTTTTATTACTATTTCTCTGTAGTACAGCTTGAAATCTGGAATGGTGATGCCTCCAGATGGTTTTTTTTTTTAATTGTACAGGATTGATTTAACTATTCTGGGATTTTTGTTATTCCATATGAACTTGAGAATTGCTTTTTCCAGGTCTATAAAGAATTGTGGTGGTATTTTGATAGTAATTGCATTCAGCTCAGGATCTAAGACCAACAATCAATAAATGGGACCTCATGAAACTGAAAAGCTTCTGTAAGGCAAAAGACACTGTCATTCAAACAAAACGGCAACTACAGATTTGGAAAAAATCTTCACCAACCCCACATCTGACAGAGGGCTAATATCCAAAATTTACAAAGAACTCAAGAAATTAAATGCCAAGAAACCAAATAATCCAATCAAAAAATGGGGAAAGAGCTAAACAGGAATTCACAAAGGAGGAATCCCTAAAGGTTGAGAGACACTTGAAGAAATGCTCAGCATCCTTAATCATCAGAGAAATGCAACTCAAGATGACTCTGAGATTCCATCTCACACCTGTCGGAATGGCTAAGATCAAAAGCTCAAATGACAGCACATGCTGGCAAGGGTGTGGAGAAAGGGGGCCACTCCTCCATTGCTGGTGGGAGTGCAAACTTGTACAATCACTATGGAAATCAGTCTGGCGATATCTTAGAAAACTTGGAATACCTTTACCTCAAGACCCAGCCATACCACTTCTGGGTATACATCCAAATGATTCCTCACCAAATCACAAGGAAGTTTCCTCATGTATGTTTATAGTAGCCTTATTTGTAATAGCTAGAAACTGGAAACAACCCAGATGTCCCTCAACCGAGGAATGAATTTTAAAAACTGTGGTACATCTACATGATGGAATACTACTCAGCCATTAGAAACATTGAAATCATGCAATTTGCAGCCAAATGGATGGAACTACAGAAGCTCATCTTGAGTGAGCTAACCCAGACTTAGAAGGATGCACATGGCATCTATTCACTTATAATCGGATTTTAGCCATATAGTACAGGATAAGTATACTACAATCAATGCACCAAAGGGAACAGGAACATAGAATTTGTTTCCTGTCAGTGAGACACTTTGTCCTAATGGTGCTGCCTTGTAGCTCCCAGTGTATGAGGAGGTTCTTGGCCCTCATATGACTGCTGAACTGGTGTGGGGGACTGATATGTAGGGACACTCCACTCCAGAGGAGTGGGATGGAAGGGATGGGGGTAGAGGGTGGGAGGGCGGGATTGGGAGGTGTGGAAAGAGGGCACTGTGATGAATATGTAAACTAAAGTAATAAATATTAAAAAAAAGAAAGAATTTGGCTTTTTTATCAATGAAGACAGGTTTTTAAACATTGCTATAATATCAAAGATAATGTTTACTAAATTAATAAAAACATTGAAAAATTTTAGCCAATAGAAATAAATATAGCTCATGTTTATTCCATTAATTCACATTATTTTTGGTTGCTGTTGAGAAACTGTAGGGTCAGTTGTAATAGTGTTGAAGAAAATTTCAAAATTCTCCAGAGAAGTTAATCCAATTGAGAGTGAGGAATAAATTGTTTCCATAAATAAATACCAGGTGCTTTTTCATGTTAGCTGGTTCTCTGGCCTTGTAAGTCATTTCTCATGGTGAGAATGAACATACAAGGCCACCCCACTTCACGAAGGACGAACCAACAGAGCTTATCAGGAAAATTGGAGAAAATGGGGTTTCCTATACATAGGCCCCCATAGGAAGTCATTTCCTGGAGTTGAGAAAGATCCATTTCAAAGAGTGGTCTTTGTCTTAAGGGAGGCAGGTGTTCTGCAACAGCTCGGGTCCTCAGCAGTTACATTAAATAATCACTTAAAACCTTATTCAGGGCAGGTAATACACATAGTGTTTTTCAAGAGTGACTAGAAAACAGCCTCAAATCAACTGGTCCTTAGGACAGGGGTGAACCTTGTTCTTGCTTCTTAAATGCTGCTTTGAAACCATAAGATGTGCCTGAGTCAGTACCACACGGGCTAACTTCTGCAGTTAGACCCCATGGTTAGTTCCTCCCCCAGCACTCCCTTCAATCAAAGTCTTGGCTCTCCCTTATTCAGCGAATTCTGCTAAGACAACTACCAGAGAATGAGACACTTGGCAGAGCAGACCATGCCGGTCTACTTGTTGGTCATCACCAAAGTAGAAAAGAGGCCGTTCTTGTGCTCCAGCAAGTTTGGACCAGTATCACACTCCACTAAGATACCCTCAGAAAAGACTAAAACAAGGTCTGCATCCACAATAGAAGAGACACGGTGCTGGAGGAGAGAGAAATGGAGAGAGAAGAGAATCAGCAGGAGAGAAAACAGACAGGTGTCTCATTAAACAGTCTTCAGTGGGCTACAATGAGAGCAGAGATCCAAACAAGCACATGGAACAGACAAAAAAAAAAAAAAACACCCTTGCCAGCAAACAAACTTACAAGTGACTCATCAACCTGATTGCTACTGAACGTAGGGATATTACTTTCCCCTACTGTGAGGTGTCTCATTATCTTCTATTTAAAACAGATAGGTAAATAGAAGTGGAAAAATTATACATAAATATTAGTTAAATTGGTAATGGAATTTACGTGTGATACTTCATAAAGGAAGAACCAACAGAGCTATCAGGAGTAAAATTTAAGAACCTTCCTTCTGAGATACCCCTTCCAACCATCATGCTGTTGAAAATTAGCACACTTAGAACATCACCAACCGGTGTCCTTATATTTCAGATGATGTCATTAAAATATATAATATGATATATATATATATATATGACCTGAAACAAGAAAGAAATACACAACTTGACACAGTATATTTTCCCTTCTCAGACTTAAGGCTCATAGGCCCTTACAACCAAAGCTGCAGAGGAATGAAGTGACCCCATGCATGCCACTTACAGCTATGGTCACAACTGTGCGGTCCGCAAAGGCTGTCATGACTACTTTCTGCAAAATATTTTCCTGCAAAAAAAAAGAGAGAGAGAGAGAGAGAGAGAGAGAGAGAGAGAGAGAGAGAAAGAAACGTTTCAATCTTCAGGTGCCTACTTTCTCTCGTCAAAATATTTTATACCCCAAGATCAATACTCTACTGTCTAGTTCCTTCTGAACTTGCTCACTCCAAGTCTTCTGTGGAAGTTAACAAGAAAGTGTAGCTAGTAGCAGGCTGGGCTTTGGAAATGCTTTCAAAATGCAAATAAAGTCAGTAGTCATAAGTAGAAAAGGGACCATGAGAATGAAGGGAGAGATCTTTTTTCTTTTTAAAGAAAAGATTTATTTAAAACAATGTTATCCTTGTGTGTGCTGCATGTGTGTACTATATATATATATAATATACAGACATATATACATATATATTACATACATGCAGCACACACAAGGCACCCTTGTGCGTGTGTAGGTACCCTTACAAGCCAGAAGAGAGCACAAAACTCCCTGGAACAGGTGTCCCTGGTGGCTGTAAGCTGGCTCAGATCCTATGCTAGAGCAGAAAATGCTGCAAGTGCTGAGCAGCTCTGCAGCCCTGAGATCTTAAGGGAGGGGGAAGGGAGAAGTAACAGAATACCAGGGACTTGAAAGCCAAAGGGAAAAGGAAAGTAAAAAGGAGGGGTAGGGAAAAGCTGTGTGTGTGGGGGGGGAGGGATGAATAAGAAAGTGGCAAAGTACAGTGCATTTATGTATGAGAGTGTCATGATGAACCTATTACTTTGTATGCTGTCTGAAAAAGAAAACTCAGTGGTAGATATGATGGACATATTGAGGAAACTCAAAGAGGAAAATGAACCACAGGACCAGGTTCATTTAGACCACAAGCAGCATAAGATGGAAGCTAACCAAATCCTACCTTGGTGCTAACCTTTGACTTAGCAAACAAAGAGAACCAAAGGCCATACCAAAATTTGGGTTTTTAACCCATAAAGAATGTTAAAGAAAAAAAACACATTTCTTCACATCACATATCATTATATGTGAAAAGTGTTGGGGGTGAAGAGTTTCTCTCACTCTGACAGGAAAGTTTGATCACCTGCATATCTCATTTGGATTGCTTGCTGGTTGCTTGCTCCGTATGTTCTCCCTCCCTCCCCTCTCCACTGTGTGGAAGCAGTTGTCCTTGAAGTGAGAGGTCAGCACTAATTTGAGGTCCTTCCAATCACAGGCCAAACGTTTTGCTATTTTATATGTTAACTGGGGTGGCTTATAACTTGGTAATGTGCTGATTAATCTTCATAGGAAAAAGGGATATGTGGTGTGTGAGTGTGAGCACCCCGTACCCCAGTGCCTAGGAGAGATGCTGGAGGATTGCAAGCTGGAGATGAGCTTCAGCATGACAGTGAGTTCCAGGCCAGCCAGGATTCCATAGTGAGAGTCTGCCTTAGAAAGCGTGGATGGGGAGAGGGGAGAAGGGGCCAAGGTAGTATCTTCATATATGGTTGGTTCTTAAGAATCTTGAAATGGTTTTGTTTGGGTGTAGTTTCACACAATCTGAAGTGAGCAACCAGAAAGCAGTGTGCAGTCACAGCGTACAGTCTCTGGTCTTTCCCCATGAGGACATGGGGGAGCTGCTCTTAGATAGAGTCCTTACTAATCTTACCAAATGCAGGCTGCTGTAGCCAACGGATGGCTTTAGCTATCATGGTCAAAAGATATTTACATGGTTCTGAGTTCTCCTGACCTGGCCTTATTCCTGAGCTCAGAACCCTGCTCTGAGCCACTGACCCCCGACATTGCAATGCCTTGAAATGAATCAGGAAATAAGGCCCTAGGAAAATTTATAAAACTTGTTCCTCCAGGCTAAGGCATCAACTAAACAGCCCCTAGTTTTTCCTTCTTTTCCTTCCCCCTCTTCCCTAACCTATCCACCCCACACACACAAGCTCTGCTCTACCTTCTCTCTCCGTTTCCATACTATTCATTTCTTTTAGATTCTGTAAGGCCATGCAGGATCTGTCTTCTTGTGACTGAAGATTCATTTAGATCAGTGTCTTACAGTTCCAACCACACAGTAACCACTGGCAGAGTGTCCCCTTCTTAAAGGCTGTGTGGCATTCCCCAACCTTTACATACCACATTCCCTTTATTTCTCTTTCTATATGCACTTAGGTGTATTATGAATTAATATATCAATAATGCTGAGAGAAACAAGGCCATGCAGACACCTGTCTATTATACAGTCTGATTCCTTTTGATATACATCCAGTAGTCAGCTACTGGGTCATATGGTAGATCTATTTTTATCTCTTTTTTTCTTCCAAAATGCCTATACTAATGTTCATCCCTGCCCATGGTGTGTCAGGAGTCTCTTTTCTCTCTATCTTCCACAGTGCTCACCGTTTCTCCATCTATTGCATGGCACAGTAACCTCAGTCAAATACAATGTCACATACTGCAAAATTGATAGATTCTCAACATTTCCACTACAAAGAAAAAATATGTTCATTTGCTTGATTGACTACAGTGTTCAATATGGGTGGTGACTTCACACTATTCCCCCTCAGTGTGTGTGTGCGTGTGTGCATGTGTGCGTGTGTGCGTGTGTGCGTGTGTGTGTGTGTGTGTGTGTGTGTGTGTGTGTGCCTGTACTAAAACATTCACTGGTAAGTAAGAAGACAAATAGAAAATCTACATCAAGGTGTCTGGTACTCATTTCTTATTTCCTCTCAAGAGTTTTAGAAGTCTGAACTCATGTCAAGTGAAAGGGTTAAGGAGAGGTTAGGAGATCAAGTGGCTCGTCCAACGCTAATGCATAGTAGAACTGGAGAAGCATGAGAAGGAATGGAATATCCCAACCTCAATTCCACTTCTCTTTCTGTTCTACCATCCTGCTAGTCTGTGCTCTCCCAGTGGGTGAAGGCTGAGTTGTTGATTTTGGCAGTGACTCTACAGTACTTCTGTAGCTTATTAAAAGTGAGTCTTGGTAACAGAAATACTTTTGGTTGATCGGGGACATTGTTAGGGGATCATTTGCAACAAGAGCATTAAGGACTCAGAACCCAGGCAGAAGAACACACTGTAACTTTCAGTCACATTTCCAATGCACTGGTTTTCCGAAGCTGATGCATAAGCTCACCGTGGCCATATCGATGGAGGCTGTGGCTTCATCCATAATGAGTATACTGCTCTTTCGCACAAAGGCCCTGGCCAAGCAGAACAGCTGTCTTTGTCCAACGCTGAAGTTCTCCCCACCTTCAGTGACAGTGGCATCTGAGACAAGACAGCAAGAGACTCATTAACAATAGTTAATGACATTTTGGGGGATGACAAAGTCAGGAAAAACACAACATGTGAGTGGCCAGCATAGTGTGCTGTTGAAGGGAGGGCCTCCCAAGAGGCAAAGTAAGGACGGTGCTGGCTTATCTTATTTTTGACAACATGTGGAGAATTGTGTCCTAACAGTAAGTCAAGAGATACTGCTAGACATTTGCAAGACCAGAAGACCTTGGGAATTGTTGATTTAGCCAAATTCTCCCAGGAGTTGTGTAATATCTCCCTATGGCTTAGGGAGGTCAAGTGTCTTGTACAAGGTCTTGTTTAACTAGTGTGTGGTAGGGCTTGAGAAGAAATTGAATATCCCAACCCAAATTCCACTTCCCATTCTGTTATATCACGCTGCTAACTGGTACCCTCCCAATGGACAAGGGCTGAGTTTTTTTTTTTTTGTTTGTTTGTTTTTTGTTTTTTAATCTATGTCTCTCTCGTATTACTGTAGTTTTGTTAAAACAAACAAACAAATAACAGAGATGAGGGCTGAGAGATGGCTCAGAGGTTAACAGCACTGGCTGCCCTTGCAGAAGAACTGTGTGTTTTGTTCCCAGCACACACATGATGGGTAACAACCTCCTGTAACTCCAATCATGATGCCCTCTTTTGGCCTTTGTGGGCATTGCATGCACATGGTACACATACATACACACAAATAAAAATAAATGCGTTTTAAAATAAGGAAATCAGCATGGGAATTATGCAACTCCAGCAGGTCATGGAGTTGGTGGCATGTGGTGTTGACTGTGGTATTAAGTAACTGAAAACGGTACCTAAACCTCCTGGCAGAGATTTGACCATATTCTTCAGCTGGGCGATTTCTAGAGCCTCCCAGAGCCTGTCATCAGTACACTTGCACTCAGGATCCAAGTTAAATCTGTAAGGGAACATCTCTGTTTATCAGTTGATAATGAGAATGAACAATATATTCAACAATATTCAACACCAAGCACAGGGTCCGTTCAGAGCAAGCACAGAATCCACGCTTTAGTGGTGAATGTACAAATGACCCCTAGCGTTAGCACAAGATTTTTGACATTACTAGGCATATTCACATACTTAGTGTGGTATGATCAATGTTCTTTCCTGAATCTATATTATTCTTAGCATAACCTGAATACTGTCTAGTAGATATTCCCATAGAACTGATGTTAAACTCACAAATCTATATTGGAATATATAATAGCAGCAGAAGTATTCAGAGTGTATCAGAGATATAATTTGATACAGAACTGCTAAATAACTTGGTGCATCTAGAATTTTTCATTTTAAAAATTAAGATAATTTTTAAAATTATTAAAATAAAGAAATTTTAATTTCTTGGAATATGAACTTGGGAATGCCACAACAGCTTTGAGTTTCAAAATAATCATTCATTACAAAGGGATTGTAATATGCCTCAAAAACATTTTCTGAGATTTAATTAGAAAATATATTGAAAGCAACTATTGAGAGAGTAAATATCTCCAGTTGTTTTATAAGGGTTTTTGTTTGTTTCGTTTTGTTTTGTTGTTGTTTTGTTTTGTTTACTGGTTTATGAGAAACCACAAACCAGGGACAGAGCCCACTGGACCTACTTTGTCCCAGTGATCTGAGAATATAATAAAAGTTGTGAAAGTCGGGGAAGAGATAGAAAGGGTCTACATAATCTGCTGAGGTCAACATTGGCACATGGGAATCAGGCAGGTGTCTGTGGGGCAGGACACTTGAGAAGTGTTGGCAGTCACTGCGGGCCTTACAGAATCAAACAGAAAGAGAGAGCTCAAAGCTCATGTTTATATTAACACACACATTAGTGTGGCGTGTTAATATAACTCCCACTCTAGTTGTGGGGGCGCATGCTCCATTTGAGCATTTTGATGAAGCGGTCAGACTAGTCCACTCACCTGATAGAGCCGCTGAACAGGATTGGGTCCTGCAGAATGATGGACAGCCGGGAGCGGAGCGTGTGCAGGGGCAGTTTGGAAATGTCTATGCCGTCGATGACTATCTTTCCTTTTATGGAAAATCAAATGCCACAGACATGTAGCAAACTCATGAGAGAAGTCTTCATTCATTAAAGAATTAAAATTGGTGTCCCCTCCTCTCTCCCACCTTCGCCTCACCATGAGTCCCTGGGCCTAATCCCCAGCTCCACCAAGGAATGAATTAATAAAAGATTTTTTTTTTTCCAAGTTCTGGGTTGAAATACAGAATACAAAGATTCCCATTTAGATATTACAAACATCTGTCTCTTTAAAAAATGTACATTTCTGGTGAGATTTGTCTTTCTGATATAGTTTATCCTGAAGGAATGCTCTGTGATTATTCAGTATTTAGTCACATAAGCCAAAATCAGTTTTATCCTGTGGGTCCTCTTTCTTCTACAATGCCTTTATCCCCCTTCCTGTTTTATTTTACTTCATGGGATTTGCTGGAATCAGACACCCTGTGTCTATTTACTTATTTTCTTTTTATTGACTAGTTCCACCACACATGCAAGTTTCCTGAAGACAAAGCCTTTGTCCTGTCACCCACTGCTGTAATGAATAGCATTACAAATGGGAAAGCAAATTCTGACAGGAGATCTGATTTTACCAAGGTTGACCATATCGTCTGTAGATTTACAGGACTACACGTTCTTTATGTGCCTTTTACCTCAGAGATTCATTTCCTCATCTCTGTTGCTCAAAGACAATACTCCCTTCGAGCAAATATGATGAACTCAGAATAGCTGCTGCAACCCACTTACTTAGTAATAGGCTAGCGCTTGCTTGTTCGAGCAGAGGCCAGGAAGACGAGCTTAAGTGGTTTCTTTCTGTTTGGTGCATTGTCTATTAGCATATTAATAGCCTCCTGTTACTTAAAAGGCACCAAGTTAGTTATAGTCCTCAGGGGCCTGAAACCACCTTTGTAGCTGCCTGAGGGTCAGGTTAACCAAGTAAACTCAGGCATAACTACAGTGTCATTAAATGCCCTGAGACAGACACAGACTCTGTTGAAGGCATTGCCCATCATTGAATGAGAGCAAGCCACCAACCAATCTAGTGGTAGATTTTTACTACGCTACTGAATTTACTCTCCCTTATTCTAATTTCTATGGTTCAGATATATATGGTCTATATATATATATATATATATACATATATATATTACGTGGTTCTGGCTGTCCAAGAGCTCACTATTTAGACCAGGCTGGCCTCAGACTCACAGAGATTCACCTGCCTCTGCCTCCTGAGTTCTGGGATTAGAGGTGAGCACCACCACGCCCAGCTTTGGTTGTTTTGTTGCTCACAAACTGATCTTTTATCCCACAGAGTTGTTTTGTAGATTAAATTAAATAATATAAGCTGTCTACTGCAATAAAAATACAAGGTACTGTAATTATCTCCATAGTCATTAGAAACAGTTAGTGGAAATCATTTCCTGGGGATGAAGGTCAGGGTCACTGCTGGACCCCCTTTTATTTAGGATGGCTTATGTGTTGGCCTCTTTACAGCCACTTGATAAACTGAATAACGTGACATTATTTTCCTAAAACAAACATCAAATGATATCTGCTGTTATTGTGGGTGAATAAATATTTCTGGATATTTTAAACACGATTTTATCATTTTAATGGAAGTTTGTCTACATACAAAACATTTAGCATCATTAAACTGTATTAAGAACAAAACTATTGAAGTCACACAGATAAATTATAAGTGCAGATTACTTATTTCTGTGTAATTTTTTTCCTTCAGTAGAGAAAGATGTAGTTTTTAATATGGGGAGAGCAAAGCAACTTTCCCCTTCCTTTCCTCTCAAAATTTCACCTCCATCTACTGATGTTCAATATGGTAGCTGTGGTCATTCTGCAAATTCTGTTCTTTTGTTGTCTTTGGTGTTCCTGCCTCGACTCATGTACAGGATACCAAGTCCTCATTAATATTTGCAATTTACTTTCGTAGAATTAAGGAAATTGATTCTGTTTTATTATTTTTAAAACACTCTTTCTTTAGTGTGTTTGTGTGTGTTTGGGAGGGGTGTTCACACCATGGTGCATGTGGAAGCTAGAGGACAGCCCCTATGGGAGTCAGCTGTCTCCTTCCACTCTGTGGGTCCTGAGTACTGAATCCAGCTTGTCAGTCTTGGTGGCACACACCTTTACACGCTCATCCATACAAGGTCACCTGGCTGACAAAAACATTTAGTTAATAACTCACCGTCAAATATGTCAACCATTCTGAAGAAAGCCAGAGACAAGGACGACTTCCCGCTGCCAGTTCGACCACAGATGCCCACCTGGAAAAGCAGGAGCAATGGAGACTCACAAAGACATGAAAGGGAAGGAGGTGTTTTTCGCATAGTCAAGGTATCATGAAGAAAGTACAAATCTGCTAAAATAATTGCATTGCATTTTTCTTCTGAGATCTCACGAATTATGATAAAGTCCCCCAATAAACCCCTAATGATTTCATTCTGATTTTTATTTCTGTGTGGCTGTGCTGCTTTTGATTTGTGACTTTATTTCAGTACTGAGATACCTTAGGACCTTTACTTAACTGTCCAGTTTTAGCTGAGCTGTGACAGGTTTATAAGAATGAGTCCACTTTTTCTACACTTAGTCTTTTTTTCTTAAATATGAATTAAAAGAAGTCATTTTCAGAGTAGATCTAGAATGGAGGCAAAGTTCACAAAGGAGATGTCTGGTATAGCTCTGACCCAGAAAACAGAAATTTTAAACAGTGCCTGGAGTTGACCTTTTTGATTTCGATGAGAGGCTGATGAAGGGTAGAAAAACTTAGGGGGGCATGTGGTGCCCTGCCTGGATCCACTCTCTTCACTTCTTTTTCACGCACATAATTTTGCCCACAACATATGCAGAATGTGAACCTAGACACCCACGGTGGGCCCAGACATGGTGTTGGGACACTTGTGTGGTGATGGGGCCTCCACCAGAGATACATGTAGACAATCAGATGGTAGTGAACCCCATACCTTCTGCCCAGGTTTGATGTAAGCCTTGACGTGTTTCAGAACAGGCTTCAGGTTATTTTCATATCTGACACATAGATCATGGATCTTGATCTCACCTTCCTGTGGCCAGTGTTCTGGGACTTGAGAAGGATCTGGTGAAAGTAGAGTAGATAAATGATAGTTAAAAGATGAGGAAAGAAACACACATACATTTAATTGTGCATACAATTTCTAGTAGTAACTTTAATTCATACACACACACACACACACATATATATATATATATATTCCCTAAATTCATTTTAATACTGAATCAAATATTATGGTCGTTTACTTTTCAAATTTAAATCAAATTCAGAGTGAACAGTGTTGGTTGAGAATTTTAAGTTTTTTGGGTTATTTTCTTTCTTTTAAGATTAGTTCTTGAAAATTCCATGTAGTTACACAGTGTTTTGTGATCATTCTTTATTTCCACTTACCCTCTCTTAGCCCCTTCACTGTTGCTGACCCAATTGCCCGCCTCTACTTTCCTGTCTTCCTTGTTTGCTACAATTTTAACTTGTGTATGTGTGGGGAGAGGGGTGGGTGGGGTTCATCCCATCCCTTTAGCATCCCAATACTCAAAGCTATTCAAGCTAAGTAAAGACAGTTCCTTTATGAATTAATTTATATGTAAGTGGATCTTCAAACATCTGAAACTTATAATGCAAATATCAGTTATTTGAGAGAGAAGACATGACTTGCTACATCCCTGGGAAGAAGTCAGCACCTGCAGTTCTAAGTGGATAGCCACAGGGAGGGGGTAAATGCAAAGCACTCTGGGAGCTCAGTAGGTGGAGAGCTTGGTTATCCCGGGGGACTCGAAGTTAAGGTGATCCTTGAGATTTATCTCAGGATATTGATTTCAAATATATATATGAGAGGAATAAAGGTGAAAGGAAAACTTATGCTATTTTGTCTATGAAAGAAATATGTGGGTAGGTGAGAAACAGGTCTGGGCAGGTGGTAAGAGCTCACTTAGGGCCCTCAGCTATAAATGGGGCCATGTACTTTACCAGCAAGAATTCCACGAAAATGACTTAGGCAAATAAATGCAGTTTACTTGAGATTTATGTCTAATGAAGACCATACTGTGTCTATCGTCAACTTTCCTGGCAGTTTTATTCTAATAGAATTGAGAACCTTTGTTAAGCACTTTCAAGTTTCTTGACATTTAAGTTCACAAAGTTATAAGAAAGAGAATACAATGTAATAAGGCCCTAAATCACTTACAATCCTCTTTAATTAGTAGTGAATATTGTCTACTTAGAGTCTACTGCGTCTAAGAGTAAATTGTTGCTTATTCTCAGCTGCTAATGTGAAGCAACATTAATATGAGAGTAGGTGTGGTGTGTGCACACATACTCCCAGCACTCAGGAGGCTGAGGCAGGAGAATCTTGAGGTTAAGGCCAGCCTGGACTACACAGACAGAACATGTTTCACAACCCCCAAACTCCAAAAATGCATAAATAAATGAATAAATAAATAAAAATAAGGAAGGAAAGAAAGGGGAAAAGTCAATCAAGATGAGAAGGGATTCTCTCTGTAATAAAGTGTCAAAGCAAAACAAATGTCAGGTTCCAGGAGCAGTCATGGCCACATTACCCATGGTGCCTTCATAGCTCTCAGATTCCATAGACAGGAAGCTGTTCACTTTCTTCACTGCACCCATCTGGACCTCCAGGTCAGCTAAGTTCCTCACAACCCAATTCAGATAATTGGTTATCTGTGTCAGGTGACAAAAATAAATGGTCACATTTAAAACAAGTAAGCAATTCTCATAATCACTGCACATCTGGGGACAGAATGACCTAGACCGTGTCAATCACAGGGTCCAGTTCATGAGTACTTCAGGGTCACAGACACCAGGGAAAGCATCTTGAGGCATCAGTAGAGAAGGTGTGTGTTCTTTCAGAGGTCTCCCATGTCTCTCTTTCATGAACTGCTCTCTGATTCCCGACACAGTGGAGAGCTGAATCCACTCATATGCTTTCTAGTCTCCTTTATATCCATGCTCATTCTGTGCCCCAGTTGGGATATAAACAACACAAGACAGGGCTCTCAAACAACCTCCGGTACAGGATGCCTGTGAGATTTGAGAAATTTGTAGAGACTAGCTATCAACATCAGAAAGGAATCTAATGGGATAGGAGATGCTTCATCTACCAAGAGATTCTCATACAAGCACGAAGAACCGGATTTGGGTCCCCAGCACCAATGTAAAAAGCTGGACATCTTGGTGTAAACTTGAAGTCCAGCACTGCAGAGGCAGAGGCAGGAGAATTCCCAGGGCTTGTTGGCCAGCTGGTCTAGCCTAATCAGCAAGCTCCCGGTTCAGTGAAAGACACTTTCTCAAAAAATAGTGATAGAAAAAAATGTTCATCATCAGTCATTGATCTGCACAGGTGCATGAGCACACACATGTACACATACACACTCCCAAAGAGAGAAAACACAGCTGGAGAGATGGCTCAGCAGTTAAGAGTATATAGTGCACAGGACTGGAATTTGATCCACAGCACTCATGTTGGGTGGTTCTCAACTGCCTGTAACACCAGCTCTAGGGGATCTGACATCCTCTTCTGGCCTCCGCGAGCACCTGCATCCATGTATGCACACGCCCACAGACACACATGCACATACATTCACACACACACAAATACACATAACTAAAAATAAAATAAAACCCTTAAAAAGGAGAGAAATTCATCTAAGCTGTTCTAAAACATTAGCTTTAGGCTCAAATCTGCTTTTACGTGCAAATGTCCTAGATGCCAAATTTCATTAGTGTCCATGAAAGAGAGCTGATAATTACTATGGAAAGTTCCTCCAACATGGCATTGAAGGGAAGGTATTTTCATCAATACCCACCGTGAGGGCATACAGAAGACCCAACCCCACGAGTCCAGAGTTGGACGACCCACTGATGGAAGCAATGGAGGCTGTGAGGACAATGCAAGCTCCCAGGTAGTCCTGTAGAGGGAGAAAAAAGTTAAAAGGCCTGAAGATTCCCAAGTCATTAAACCAAAAAAGTCAGTCATCTTAGAGAGAATGATCTGTCAGTGAGAAGTGAACATCTGGTCAAGCGTCACATGAAAAGTTCCTCAGAGGTGGAGTAAAGAAGGCTTGTGACGAGACTGCAATCAAGGGTGGCAGTGAGCTCCCTCAGGGAAGATATGGGTTACCCGAGGAGAAGTTGTGGTTGCTGTATCAACCAGGATCAGATTTGGTGCCTCATCTTTCTGTATGGATAGCTTTTGACAGACAAGCAACTATTTCATAGTTTAGACTTCATGTATGATTGCGTCAAGATTACTATCAACCTCTGTGTTGTAACAAAGCCCTTGCAGAAATGAGCTTCTTAGGAAAAGGGCTGTGTTTGCTTATAAGTTAAAACTATTTTATGTACGTCTTAAAGCACCAGACTTTTCTATGTTTCAATGATAAACCTTTGTACAAAACTCAAAAAAAAAAATTGCCAGGCGGTGGTGGCGCATGCCTTTAATCCCAGCACTCGGAAGGCAGAGGCAGGCGGATCTTTGTGAGTTCGAGGCCAGCCTGGTCTACAAAGTGAGTCCAAGACAGCCAGGGCTACACAGAGAAATCCTGTCTCGAAAAACAAAACAAAACAAAAATCACAAAGGCCAGCCTTGGAGTCAACTAAAAGATATCTGCTCATCTTGTTACACCCCTCTACTCTCATTCCTGTGATGTGTGAGGGTGTTTCCTGCTTCACTTGTCCTAGAAACAGGGAGACTTTCAGATGCAGATGGCCTCTCCTGATTATCTCAAGTCACAGCCAATTCTGTAGCTAGAGAAGAGCTCCATTCCACTAAAAACATCTCAACACTGAATGGTAAGAATTTAACAATAATGTTAAAAATATTTAATGTGCTAAAATAAAGGAAGGAAGTGTCTCCAGTAGCTCCCTGTGTGCACTGGCGGTTGTATCAAACAGTCTGCAGAGTCCACCCTGAGTCCAGCCTTGTTGTCAGGGACGGCTCAAATGCTGACTTTGCACGTTAGTAGCTAGTGAGTGCAGATAACTAATTTAGATGCCTTCAAGCATAAGTTTCTTTGTGAAAATGAGAAACTATGCCTAATTCACAGAAACACTAAAAGTCACAAGGTCATAGTTATGTTTCACCACCCTGGGAACTGAGATTGTTTTTGCTGCTGAATAATTTCTCAAATGTTTGAAGCAAGCTTTAAAAACCCATGTGCACTGTAGACTATTAGAGGTCAAAACAGATACTAAGATAAAATTCCACATCAAATCCCATAACAGTTACAAAGGATTTTTTTTAAATCACGTAGTTAACCTATTGAAGCAGTAAGATTGCTATCACTGAGCAATAGCTTCTATGATTTCTGCTTCTGATATACTCATTGCCTAAAGCTAACCACATGCCAGTCAGTCAGCTCTCTCTTTCTCCCTTCACTTGAAGTGATAACTACACAGGTGCAGAGCCCAGCTAGTCCAGACTCTTCTTTTATGGTTTGTAAATGCCAAAAAGTTCCCAAGTACTTTGAAAACATTTATAGTTATAGGATTTCCCCCCATAAGGCTTCTATAAACTTCATAGTTTCAACATGATGTGGTATAGTCACAAATTACATAACATCTTTTCTAAAAAGATTCCCACAGGGACTGGAGCTAAGAGCCCTTGCTGCTCTTGCAGAGGACCCAAATTCAATTCCCAGAACCCACATGGTGGCTCGAACCACTTCTAACTCTAGCTTGTGTGGTCACAGAACCTCTTCTGGCCTCTGTAGGTACCTTCACTCATATACATGTACATGCACACAAACATACACATATATAATATTTAAGTTTTAAAAATAAAATAAAAAGATTCACAAAGAGTTTCAATGGTATGTTTCATAAAGTACCATGGGCCTAAAGTAAAGTTATAGCAAGATGTACCTGATGGAATTTAAAGACACCAGTGTAGTGGAGGTTTAGATTTCTTTGGAAACAGAGTTATGTTGAATGAATATGTAAGAATGTCTGAAAAGCAGTTATAAAAGTGACTTGCAAATCAGCTAGATGCCTTGCAACCTGTGGGGAAAACCTGGGAGAGCACATGATCCTGGAACAGGTGTACCTTAGGAAGGGGGTATATGGTTGGCCAAGGAAAAACATCCTGATGGATAATTAGAGTGTGTGAAAAGGAAGGCCCAGAAAACTCGAGAGGGCTTTTTGCTTGGCATTGCTTTGCATTGCTGCTCATTGCTGATGATAGAAAGATTACAGCCAAGACTGGGTTGAGCCCAGATTGGACTGAGGTCTGGTGAAGCCTCACTTGGAGCCATAAATACAGCCACCATGGAATCCAGCAGCAGAGTGCAGACCTTCCCAGAGACCATGGTGCCTAGAGAGGGAGTGGCAACTGCTACCGCCAAGGATGAGGCCAAGAAAGGCCATGGAGAAATGCATCTCCCCCAAGCAAGCTCAGGCAGGCAGAAGTGGCCATGGCACAATACCTGCCCCATGGAGATTTTGAGAGGCTGGCCAGGCAGAACCATTGGCATCCAGGGCATACACAGTGCCCTACCTGTCAAGAGGAGGTTTGGAAAAACAAGATGGACTTAAGAGACCTAGGGGGTTGGGGTGTGGAGGTGGCAGTGCCCAGTGCTGGGCTATCAGCAGAATGTAGCCTCTGCCCTATGTAAGTGTGGCAATCTCGGGTGGATGGAGGGGGCCAACCCCATGTGGGGGTAAGGCAGAGTCATGTGATCACTACCACTGCTGCTGATTGCTGTGTTCCCTGTGTATGCTGATTTGGATGGACCGCTGACCAGTTGCCCCCAAGCACCTGCACCTGAGGCCTGGTATTCTTTCTAAAGTTCCTAGGGTTGATTGGTTGGAATGTGATAAGAGACATTAATAAATAGTTTAAAGATACACCTACATACTAGGACCCAGCTCCTAGGGAACTCTGTGAGTATGTACACAAAGGGTTTTACTAAGGTGATTTAATTTCTGCTTTCTGACAGTTGATTCCTTTGAGAAGAAAAACCTTACTCATGTTTGTTCACATACTGTTTTGAAATTATATATCAGCCCATATACTTCCTGTTTAGAGTGATAAATACCTTCAAATTATATACATAATATATAATAAATACATCTAATATATTTAGATATAATAAATTCAAACTGCAGTGGATTACTAAGTGCTCTAGCACTACCCACTGACTTCTATATGCTTCCTAGCTCTCATAGCACCCAAGATTCCTTCTTCCATCTCTCCTCAACAGTTCAGGGCCCCAGCTCCTTCTCATCAGTTAAGGGTCAACTCAGATGGCACCTCCTGGGAGAAGCCTCCTCTCTTAGTCACTGGCCCCAGCCCTAGGGTTGTTCTCTGTCATAAAGTCCTGCTTGTTTTCTTCAAATGTTCATGGTTCCTACTCTCAGTAGAAACAGGATTCTGTAAGTGGGGGCCTCCATGACCATTTGACTTCCTACAGGCAAAGAGGGCTGATGCCAAATGTTTGTAGGTCAGTTGTTCTTTATGGAATAAGGTACCATGTGAACTCACCCTCCATCTAAAAAATGCGTTCTCTCAGTGGAACTATTCTCGTCCATAAAGGAGATCAAAGTGATTCCCTCTTCACAGGTGGACGTAACTGTAATGTTTAAGTACCTCCAGACAGTCTCAGAAAGGCAAATACCATGTTTTCTCTCATTTACAGTTCTTAAGTATTATATAATCACAGAAAATCATGCATGTATGTAAGTCTGCATGTTTATATTCAATGAAAGAAAGTGAGAGTACACATACATATAAGAAAATTTAAAACACACAAATAAAACAACATATTTTTGAAAGAATTTAGAAACTTTGTGAAGTATGTAATTAGAATTTTGACTTGATCTGTACAAAAGATAAAACTTTTTGTACAAAATATTTATCAAAATGTCTCACAGAGAATTGCTATGTTTCAGATAATTCCTTTAAAACACACAGCTGAAATACAAGAGTAAAACTGAGCAAGTATATAGAAGTTCACATCAGCTCCCTGCCTTCTGCATCCGGTGCTATTAAACCGAACACACATGGTAGATTATATATGAACCCTAGGGTTTTATCTTCCTTCCACTTGTCCAAAATATTTGTGAGTAGAAAAGAAGTTTAAAGGTAATAAATTAGGAAAACAGAAGCAAATGGCCTGAAGTAGTCACACAAAGGACAGAGGATACTTAGGAATCTGCTGCTAAGGCCTAATACATCCTAACCAACCATTGGTGACAGACATCTCTCACAATGACACCTTGGGATGGAGATTCTACTTAGGAAATAATCCTAAGTAATTGAATCACCCATTCTCAAGGGAGAGCCCAACCAAACCAAATCATTTACATAGCGTCAAATTATAGTTTTGTGTGTGTGATGTTTGATGTGCATGTGCACTTGTGCACATGGATGTATGTGTGTGCATGTGGAAGCCTGAGGTCAACTTCAGGTACTTTTCCTCAGGCTCTGTCCATTTTGTGTTTTAAGACAAAGTCTAGAACTCACCAAGTAGACTAGGCTGTCTAGCCAGTGAGCCCAAAGGATCTGTTTGTCCCCAGCTCCTCAGTGCTGGGATAACAATTACAGACCAACATGCCTGGCTTTTTATGTGTGTTCTGGGTCCTTGTGTTTCCAAGAAAAGCTGTTTTTCAATGGAGCTGGCTCCTCAGTCACCCCGGAAGAGTAATCTCTATGGATCACATGAAGCCAATGTTCCTGGAAGGGAAGCCCTTGATTCCCAATGCCCAGAAATAAGCCTCTGGTCTCATATCAGTAAACCCATGATATCCATCTGTATTTGAGGTTATAGTGAAAATTGTAATTTCCTCTAAGCAGTCCTTAGAAATGCATCTCCTCTCTAGCACTTGGGAACAGGAAAATGATATCAGGGGCTCAAGTTACAGGGTGATTGCAGACCTGTCTACTAGGAAGTTGGAAACAGAAAGATCTCTTCGGTTTCACCAAACAGAGTGAAGACAGACTAACCAACTATTTTCACTTCCACATGGAAAGCCTACTGACTTTTTGTGTTGTTTGTTTGTGTTGGCTTCTTGACATGAATTTTCTTTTAGTCTTCTACCACACAGCACAATGAAGCCTTGGAAACACAGCCTGTAGACAGACTTACACAATTTTTGCAAACAGAAACACCAATGCCAGAGAACTGGAATTGTTTAATATGGAGGGATGAAGGGAGAATGTAAGCTGAGTTCAAAGCCCAAACCCTGAGGACATACACAGAACCCTGGCCACTTCTCTTCAACACTGATAGGAAAACAGTTCTTTCTGGTGCCAAAGCAAGCAGGGTGGCCCCAGTCTTGCTGCTAGTCTGCCAGTCAAGTTAGTTTATCCATTAGATTCATCTATTTTTGATGTGTTAAAAGTCTTTATTATGCCTTCCCAATTCTAAGCAAATAGGAAGGGAATGTGGTAGGCAAGAAGAACCAAGGAATGATCATAACTTGGATGGTCTTAACTCTTTCTTTC
The DNA here is from genome assembly GCA_907164525.1 of Lophiomys imhausi. Taxonomy (NCBI): domain Eukaryota; kingdom Metazoa; phylum Chordata; class Mammalia; order Rodentia; family Muridae; genus Lophiomys; species Lophiomys imhausi. The sequence goes on from CAJQZJ010031946.1 coordinate 2,946,280, forward strand.
TATTTCTTCTTTTCTCTTCGTGTGTATATGTGGTGTGTGTGTGTGTGTGTGTGTGTGTGTGTGTGTGTATGTGTGTGTGTGTGTGTGTGTGTGTGTGTGTTTGTATATATGTGTCTATGTGTGTGTGTAGAGAGGCATGTGTGTTTACTGAGGCAGACTTCTCCAGAATGGCCTAACTCATCTAGTCAAACTTCCCCAGGGATTCCTTCTTGGTCTCCCTGGTGCTGGGATGACAAGTGGCCGCCACATCTGGGGTTCCAGGATCCAAACTTTGAGCCTACACTGTGTGGTAGAACTTTATGTATTGAACCATCTCCTCAGCCTCAGGATTTCCTGAACTCTTACTCAACATGAATGGAGAAAGAAGCAAGCAACAAGAGTTTACTAGACAAGTTTTTAAAGCTGGATAATGCCCATGGATCTTTCCCAATTCAACAGTCCCCATCTGCTCTGGTTTCTCACTCTTCCTTCTCATTGGGATTTTCTCCCAGCACCAATGAATGTAAGGGGGGCTGTAAAATCAAGAAATAGGTAAGAAGTGAGAATGGAGGGGGCACAGCCACAGGAAGCTCTGAGACCAAGCTTTCTCCTTTCTACATTAAGGCTTCCAGTCCTCTTAGAGGCTTCCAGAAAAGATGCCTGACTAATTAATGCCCAGTGTCATGGCCCTCCTTCTTCCTTGCTAATTAATTGTATGCGTGTCCTGAGATCTTGGTGAATATTCACTCAGAGCAGATATTCCTGTTGATTTCCTGGACACTGTGGAGGATGATGGGGCAGGAATGGCTGTGTGAACAGCACAGGTGAGATCAGTGCAGAGGTTTTGAGCCAAATAGAGGCTTTCCTTATTGTTTTCCACCCTAGGAGGTTTACAAAACAGTCTGGATGTGTGGCTGAGAACAACTTACACCCTCATCTCTGAGGTCCCGTGTCACTGTTCATTTTTTATGACAGAAAACCCCGTTCTGTGAAGCTGAAGTTGTGAGCACCGTGATGGGGACCCATCCACAGATGCCCACAATAATGAACCAAGTGGGAGAGAAACGTCTCCCCCCAGCTAGAACTTATCTGCTTGATTTATTCAACAATCCACCTGTGATATATGCTTCTGAACTACAGCATTTAGCTTTAAACTTATTTTATTTCAAGCATAAGGGAATTTCACCTATATGTGTATGTCTATGTACAACATGCATGCCTGGTCCCTAAGGAGACCAGAAGAGTTCATCAGACTCCATGGGACGGGAGTTGCAAATACTTTTGAGCAGATATGCGGGTGCTGGGGGTTGGAGAGTAGTCCACTAGAAGAGCAGCCAGTGCTCTCAGCAGCTGAACCATCTCTCCCACCTCTGTATCAGTTCTTGAGGGGTAATTCTGCTCATGAAAGCAGTTTAGTGGATCTCTGGAGCCGTATGATATACAAAATGCAAAGAGGAGGTAAAAAAGCAAATGCATTCCATAAAGTGTCTAACCAGTGTGTCAGAAAGTTGCAGAATGAAGGCCAGAGTTCACCCTTCCCATTTAAAATGTAATCTGTTCCTCATTCTTCAGGTCAACTGAATTCTTTTATACTTAGGTAGATTTGATTGCTTTTTCCTGTGGGGGGCTAAAATATTGAGTTAGACAGATCCGCTTTGAGTTTCACTACTGCCTCTTTCTAGTTTGCCCTGCCCTTCCCTTTCTTGGCAATCTTGGGCACTAATATCTTGTTTTGGCTCTAAGAACTGAACATCTGGTTTGCATGAAGACTCTTGTTCTACACTTGTCTGTGAACCTGTCATTGGGACGTGCTAAGGACAGAAGTCATAGTCAGACATCTCAAGTCCAAGGCAAATGGACTTACTCTTAAGTGTCTCACAGATTATTGAATACGGCAATATGGCCTTATACCTTTGTATACTGATACAAAATTAATATTATATTTGGCTAAATTGGTATTGATCATTGTATATTAATGCAAAATTAAGATTGTATAGGGCTACATCAGTATTGATCTTTGTATATTGATACAAAATTAAGATTATATTTGGCCACAATGGTATTGACCCTTGTATATTGATGTAAAATTAAGATTGTATTGGGCTACATCGGTATTGATCTTTGTATATTGATACAAAATTAAGATTATATTTGGCCACATTGGTATTGATCTTTGTATATTGATACAAAATTAAGGGTAACGCTTCTTAAAGGTATTGTTTATAGTAATACTTAAAAATGAAATGTCAAGTTTTGACCTCTTGCTACCAACCGACATAAACTGTTTAGGATAATTAAGAAACGGAAACTAATAGTCATGAAAACATGTCATTTTGTTAGTTACTATGACAGTCTATCACAGTTATTTTCTAAGCTACTCAGAAATCAAGTTGCTAAGAGACAAGCAATATTTGCTTATCTAAATATGAGAGATAGATAGGGCATCTTCAAAAACATCAAGAGATCTGCAGAATATGGCATTCAAAGATGTTTTCTTAACTTAAGATTTTTTGATATCGAGACATGTCAGCTCCTGACAGCACACCCTATTCTACTCCAAGTAGAAGATGAGCATCAAAGAATCTCCAGTGGGAGATGATTGAATTGGTGGTAAGCCTTTCTCTTGGCAAGAAAAACCCCTTGCTTCAACTGTAGACAGACTTCTGTCCAAAAAGGACAAAACTTGGAAGCAGATAAGTCGACAGCCTAGCTCTGCCAAGACAGGGTAGGTAAGTCCTTCATAATTCCTGCTCTACAATCAATGTCTGTCAGAGAAACGGGGCCAAATGGCTGAAGATTGATGCTGTAATGTATGGAGAGAAAATGGGAACTGTCCAGGCAGCCACTGGTATGTCATTTCTTAGTTTTGGAAGCTGCAGGCCCTGCACTTCCTATATAATCAGATATATTTATCCCTCTCAGGTCTCTGAGGTGGTTGAAGAATAGATAGCTAGAGTCTCATAGTTAAATTTTGAGTTGTTTAGGAATCAAGAGGGTGTTCTGGATCTAAGAAGATATTTTTAAAATTATGAGGCAAGTTAGTATGAAAGCTGAGTTAGATATAGAACTTTAAACTCATGGAGATGTTTAGATAGTAGAATGTTAAAGTCAGGTGCCAAATACATATGGACTGGACATTGGGAATGTATGCTAAGCCATATAACTCTTATAATTGTGGCCTATTTATTTCTGTTGTTTTGTATTGTATTTATAGTTATAAGAAAAAGAACCATTTTTTGGACTGAAAGGGAGAACTGTTGGGGGGGGGGAGAAATACCTTAAACTAAAAAAAAAAAAGGAAGGGAAGAGGATGGGGGGGCTGAGGGGGAGGAGGGTGGAAGGGTGGGACTGGAGGGGAGAGTAGGGAGGGGATTGTGATTGAGATGTAACTTGAAGAAATAAAAAAATAAATTATATATATATATAAAGAAAAACCAGACTCAAGGGCAGAGACTGTCCCTGCCTCCTTACAGTTCTGAAAATCTACTCACAGAAGCTTAAAATAAAGAAATAGTGATCTAGATAGAGTCTGGTAATAATGCTTGAGTTTTATGACTGATTTTATGCAACAATTTACTTACCTTTCCATTGTCTGTAGTTCCTAAATAACTCTGTCCTGATTTTTCAACCCTCCAACCACCGGAAAGATGGTTTGTTTGTTTCTTTTAACAACTAATGCTTTTTTTCAAAATTTTGTGTAACATAATTGTGTCCTATTGGCCAATGATCTCTCTATAATCACTAACACAGTGGTAAAAAGCCTTTTTCAACCAGTGAGAAATCACGGTAATTGAAAAACACAGATTGTTTAAGACTGTGTCCATCCATACCAATTTATTTTAAGACCAGTCTTGAACTTGGGAGTCCTCACTTTGAACCCATCAAATTTTCTTTGTCATCTGCACCCTCTGGTTGTTGGATTGTTCAAAAAAAAATCTGTATCTGGTTTGGGGAAACAAATCATCTGCACAAGGTACTTAGCTTAATTGTCAACTTGGCACAACCTAGAATCACCTGGGAAGAGAGTCCTAGTGAGACATTGTCTATACTGGGTAGTTCCATGGGTCTGTCTGTGGGAAGCTGTCTCAATTAAGTTAATTGATGTGGCGAGTCAACTAAGTTAATTGATATGCCGCTATGGGCAGTACGAATCCCTATGCGGGTGTCCTGAAATGTGTTCAGAGTGGAGAAAACAAGCTGTATACAAGCGAGTGAGAGAGCTTATGTGCACATATTTCTCTCTATTCTTGACACTGGATGTGATGTGATTTGCTATTTAAAGTTTCTGCTTTAACTTCCCACAATGAGGGATGGCAACCTGGAATTGTAAGCTCAAATAAGCCCCTTTATTCCTAAGTTGTCTTTTGATGGGACATTTTGTCAGACCAACAAATCAAGCTAGAATAGCATACTAGGGCAATTAGGTTATTTTCATTTTTGTTTCAGTGACGCATCTAAGAGGTACATGTTTTATAAGTGAAGAGGGATCTGGAACTGAAGGACATTAATTTGGTACGTGAAGTCTGTACAGTGCTAAAGTCTGTACGTCACATAGGACAGAAGACAGAGATCGATGGCTTAATTGTTGACATTTTATACTAACATAATCCTCCATTCGCTTAAAACAAAAGGAGTCATGATCTCTTACAGCCTTGTATGGCTCAGGGAAGGACATGAGTGTATGTGGTCACTTTTCAAATTCTCTTTTTAAAAAATGTTATGTAAATATTTATTATTTCCTTAACCTAGGTAGTTCAGAGAATAGAATGAGCACAAAATGACTTTTGCTTTGGGGGCCATTTTTCTTGTCATTAGCTAAAACACTGCAATAAATTTCATCTGGAACATAAACAAACCAGATCTATTTTAAAGTCCAGACAACAGAGGCCTGGTACTGATGCTCAACGGAAGGCTTGCTCTACCAAATGCCTGCCTCTCCATATCAGGCCCAGCTCATCTTTGTTTGCTTTCCATCTTGAAATCACACAATGAACCCAGTGAACGTACCGTCCTGACCTCCAGCCATCTGTTGGCGGCCGAGAGAAATAAGTAGGCAATGTTGTTCGTGTCTGTCAGCTCTAGCATGCGTTGCTTGAATCTGGTTTCATGCCTGCAGAAAACAAGAACTCTTCGATGTTATTCATCTAACAGGAGAATTAGTGAATGCCAGTCATGCTGAACTATGATGTGCTCAACAGAGTGACACATTCGTGAGATGGGGAACAGTGAGCAGACACCAGAGCCACTCTGCTGCATTCCAGAAAAGCCCAAGAAGTGAAGTGCTTGCTCCCTTTTCTTGCCACAACTAGAAACAGAAGTCATCGCCATGACAAATCTTTATTTTATTTATTTATTTATTTATTTATTTATTTTGGTTTTTTGAGACAGGGTTTCTCTAACAGCCCTGGCTGTCCCAGACTCACTTTGTAGACCAGGCTGGCCTCGAACTCACAGAGATCTGCCTACCAAGTGCTGGGATTAAAGGTGTGCGCCACCAACAAATCTTTATTAAAGGTCACTTTGTAATTCCATGAACTTAGAGGAGCCATGCACATGACACTTGACCAACGCCATAAGGGCTATAGAAATCACAATGTGTTCTACCTGCCTTTGAGACATTTATTTTAGTTTTCCAAATGATATTGAGTTGGGCTGGATGAAAACCAATAAGATAGAAAGTCACACATTTAAAAGAGATATATTCCTTCAAAACTCTTTTTGTTTGGTCTTTGTTTAAAGCCAAAGAAAGAAAGTAGAGTGCCAAGAAGCAGAAAGTTGAAGGGGTCTTGCTGATGGCTGGCACACACAGACTCTGCCTACAATGACCCTATGAAAGCAAAGGAGATTTACTTGGGGGATGGAGGTTCTGAAGAGAGAAGCAGAATGGAGAGGGAGGAAGGGCAAAGCCAGGCATCTCAGAGCACAGGGAAGCTCATCTGGGAGTAGCTTTAGGGATGAAGCTGGGTTTCTTGGTGAGCAAGGCATTGTTGGTACCCTGAGGGACATGAGAGAAAATCCTCCATCATCCAGGGCTGGGCAGGTATCTCACCGAAATGGTCCTGGTGATAGAGAGACTGATCCTTGGAAAAATTCAGCTCCTCCTTGGTGTTCAACATAACCAAATACAATTCTGTACAGCTTGTTTGACTAGCAGAACTAGGAATAACCTTCATGTCAGCGTATACTGTGTTTGAGCATGTTTCAGTCTACAGCTCAGTCCCCTTGCACTATCATGTATGATGAATATATGCAATGCAAAGTTTTTAAAAACTATGAAGAGCCGAATGGCATGGTGGCACACACCTTTAATTCCAGCACTTGGGAGGCAGAAGCAGCCAGATCTCCCTGAGTTCAAGGCTAGCTTGATCTACAAAGTGAGTCCAGGGCAGCTATGGATACACAGAGAAACCATGTATTGAAAACCAAAAAAAAAAAAAAGAACCCTTATGTACTTCAACATCATAGGTATGATTTCACAGACATACATGTTGAAAAATATTGTTTCTAAGTAATAAAAATATCCTTAAATTGTAATTATTTTCCTTCAATAATAGACACAATAGAGCTGGAAAAGAACTGGTTTGAAAATTGGTTTTATGCCAAGTTTAGGTAACTTCTTCCCTCTCTGTGACTGCTCTAATATAACATCTATATGTCATTTTTGTAAGTAATTGCTGACCTGCTAGTGAGTCCCATTTGCTAGAAGAGTCCCCCATTCCCGCAAAATCTCCCAGTAATATTGCAAAACTTTTAAATAACTCATCACTTGTATCAAAGAATGGAGAAGTCCTGGGTGGGGTGTTTCTGGCCCACCATCAGAGTCTATACAGGCCAATATAAAGCAGATACTTGGTGTGGCTCCAATCAATCTGATCATTCCAGTATGCCAAGCCAGATAGATAATTTGGTCAGACAGCAGTGTCTGATCTACACTGATCAGAGAATTCAGCAGCGAGAGCCAAACCATTACTTCACTTTGAGTTATGTAGCCTTGACTAAAATGCCACGTCCAGGGGGACCTGTGCCGTAGAATGGCTGCATGATGGCTTGGGACTAAACAGTCCATGGAACATGTCTGCTGTCCAGATGACCTGGTGAGGGGTGACTAGAGTGAGAAACTAAAAGGTACAAGGGTTTATGAGAGTGTAGGATTTACAGCAATAGCTCGAACAAACCGTAAAGGTTTTTGTAAAGCTCACATTTCCGTGCTTGCCAGGGATGTGCCAGGTAGACTTACTTGCAAGAGGAATGTCAGCTATATTTGCATCTATTCACTCAGATGCATTTAGTCAGCAACTGTTCTCCACAGCAAGGAAGACACTGTGCTAGATCCTGGAGATATGCAATGAACAAGATGTGTCTTTCTCGGGATGGGAGAAACTGTACTAGCTAGTGAGTCTGATGTAGCCCAGGACCTTCTTTTAATGATCCTAAGAACATAAAGGGGAAATTTACATTGGAGGATCTGAACAGAGAGCTAGGTAGGGGGAAGGGAAAGGGGAAGGGCTAACCCAGGCTTCCTGGAGCACAGGGAAGATGGTCTGGGTGTATGTAGTTTTAGGGGATGAAGCTGGCTTCCTCTGGTGAACAAGGCATTGTGAGTAGTCTGGGTGACATGAGAGAAAACAGGAGTGAGAAGATCCAGTTCTTTCCAGACAAGGCAGGTTTCTCGCCTCACTGGACATACGCATCAAGTAGGATCAGGGCTTGTAAGCCATACTCGGATGAGCATCTAAACCTGACATTGGTCCTGACAATGTGCTCCATCTGGGACCTTCTTCCCACTGTGGTTGTGGAGTTCCCTTTTTATCACTCCACATTTGTGGGGAACTGGCAACAGCCTGAAGCTGCAGGGAGAGGGAGGGGTGAAAGAGCAGCGAACATTCTTTCTCTTTCTATTTGGCAAGAAAACTTCTGTTTTCCTAATGGAAACTTTGACACACTCAGCCTGTATCTTTTCATCCACATCCAGCTCATCTTCTGAACATTCTTAGACCTTCGTTCTGTCAGACAGGAAAAAAAATCACAAAGGGACAGCAAAGGTCACTGACAACCAAGTCTCATTTAGCTGTGACACTTTCCTTGTATATGACTACAGGTTTCCTGCTCCCTGAGAGTGCACTCTGAGCCTTGGGTGCTGGAGGAACACAAGCACCAATCAGTAAAAGAGTGCTTTCTCAGGGAGCTGGCCCAGAGGACACTGGGTAAACATAGGAAAGGAACAGACATGGGAAAACATGTGCCTAATTCTTTCCAAGCATCTTCTATGATTTATTTTCATTTTAATTATGTGTAAGTATACATTTAGGTGCACATGAGTGCAGAAGCCTGCAGATAACAGAAGAAAGTATTAGACAGGCTGTTGTGAGTCACCTGACCGGATGCTGGAAACCGAATTCTCACCCTCTGGGAAAGCAACTCACCATCTTAATCACTGACCATCTCTCCAGCCCCCAAGAACATGCTTCATTAAAACACCAACCTTAGCAATTCTAGAAAGTTATCCACAGCAGGTAGGACATCACCATCTTTTAAAAATACTTATTATGACTGAAAAACGCTGTTGTTTATAGTGTTTAACAGGCAAGATAATTCTAGATAGAAGTTAGACCATCTTTTCTCACACCTATGATGGAATCTCTAAAGGTTAACACATAATATTTTGTTATCCTTACAGCTATCTAGAGTTTTTCTCAGTGTACAATTCATTAAGTTCTACCGGAGCATCTAGTGAGGAAGGGAAGTTAGAAAGCTGGACCTTAACCCCTCGTCCTCTTCCTCAATTTTGCTAAACCTTTCTCAAATTCTTCCATATATTCTCCCTGATTCCCACCTTGGTAGTTTCAAAAGATGACCCATGTTGTTCCTCAGGGAGAAAGTGAAGGTTCTGATGTGCTGAACCCATCAGCCTCCTGCTGCCTGGTGCCGACTTCCAGAATCTACCCACACACCGCCCTCCACCCTTTCTCAGAGGCAGTAGGCACAAAATCCCTTTCAAGAAAAGCTGTCTCTCCGCCTGGCCACATCCCTGTCAATATGCTCCACCAATCATCCCTCCCTGCCTCCTCTCACGTCTTCCCATAGGCCATTAAAAACTTCTAGCTTGGTACTCTCTTAAAAATAATGACCTCCCTACGGGGTGGGGGGACTTTTAAAAATTCTTCCTATGCCAGCAAAGCTTCTCAAAAGAGGAGCCATTCCTTGCCAGCTCCACAGTTTCACTTCTAGTTGGTCCACCAGCCCTCTGATTTCTGACTTCATTCCTCCTTAATCAATTCTGTTCTTGTTAAGGTCGTAAATAGCACCGTGGCTTCCATATCCAGAAGACATCTTTGAATTATTTTTATTCTTTTCTGTTTTTACCACTGCTGTCCATTCATTTTTTTTTAATATGTAACTACAGCGACACCACCATCCTTGTCCAAGTTGCATAGTGCCTTTCTGATACTTGTATTATTCTTATAAAAGTCTCAGGTAACTAAGAACTCTCCCTACTACCCTGAGCTTTTGCCTTCTTATGTGGTTTCTGAACTGGTCAAATCCCTCTCCCTTGGTAGAAACATGAGCTCTTCCCTGAGAAGTTCATTTGGCCTTATTACATCCCTGAAGTCTTGGGAAGAGGAGGGCCTTCTGGACGGAGGCCCTTCACACTGAAGTTAATTCTGATGCTTTGGCTCAAACAGCCTCCAGGCACGTTCTGACCTTTAACCCCAGCCACCCTGAATTATCCTTCATGAGTCAGTTGTTCTAATTAATGCAACTCTGATTGTGTCAGTTTCCTGTTGATATTCTTCAGTCACTCCACAACACAGGGAGAATAACACTGGAATTGAGTTATACGTAAAACAGAAATCTTCACGCTTTTCCCTCTGAACTCTCTGTACCCTTCACCTCCCAACTCAACTTCTTCATTCAAAGGCCATTGTCCAGTAGGTGTCTCCATCTTTGTTTGAAACAAGGGCCTCCCCCCCAACCCTTCGACACAGCTGACCGTGCGGCACACTGCCATAGATGTCACTATATTGTTTTCTTCCTTCCTTAAGCCCTGTCTCTTATGTGATTCTCTTAGGACAGAGCCTACACTAGCTCATTAGTCAAATATCATAAGTGTTTCGCAAGTCATTGTAAACTAACAGTAAAGCAAAACCCTGTTCTCTCAGAACTTGTATTCTAGTTGGAAGAGATTGGATAATTAACATGTAAGTATTTTTAGTAAAATAAATAATGAAAATACACTCATATAAATATTCATAAGGGAACTAAAATAAGATCACATGCTGGCTAAAATAAAGAATCCGACCGGTAATTGGGATGGAAACAGATGACCGTGTGTACTCAATCTTTATTTATCTACAACAAGAATAGTACTTGGTTGTGTTAACTATTCTAATAAATATTTCTTATATAAACTAATTGAAAAAGACTTGCTTGGTGACAACAGTAATCTATTGCTAATTCAATATGCTATATTTATTAATGGTCCCTGCTGAGTACTATTAGACTATAAATTTTTGCCAATATCTATATGTTCAATACCAATAATTAATGTTGAAATTCTCAGTAAGAGCCATTACACTCTGTGTTGAGGAAATATGTCAGATGTGAAATATGGTGGGGCAAATGAAACTCACATAAATTCAGGTAGAAATCCTATCATACATAATGTTGTTGAAAGTTGCTTCTTAATGTTATCTATGACCCATGTCTATATTCTATATGGCCCATTCTATATTAAAATAAACTTCTTAGGTTGGAGAAATCTCAGATGGAAGTCAATACACATTTATAATAGGGTTGAAAGAAGATACCAGCCTTTAAAATATCAGCTTTTGAGACTGAAGAAAATATCCAGTAATGCCACTTTTATGGTCTAAGTTGAACAGGAAATAGAGCTAGGTCCATGGAAACTTAGGTTATTACTGTTTAAAAACATGGATTGCTTTGTTTGTTTGTTTTATTTTATTTTTGAGATAGGATCTCACAGAGTCCTGGCTGGTCTTGAACTTAGTCTGTAGCCAAGGCTGTTTTTGAACTCTTGGTCTTCCTGTCCACCCCCACCACCACCATCACTGAAAGCTAGAATGGCTGGTGTGTACCTCCATGCCTGACTGGACTAATTTCTAAAATGACTTTGGTGTAATGGTATTCTTTTTGTTAGTATCTTTATTACTGTCACTATCCATAGATTTAAGTTGTTTATTGGGAGCTTCAACAGTTACGATGGTTCATTCCTTATATGTTTTATGTCAATTAGTCCAAAGGCAGCAATAGACAAGCCTGGCTTCCCAATTTTCAGATAAGAACACAGAGGCTTTGGAATTGGGGCACCGCATCAATCCCCACACCTAACCCTTTCCAGTATGTCAATTCATTCTTCACTCTTGCGTCTCAGATGAGTAACTCTAATTCTTGATGCTCATTCTTATTCCCGTTTTGTAGTTCACCGTGAGAAACATAGTATGCCTCCAAACGGGGTGGCAGTTAGCTATTATGTGTTGATAGATACTTGTGGATGGATTTGCCCCTCACGGGCAATCTGAAGATATATTACTCACCTGAAGGCCCGAATGGTGGTAAGCCCTTCAGCTGTTTCTGAGAAGTGACAAAGCAGGGGAAGCTGGGTGCTGTCATCAAGTTCCTGGAGATCCCTAGAGCAAAAGCAATGGCATGTGTCACCTGCCCCCAAGTTCTGAGGCCACCATTGAACTTGTAAGGTTCTCAGACCCCATGCTTGCTCTTGTCATCCATTCATCTGAACTCTGCCCCTTGTCTGTTTCCCCTAAGTCCTCATGCGTAAAATCTTGATTGAAATGTTTCCCATGCAAGTACGATTTACTTGATCATTCTATGTCCCTACAGCAGTGTATTTTAGCTGTCACAAAAGACTTGAAGTTTTGAAGACACCTTAAATGAAGTGTGAATCTGTTACCCTTACACATTCATCTTTTCCTTTATCTTCAGAGAGTAGGCTGTTGAAGGTTTTGTTAATTGAGTGCTGCAGTAAAAGAATTACCAAGACAAAAATATAAACATAAATGCAATAAAGAAATGACATTGATTTAGAAAGATGAATAGGTGGAAAATAATTCCTCGATGGATGTGGTCTTCTTCTTCTTATTATTATTTGGGGAGGGGGGTTGGCTTTTAAGAAGGTGTCTCATGTAAACCAAGGTGACCTGAAACTCACTATGTCACTCATGATGACCTTCACCCTTGATGCTCCTATCTCCACCTCTCATGTACTGGGATTACAGGCATGTGCAACCACAGCTGGCACAAAGATATAGTCTTGTAAGTGTCACATGTGACTCCAGAGGATTTCTAAAGTAATGAAAACCACCACTGATCAGAAGACATTAAAATGATAAGAACTGAGCCTCATCAATGATGCAAAGAATAAGAAAGTGGTTGATCAGGGAAAAGCAGTTAGGAAAGTCTATGGGAGGGGCTTTTAAAGTTCTGAGTTAGGAAGATGCTAATCAATTTAAAAGAACAGGGTGACATGATAGGAGGAAAATGGCTGCTGGAAGGAGCTTTATGAGCTATGGTGACACATTAGCTGAACTAAAAGTCACAATGTAAACAGGACATCAGATTTTAATAACTGCTACCTACCAGTGTTGAAGGACATAGAGAGAGAAAGGTCAGAGGGAGAGATCTGACCATGGGTTTGGCTCTGGCTACAGTGGGTTGAATCCCTGCCTCCAAGGAACTTTCATGGTTCCCCCAAGGAACTACTGTCCATATCCATGCACACATATATGCATGTTGGCCTAACCTACTTAAAAATAGAAATAGCTCAATTTGTTAAATGTAACCCTTTTCACAAAGATGTATATTCATGGCTTTTCTTTTAAAATTATTTAGTTTGTTTATTTATTGATTGGTTGATTGATTAACTGGTATAATCTGCTGTGAAGCCATCCCAGGACGGCTTCAAATTTGCCATGACTTTCCTGCCTCAGCCTCCCAACTGCCATAGAGACAGACATTCCCCGCCATACCCAGGTCAACAACTTTCCTTTAAGCCGTATAAGCTTGCATTTCTAGTAGATAAGACTGAATTAAACTAGTTGTTTGAAGGTGTTTTTCTTATTTTTCTTCCCCTTTCTGCCCTTCTTGAGGTCATAGGGATTGGGAGAGTGAGAGAGGCACCCCTCCTCTTCCCCAGGGAGCACCAGGTGATAAACGCCATGAAGCAGCACCACCCACCGAGGTCGTTCTTGATTGGCTGTGCAATCCCAAAAACAAAAAAACAAGTGCAAAGTCTTTTAGTTGTGAGTTTCTGAGATGTACTTGGCTCACTTCTCAAAGGGCAGGTGTGGGGAGGCGAACACAGGGGATGGCGGTGAATACAGAAGGGATGTGAAGAGTTTCCTCTCTTTAAGCATGAACAGGTGGCTACAGGCACAGCAACAACAGATGGTTGCTGCATTGAGGTCAGGGCTGAGGAAAATGTCAGGAAGGAGCCTCTGTGTTTACAGAACTGTCGACTGTAAACCAGACGATGATAGCACAGTGGGATCTGCATTCTTGCTAGAAGGAAGCATGTAGCGAAATACCCATTAGACAGACCTGTGACTTAGACATTCAAAAGGTCATTGCTGCCTGCAGTGAGCTCCCCACTTCAATTCTCCTCTAGGTATAAAAACCAGCCTCTTCTGCTATGTGAGCAAGATCCTTGTGCCTGTAAGACTTCACGCCATTGGGTCATCCTCCTGACTTTCAGACGAGAATGGGTGGACTGGCATGACGTCTCCCAGATTTTTAGATGAGAATGGGTAGACTAGAATAGCATCCCCTGACTTTCAGATGAGAATGGGTGGACTGGAATGGCTTCTAAATTTCTTATCAACTCTAATTCCTTAAAAAATGGTTGTCATGTTACAGTTGGCTCTTTTTTTACAATTCTATTTTGTGCATTTTTCTCTCTTTCACTAGTATTAAAAATAAGAATTCTTTATATAACATTTTTAAAAGGCCATGCTCTCTGTCCACCACTCGTGTGGACAAATGAATCAAGCTGCCTTTCAACTTATGCAAAGCTCACAGTTGACATTTGTAGTGGGTTAAAATTTTTTGCCTAACCCTCGCCACCCAGTTTATCTCCGTAATGGCAAAAATAACTGCAAATGAGCTTGTGGTTGCAGTAAGATACAGAAGTTTCGCATAAATGTTGAGAGGCGAGGGCTGATTATAAGTCAGCCAGTGATCATGAACCGAGTGGGAACCTCTTTGTCCTGCGGCCAGAGTGTGGGAACAAATACCAGGGGGAGTGGAAGTGTGAATCCGACTGCTGCCTTCTTTCTTCTGGTCTAAACTTGTTACAACAAAAGAAAAAAAAAGGAAGAATGGAAGGAAGGAAAGAAGGAAGGATGAATGATGGTTGAAGGGAGGGAGGGAGGAAGGAAGGAAGAAAGGATGGAAAGAGAGAGGGAGGGAGGGAGGGAGGATGGATTCTGAGAAAGAATAACCAACTCAAATATAACGTACATTTCCAGTATGCGAAGGACTCTCTAACTCACATCCCAGGGGGAGAAATAGCATGAAATGACGTGAAATCCTATATTCCAGAGGACCTCACTAGAACCCTTCCCTTTTCTTCTCTCTACCCTTGTGTAGCTTCGTCTTCCCTGCACTCCTGGTGTGTGAAGCATATCCAGTGTTCTAAATAAACACATTTGCCTGTAATTCTAGCTTAGTCCTAGTGTTAAGATTACTTTATATATGGCTTTGTCTTAACAAGAGATGGGTCTCACTGAGAACAGGATTTTATCGTCCACCGTATGTCTTAACACAGCTCCTCGTAGCACAGCAAGCATTTACTGAGTGCTGAAATAAAGAGTCTGGCAATAATAAAGCTCATTGCATTTTCAGGGAAGCACCAAGCAAACTTTCAAGTTTACAAATGCTGACCCTGTGTTGATCATCAATTATTCAAATTCTCAGGGAACAATAAAGTCCCATATTAACAGGAAATATAAAATTAATGATGACCCTTTATTTATTGGACTGGATATCAGGTACATGGAAAATTCTGTGAATCCAAAGTCTCCAGTGTCTTAAAGTGATGGTGTGCCTCTCAGAAACAAGACTATCCAACTGCACAGTCATGGATTATTTCTCTCTACATCTGCCATCCTCTACTATTTCATTCATGTATTGGAAGGATTTTGTGATTGTAACATTTTTCCTGCTTTGGTATACACTGGCTCTAATTTGCTCACTCTTCAGGACTATGTTTGATTTTGTGAGTTTCCTGACAATGTCCCATTCAGAAAAAGAACCAAGGAAAGAAAGAGCTGGCACATCTATTGGCTCACAACTCAACAGACAAACTGTTGACAAACTGAAAGGCATGTCAACATGTGTTGAGGGTTAGGAAGAACCAATCAATCGCAGAAAGGATCACATGAGAACTCACAACAAAACATGAGGTTTCAGCAAAGTCAGTTAGTTACCGTCTCCCCTAAATTCTCCACCTTAGTTTGAAAAACAAACATTAGTGTAAAAAAGGCTCCCAATAAGTCAAGTACACAGGCCTTTGAAAAGGAGGAGAATAGTGTTACTTACTTAGAGGCAACTCGGAAGTATTTCTGGATGAAGTAGAAGGCGACACCAAGAGGCACAAGAGCCACGAGGAACACAGGTGTAGCATAGGAGATCATCCCGATAGCAGACAAGCAGAGCAGAGTGGAGCGGGTCAGCGATTCCAAGGTTGGAGGGATATGCTGTGGAGGAGAGAATTCAAAGGAAAGTGTTTTAGCTTATGCGCAATATCCATGTCAGTAAAACAAAAAATACTCATTTTTGTATTAGTGTTAAGTAATATGGGCCACCACCGAAGCAGTCTATAGGCATGTCTTTATCATCCGTGTGTTTGTCTTGCTTTACTATGATAGGCTATAGGTATTTCCATGTTAGTGTTTTCAAACATTCCTATTCAATCTATACACACTATTTAAAACTCATCTAGTCCCACTGTAAGCACATAGACTATTTTTTTTCAGTAATTGTTTGTGTCCTTTGAGTACCTTCAGTTGGGTTATTTGCCCTTGTTGAATTTAGATGCTCTTTATATATTATACTGTTTAATCTTCTTTCTCTACAATTTAAGTTTGCCTTTGGTGCTTTCAGTTCAATCAAAGCTTAAATTTTTGTATAGTAATTTCTGTTTGTCTTTTTCTTATTTTTTCTAAGTTAGGTCTTACCTCAAAGTCCTTTTGCAGTTCATGGTTCCAAGACTACCCAGCTGTCTTTTATTTCACGGTGTTATAGCTTTCTGTGGTCATCTTTATTCTATAGGTTTTTGTTTTATATTTTGTGGATAACTGCCTTGTCTTTTATTTTAAAGTTAATGGTTCTCTACTCAGCTATCAGAAAAAATGAAATCATGCAATTTGCAGCCAAATGGGTGGAACTAGAGAAGCTCATCCTGAGTGAGCTAACCCAGACTCAGAAGGATGTACATGGCATCTATTCACTTATAGTCAGATTTTAGCCATATAGTACAGGATAACTATACTACAACCAATGCATCAAAGGGAACATGAACATAGACTTTTTTTCCTGTCAATGAGACACTTTGCCCTGGTGGTGCTGCCTTGTAGGCCCCCAGTGTATGAGGAGGCTCTTGGCCCTCATATGACTGCTGAACTGGGGCGGGGGACTGATATGTAGGGACACTCCACTCTGGAGGAGTGGGATGGAAGGGATAGGGGGTAGAGGGTGGGAGGGTGGGACTGAGAGGTGTGGAAAGAGGATACTACGATGGAGATGTAACCTGAAGTAATAAATAAATAAAATTTTTTAAAAAGAAGAAAAATTAATGGTTCTCACATATTCAAGATCCCATACTTATCTTGTGTTATGTTTCGATGTGTACTAATTTGTGTGTGTGCACGTGCACATGTGTGAATTGGTATGGGTGCTCATGAGTGAACATGTGGAGGTCAGAGGTTAACACTGGACATCTTCTATAATAGTTATGTACTTTGTTTTTTAAGTCAGGGTCTCTAATTGAACCTACAGATGGTATTTTTGCCACAGTGGCTAACTAACAAGCCCCTGGCATCCACCTGCCCCCCCGGCTTCTCCCAGCAAGGGTCTCACATGTGCAAACCAATACATACAATTTAAAAATTAAAAATAATAAAACATAAAAAATTAGATGGAGAGTAATTGAGGAAGATGCTTAATGTCATCCTCTGGTTAACACACACATACTCACAAGTAAGCATGAACACTTATATGTACAAGTACATACACTCACACATGCACATATGTACAACATGCATAAACGCACAGAGATTTTATCTTAGAAATAATTTTTTTCATTTTGATTTGAGGGCAAATGGGCCCTAATTCAAATTTTATTAGTTCTCTACTGTTAAGAGACATCTGACTCTGTTTGAAATGCTGTTTAATTTACACTGAGGAATTTATATTAGAACCTAGAAGCAACTCAGACACCCACCTGGTCGATGATATTAGTATCAGCAGAAAATCGATTGAGAATCAGTCCCAGGGGCGTGGTATCAAAGAACCTAAGCAGGGAGCAGACCAAAGAGTATGATGAAGTGGACTGCCTGGACCACTGCTGAGGGACATCTAGGGTCTTGAAAATGCGGATTCCATAGTCATCTGATCAGTGACTAATTTTGTTCTTTAAACTTTTACATTTCATTTCAATTTGAAAATTCATGTTTTCATTATTGCATGCATAGGGGCAGGAAAGAACTACATTTTTTTTTTTTTACCTTATTGGCCCAAGAATGATCTTATTCAGGAGATTGTGGTGGAGGTTCTTAGCGGCTGTGAGGCCCATCCATTCTACAGTGAGGGAGGTGACAAGGCAAAGGAAGATTCCTCCTCCACAGAGGATGCTGAACCCAGCCACGTAGAAAGTCTAGGAAGAACCAGCACAGGGCGTTGACATAGGACAATCACCTGGGCTTTTCCTAACTAGAAAATGAAGCACTGAAGCCAGACACACTGCTGCCATCCTTCTCTTGCTTGAGTTTAGAGAGCTGAAGGGTGATGGCCACTCAGGGCAGCATCCCTCATCATGTCGGTACCACGGGCCAACCAACTCCCACTTGCCTTGTTTACTCTCAAAGTTTGGCCTAAGAACTGCAGACTTCATTTATCTTTCAGGCTGAGGACAGACTCTTGGTTTTCTACATGGTCAAGCTCACCTCCTGGTTCTTTATCACAAAATGACATTTCAGTATACAGATCCAGGGTTGAAATGATCAGAATAACAAATTTTCCTTTATATGTATTTAACATATATTATAAATAATAACATTCATTACATGTAAGACAGATATATTGGACTCCTTGAATCTATATCTAAACATTATGTCTAAATGCCTCTTATGAGAATTATAAAAGCAAGACTTAATTAAGAATGCTTGTTTTTCTTCCAAAGGACCTGTATTTATTTCCCAGAATCCACATTGAGTGGTTCACAACTGCCTGTTCTAGCCTCCATGGACACTGCACTCACATGTACATATCTACACCACAGACACACAAAATATAATATTTAAATATGTAATAAATAAAAATATTGTAATCAAATATTTAAAATGATTAAAACAAAAAGAGACACCATGTTTAACACTGTTGGCAGTTTACCCAGTTTTAGGCCTTTCCCTAATTTCTAACATACTGAACTTGCACCAAATTGCTCTAGCATTCTGGCTGTAAGCTGAGTCCAGCAGGGGGTCTCCATCTCCACCATTTCCCAGTACACTGTACCTGGTCATCTTTACCAGTTTGGTTTATGCTGTACTCAGATGTCCACGTGGCCAGCCAGTAGTCTATAGCTACAATCACCGAGTGCTTCAAAAGCTTCGAGAAGATCATGAGGAAGAGCAAGAAAAACCCTCCTGAAGTGAGGTACCACCAACAGGTCTTCCAGGGCATCTTTGTCCTGAGCCTCATTACAGTTGACATGTTGTCATCCTCATCTTCCTCCTCTTCTTCCTCTGTGTATTCACACACACACACACAAAACAAAAACAAAACCTTGTGTAAGCTTCAGACGAGCATCAGAAATAATTTTTATTTCCAGTAAGAACACAGGCAACCTCATTTAACTTTAGAGAAGCAGAAGTATTAGCCTTGAAGTTCTTAATACTTTAAGAGGTGCATATGTCAATTTTTTTTAATAGGTTGAAAATGGTCAGACATGGTGACATGCTCCTGTAGTTCCAGCACTTGGGAGGCAGGGGTGGGAAGATCAGGAGTTCAAAGTCAACCCCAGCTATAGGCTACATGGGGAGTTCAAGGTTAGCCTATGCTACATGAGATCCTGTCCAAAGAAAGAAAGCAAAAGAAAGGAAGGAAGGAAGGAAGGAAGGAAGGAAGGAAGGAAGGAAGGAAG
>CAJQZJ010031946.1:2970518-2993005 GCA_907164525.1 Lophiomys imhausi
GTGTGTGTGTGTGTGTGTGTGTGTGTGTGTGTGTGTGTGTGTGTGTGTATGAATGAGTGCATTTTCTTGCATTCATGTGCAGGCCAGAGGTCATTACAACCTTTTCTCTATCAGTCTCTCCTTTATTTTTTGAAGCAGAGTCTTTCACTGAAGTTGGAGCCCACAAGTTTGGTTAGAGATCTGCTGAGCAGTAAGCCCCAAGGAGCATCCTGTCTTGACCTCCCAGCTCTGAGATTAGAGACGCACACTGCCACTCATGGGTTTTTATGTGAGTCTTGGGAGTCCAAACTCAGGTTTCCAAACTTGAAATGCAGGCATTTTCCCTCCTCTGAAGTCCTGTGGATACCTTGTTCTTTTTTAGGTCGCAGAAATCTCTCTGCAGCTTCAGATGGGAATTGCAGACAGGAGCTGGATTCAGTCTGGCGTCTCCTGGCCTCCATTCTGCTCCCCAGCTGGCTTCACCATGACCATGCCCTAGCTTGTTCACATATGCCGTGCTTGATGGATTTGCTGCTATCTGCTTTTGATTAGGAAGCTGTGCTATCTAAAGTGACAACTTCATCTCTAAACACAACGGGATAGACTTTCTTCCTGGCTTGCTTAGACGACATCACTATCCCGCTCAGGCAACTGTTTTCTCTCTTTGTCCATTCTGTTCCCAGATCTTTCTTTCCAAAGTAAATGATAACTTGTCCTGCTCCTGAAACTGAGATCCCATTATCTCACCACTGGCATTGAGGTCACTAAAATCAATGTCACTTGGAGCCACCTGCAGAGTGCTTCTCAACAGCTCCCCCACACCTGTTTCCCTGGGCACTGGCTCTGCACAATTAATATGCCCCTAACATCCTGATTCTGATGATTCTGGGATCTCTCTAATTCTCCACATAGATTTTCACATGTGTTTTTCTTCCTTGGGGGGGGGTTGCTTTTGAGATCTTCAGAAAGTCCCAGGATAGAGAAATGTTGAGACATGTGTGGTCTTTTTGACTTTTCTCTATGGAAGTACAGATTTTATTTTTCTTTCATAAAACAGTACAGTTTAGTCTTCTGATTTAAAAAAAAAAAACTGGCTGACTTAACTGCTTTATTTTTTTAAAGCTCATTCCTGGCCATTGCACTAAATCCCAGCCCAAATCTCAAAGCAAAAGTTCTCAAAGATTTAAAAATTCAGTTTCCTATTTTTTCTCCCAATCACAAACTAAACTGAATCTGGTTTCCAATTCTATTATTGCTTCATTTAACATGGCTGCAGTGTGGTACTGCTACACTGGATGTGTACCTGGGTTTTCATTACTGTCAGTACCATTAATACATGCTGTGTAGGGCAGGAAAATTTTTGACTTCTCTGGGCCCCAATTTTCTCATCTATAAAAGTGAGGAAATACTTTCTGTGATTACTCATGACTTTTCATGAGAACTGAGAGTATATAAGAAAAGCTTTGTGGAGTCTTAAAAATATATAAAATACTGTATTTTCTTTCTGGGAAGCTTCTTTCACCCTGGGGATATTTCAGACACACAGGTGACTTCAGCCCGAGCTCACAGCTTTGCATTCTTCCAAAGCCACCTTGGCTATATGTTGACTGTGACTGTTTCATGTGTTGCAGGCAACACATGAAAATGAGCTCATCATTAGTGAGAAGGGAAAAAAATATAAACCAGGAAAACAGGACAAACTGAGGGAGTCTCAAGCCTCGATCACAGTTCATTCAACCTGAAGATGCGCATGTATTTCCAAATGGTTCAGAGCCAACACACAGATAGCACTTCATCCAAAGGACACCACAGGATAGGCCAGGCCAGGGTCTGGGGAGATGGCTTCATGGGGAGGACTGCTTGCTACACAAACATGAGGGTCTGAGTAGGAATCTCAGCACCCACGTTCACAGCCCTAACCTCAGCATTGTGTGGGGGCATGGAGACAAGAACGAAGGCAATGGGTATGTCAGCAGCCTGGACCCGGGTTCAGTGACAGAAGGCAGAGAATGACAGAACAAGATACCCAGTGTGCCCCTCCAGCCTCTACACATGTGTCCATGGATGCGCATGCCTAGCGCATGCGCACACACACACACACACACACACACACACACACACACACACACATACACACACACACACACACACAAACACACACACACATGCACCAAGCATGCACATATGCCAGACACACACTAAAAAACAAGCAAAAAATAAAATATAGTAGGTTCCAAGTGGCCTGTTCAGTAGCCATATGCAAAGATGTAATTACCTTGGGCTTCTGATGAGGACTGTAATAGAGCATGATGCATCTTATGAAGCACAGCCCTTCCTTAAAACCATTCCTAGTAATGACGCAGAACACCCTGAGCCTCCTTACCTTTTCTAACTCTTGATCTTGTCGATTCATGAGGGTTTTCCAGTGTTCGTAAAGCTCCACATCTTTGGTTTGAATGTCCTTCAAAGTCCCTTCTCTCAACACACTGCCGTCCTTCATGGCTATGATCTAAGAAAAGAACACAGGAGCAAATATATAGCAAATCTGGAAGTAGCTAAATGAACTTCATCTCAGGAAGTATTTCAAAATTCATGTCTGTAAGGTAGGACTGCAACACAGACACAGAAGTCTCACCCAGTCAGCGTGTGTCAGGTACTGCAGTTTGTGAGTCACAAGAACAACTGTCCTCTTGTCATCCTGGAGAAACTTCAGAATTCCTTCCTGCATCAAGTGATCACTCAAGTGGATGTCCAGGGCAGAGAATGGATCATCCTGTGGCAGGAAGAATGCCTGGGAGTTGAGTGAGCCCCATGCTCGGTTCTTTTAAAAATTCTCAAATCCTGCTCCTAGAGGCATTGTGGATGTGACTGCTGTGTCACATGTGCATTAGTAGGTGGCAGACAGGAGAGAGGTTATATCTACATTCAGTGTTCTGACCTATGAACATCTGAATGAATAGTAGCCTAACATTCCTGGGGGGGGGGGGAGAAAGCAAACTGGATACCAACACCACTTTGGAGCCATGGGGTAGCCTGAGATGACTACCAGTTCAGTACGAGGCAAGCACTGGATGGGTTCCCAGGACAGGAAACAAACCTGAAACTAGAAGAACTCTGCCCGGCCCTGGATGTGGGGGTTATGGGTAAGTCAGCCCTGAGGGAGAGAATGTAGGAGAGCCAGCCCTGCCTTCGGTCTGCTATGTGGTGGTATTGACTAGGGAGAGATGCCCCCTCCTCCCTTTTGCCCTCACCACCATTGGTGGACAGGAAATCTGGCCCAGATGAGGTCACAAGAGCAGGAGAGTTGTCCCTGCCCCTCACATGCTGCAGCACTCAAGAAAGCAGGCCCTGCACCTTGCTTGGGTAGCACATAACAGCTGGTCCTGGATATGGTAGTTGTGGGTGAGCCAGCCCTGAGGGATTGAATGTGGGAGAGCCAACCCTGCCTTCGGTCTGCTATGTGGTGGTATTGGCTAGGGAGAGATGCCCTCTCCTCCATTTTGCCCTCACCACCATTGGCTGACAGGAGATCTGGCCCAGATGGGGTCACAAGAGCAGGAGAGTTGTCCCTCTCACATGCTGCAGCACTCAGGAGAGCAAGCCCTGCACATTTACATAGTAGAACTGACCATGAAAATGCAAGTTACAGGTCCAGAATCAGGGCTTTGAGTTGGCCCACCCCAACATCTACCCCACAGATGAACTGCTGCAGTACAAGAAGAAGTCAGTTCCACAACCCAGGACGGCAGGATCTTCATGACACAGGACAATTATGGCATTTCGGAGAGGAGTTCAAGTGAGGTTCCAGTACTGATAGAGTAGGGAAAACCATGGGCCTCATACCAGACCAAAGAGTCATTATAATGAACATTTGCAAGCAGAATGTGTGGACAAAGGGGAATATTGTGGGACATACTGAGATACACTGTAGTTTCCACAATGAGCTGTTATTTTCTATGCTGGGACAGATTGCAAGGGTGGAGGGTGGGTCTGGGGGAGGTGGGAGATGGGAGGGAACAGGACAGGGTACATTATGTGAAATTCAGAAAATAAAAATTATAAAAACAATTCTCAAAAACTCAAAAGATAGCACATGCTGGCGAGGTTTTGGAGAAAGGAGAACACTCCTTCATTGGTGGTGGTCATGCCAATTTATACAACCTCATTGGAAATCAATCTGGTGATATCTCAGAAAATTTGGAATAGTTTTACCTCAAGACCCAGCTATACTGTTCCTGGGCATATATACAAAAGATTCTCTACCAAACCACAAGGACATAGCCTCAACAATGTTCATAGCAGCTATATTCGTAATAGCCAGAAATTGGAAACAACCCAGATGTCCTTCATCCGATGAATGGATAAAAAACTGTGGTACATTTACACAATGGAATACTACACAGCTATCAAAAACAAGGAAATCATGCAATTTGCAAACCAATTAGATGGAACTAGAAAAGCTCATCCTAAGTGAGTTAACTCAGACCCAGAAAGATACACATGGCATATACTCTCTTATAAGTGGATATTAACCATACAGCACAGGACAACCATCCTATAACACACAGATCCAAACAGACAGGAGCCTATCATAACTATTCTATGAAAAACTGCACCCAGCAGTGAGTCATGGACCCTGTTGCTTGTTAGTGGAACACCTTACCCTAGATGGGCTGCCATATCAAGCCCCAGTACAAGAGGAAGCTCTTAGCCCTCAAGTGACTGATGAACTGACGGGGTTTGATATGTAGGGACTCCCCTCATCTGAGAAGGAGAGGAGGGACACGAGGAAGAGGGAGGGGGGAAGGAAGGGAAGGAAGGACTGGGAAAAGAGGAGCAAAGGAACTTTGATTGAGATGTAACTTGAAGAATAAGTTAATTAAAAAAGGGGAGAAAAATGAGAAAAAAAAACATGGTCCAGGCTTTTGGTGGAGAAGTGAGGGTGCCTGGAACATGTCTTCTTTATTTTTGGTTGTGAGCCTAGCCTTTAATGGCTGAGCCATCTCTCCAGCCCATGTCTTCTTTATTTTATTTATTGCTTTGTTATTCTCCTGCTTGTTTAATATACAAACCAATGTCTACATATGAGCCCAAAGAAGGAGTGACTGGATTCTATTTCCATCAGTTCTGCACTCTGGGATACATACTCACATAAGGAGAAATCATTACTCTAAAAGAATTAGCACAATCCTATTCTGTACGCGGATGAACTGGATTGATTATCGATTGATTATGTAGACAGTGAAATAAAGCAATTATGTTTAGAGGTGAGAGTCAGCTTATGTCTATGACCATTACAGAGAGCAACATGATTAGCTCGATATTTATTCAGAAGCCAATTATTATTTGCTCAATAAACAGAAACAATAGCACTGAGTTTATTAAAGTATTTAGGAGCAATCTTATGAAAAATAAACATGAGTAAAGTAATGAAACAGTTACTTTCTTTTAGATATCATAGTTATAGATAAATGGGTAAATTAATGAATGTCTTTAAGTGACTTTTATATGCATATATTTAGTAACAGAGGTAGGCATACAGTAGCTTATTTAAAACATTTAAATACAGGGATTTTCTAGATAATAGAATGCTTAGCAAGACAATTGTCATTATATATGTATATATATATGTATGTGTATAGATATACTTAATATATATGTGAGTGTCTTTATATGTTATCTGGGTTTATGAATGTATTTTACAAAGTAATGAAATAAAATTGATTAGTGACAGAATTTTCTGGAATATTCTAAAAAATGTTCATGATTTTGAAATGTTTCAAAATCTTTCTGAACCATTGGATTATTTTTATGAACACCAACTATTTCCAAGACAGTCCATGAAATAGAACGTCTAAGAGATTAATCTGTCACTCCACTGACTAGTAACTTGTTTTTAAAAATTGCCATAGATGGATCTGGAGAGATGGCTCAGGGATTAAGACCACTGAGTGCTTTTCTAGAGGACAGATTACTTAAAAGAGAAAGTTTGTGTAGCAATATAAATCATTCCAAGATATACTGTTCCCATGCTGGTAGTGGGAAAGAGACTT
The DNA here is from genome assembly GCA_907164525.1 of Lophiomys imhausi. Taxonomy (NCBI): domain Eukaryota; kingdom Metazoa; phylum Chordata; class Mammalia; order Rodentia; family Muridae; genus Lophiomys; species Lophiomys imhausi. Next base: position 2,976,551 of record CAJQZJ010031946.1, read on the forward strand.
AAACAGTCTTTCAGGGCACCGCTGGCAGGCTTATCTCCTCTTCCAAGCAGCAATGCTAGAGTTTAGTTACAGGATTTACCAGTCAATCATTAGCTTTCAGAATTCAGATAATTATTATATGGGATAAATTGATTGCTTTTGATACAAATTCTGCTTCTGGTTCCCATTAGGTCTGGAGCATCTTTTACTGTACAGACCAAGCATCTATAAACATTTGTACAGAAAATTTTCCATATAGAAAAAGATTTGTTAGAGATGAGTTTTTATAATAACTCAGGTCAATTTTCCACACAATTCTGAATTGAAATGCCATAAGACAGTAAGCAGAGTGCTGTAAATGAGAGAGCTGAAATGTAGTTAAACCACCTTCTCTCTCTTCTGGGCAAGGTCCCAACTGTCGCTTCAATTTGTAAAACGAGGGGATACTAAAGAGACCTGTCAGGAAATTCACCAGGCTGATGCAAAGATCCAGTAAAATAATATGATGTTTCCTTAAACCACTTCAAAGTACTGTTTTACTGTTAGTGTCCTATAAGTAAAACTGAGGTAGACTGGCATTGTGTTCCTCTCTAAAGCACACGGTGACAGTTTCATGACTTCCAGGACTCACAGGAGACCATGATGATTCCAAGTTCTAGCTCCAGTCAGCGAGGGGCTCAGGCCAGCCATCCCAGCCACGCAACAGGTTGAGGCAAAAGGACCACAAACTCAAGGTGTGTTTGGCCCATAGAATAAGTACAAAGACAACTTGGGTAACTTAGCGATAGGTTGTCTCATCAACCACCAACAAGGAACATGCATGGACTGGTCCTAGGCCTACTACACATATGAAGCTCATGGGGTGCTTGGTCCTCAAGTGGATCCCCTAACAACTGGAGTGGAGTCTATCTCTGACTTGAATACTGTTGCCTCCCTCAGGAACTCATTTTCCTAGCAGAGCTGCCTTATCTTCCCTCAGTGGAATTGGAGGCATTAAGTCCTGATGTAATTTGATGTGCCAAGGTTGGGATGGTACTGGGTGGTGGGTGGTGGGGAAAAGAGGGTGGGAGGGTGGGACTGGAATGAGAGGAGGGAGGGGGATGGTGATTGGAATGTAAAATAAACAAACAAATAAATAAATTTAAAAAAATAAAAAGAAGACTGAAAATATAGCTCAGTGGTAGAGCACTTGCCCAGCATCCACAAAGTCATGGGTTCAGTCCCAGGACTAGGAAAAAACACAAGCTATGAAATCAAGCCCCTCGAATCTATATTCATGCTTTAGTAATTTTTATATAACTTTGGATAAGCCCCTTCTCCAAAGACCTACTGTTCTCATCAATACAACTCAGCAATAAAGCTAATTTAAAAATCAAGTATTTAGCATGTGAATTAAATAGCATGTATACCATACTTAGAAATACCATGACTGTGAAAGATATTGGCAATGACTGTTACCACATACGTGCCATGGCTTGGTGCTGGGGCAACTTAGTGTTAGAATCACACACAACCTTTTATACAATCTAATCACAACTGACATAGGATGGATCGAAAGCATGCTTCATGATTCGATTTATTTAGTAACATATTCCTCTAAAGAAAGTAAAAAAATTTTTTTGAAATGGTAAATTCAATGAAATAACTATTTTTAGTTTTCAACAGTATTATTTATTAGCTAGGGATATGGCTTGGTGTGCTGTGCATATACCCTGTGCTCTATCCTTAACTCCTCAAGGAAAAAAATGTATTTGACATTACTCAAATATACATCTGTACAATTCTGGTGTCTTTGTTTGTTGTTTGTTTTGTGACAGAGTCCCACTTGTGTCCAGGATGTATGAAACTCATATCAACCCTTCTACTTTGGTCTCTCAAATTGTGGAATTACAAGGATAAGTGACTATGTCTGATCTATCCAGTCCTGATAAGTATCTTTATAGTCAATGAATTATTGTGTGCTTATTGGTTTTCAATATGGTGTTAAGGCTAGTATTAAAAAGTTTATTTACGGGGATCCAAGATGGCGGCGGCCTGTGCGGATGTATTTTGATTTCGGGGTTAACAGTCACAGGGCGGCGAGTGTTGCAGGACGCTGTACAAACGGCTCGACCCCTTCTAAATCTCACCCAACCACCCTGGGTCCCTGGGCAGGATGCTCCTTCCCACTCTTGGACACACAAGGAATCCACTGGACCCAGGAATCGGGATCCCCCATCCCCCCACCAGGAAAGACTCCGGGTAAGTTCCAATTTAATACCAAGCAGGCAGATTCAGATCTCACGCAGAGATAATCCCCACCCTGCTGGGCACCCCCAGGTCTCGCACAGACAATCCAGCTATCTGGCAAAAGGTTGCGACCCTTGGAAGATTGCTCAGCTCCACTGCAAAGTGCCTTCAGACTGCAGATCACAACCCACTGCTGTGACATCACTGGCCAGTTTCTAAGCCATGGGAGTGGCAAGGCCATTGGGAGTGAAGGGCAGATTTACCCACCACAGGAACCAACCCCAGACAAACTGCGAGATATTTGAAACCATCATATATCGGACTTTTGTACTAGCACTGGCCCTTCTGGTGGGGAACCAGAGCTTACTTGCACACAGCCCCACCACCTGGATTAGTTAGGTCTCCACCTAGGAGGCGGGGCTGAATGACTTACCTTATGGGGTGGAGTAAGGCAACTCGAATCCTACACCAAAGTACCCCCTTTGGACCCAAGTCCAGAAGACAGCTAAAAAATTCCACATGGCCACAGGCCCCAGACCAAAAAAAAAAACAAAAAAACAAAAAACAAAACCAAAATCAAATCAAAATGACTCCAACAAAGAAAGCAACACTATTCCACCCAGCCCGAACCACCTCACCACAGCTGAAACACATGAAAACGATGACAATTCTACAGTATGAAAAGTGATAGAGTCCATTCAAGAAGAACTTAAGTCTATGAAGGAATTCAAAGAAGCCACAATTTTACAAGTCAAAACAAGGAATAACACCATTAAAGAACTCCAAGCCAAGGTGATTCAGCTTGAAAAGGAAAAGGACAGAGCAATGAAAGATTTCCAGGCAAAAACAAGAAACCTGGAGAAGGAAATGTACAAAACGAACAATACTATTCAAGACATGAAAATAGAAATGGAAACAATAAAGAAAACACAGTCAGAGTTAAAAGAGGAAGTGGAGAATCAAGAAAAGAGAACAGGAACTATGGATGTGAGTATCAAAGATAGGATGCAAGAGATGGAAGACAGGATCTCAGGCATGGAGATTCGATGGAAGAAATCAATACAACATCCAAAGAAAATGAGAAAGCTAAAAAACCTCTCACCCACAACATCCAAGAAATGAAGGACTCAATGAAAAGATGGAACCTAAGAATAATAGGCATGGAGGAAAGAGAAGACTACCGACTCCATGGTCCAGGAAATATCTTCAACAAAATCACAGAAGAAAACTTCCCAGACCTAAAGAAAAAGATGCCAGTAAAAATCCAAGAGGCTTACAGAACACCAAACAGATTAGACCAGAGAAGAAACTCCTCTCACCACATAATAATAGAAACTCCAAATATAGAGAACAAAAAAAGGATATTAAAAGCTGTAAGAGAAAAAGGCCAAGTCACATACAATGGCAGACGCATCAGAATCACACCTGACTTCTCCTCAGAAACTTTAAAAGCTAGAAGGGCCTGGAGAGATGCCCTACAAGCCCTGAGAGAACATAGGTGCCCAGCCAGACTACTATACCCAGCAAAACTCTCTATCAACATAGATGGAGAAAACAAGATATTCCATGACAAAATCAAATTCAAACAATATCTCCCCACAAACGCAGCACTATAGAAGATCCTAGAAGGAAAATTCCAACACAGAGAAGATAACTACACCCAAGAAAACAGAGGAAATAGAAACCTCCACAGCAACTAAACAAAAAGAAACACAAGACAACCAGCTATACCAAAATAATGGGAAATAACACCTGGTCACTAATATCCATCAACATCAATGGACTAAACTCGCCAATAAAAAGACACAGACTTACAGACTGGATCTGTAAACAAGACCCATCTTTTTGCTGTATACAAGAAACACATCTTACTATTGAAGATAAACACTATCTCAGAGTAAAGGGCTGGGAAAAGGTTTTCCAAGCAAATGGACCCAGGAAACAAGCTGGAGTAGCCACCCTAATATCAAACAAAATAGACTTCCAATTGAAGTTAATAAAAAAAGACAGAGAAGGGCATTACATACTCATTAAAGGAAATATCCACCAAGAGAATATCTCAATATTGAACATCTATGCCCCAAATACAAAGCCACCTACATTTATAAAAGAAACACTTCTAAAACTTAAATCGCACATCGATCCAAACACTTTAATAGTGGGAGACTTCAACACCCCACTCACAACTATGGACAGATCATCAAGACAGAAGCCAAACAGAGAAATAATGAGTCTAACAGAGCTCATGGACCAAATGGACCTAACATATATCTACAGAATGTTTCACCCAAACACAAAAGAATACACCTTCTTCTCAGCACTGCACGGAACCTTCTCCAAAATTGACCATATAGTTGGACACAAAGATAGCCTCAACAGATACAAGAAAATTGAAATAAACCCTTGTATCTTATCAGATCACCATGGAATAAAGCTGGACTTAATAGCAAAAGAATCAACAGAAAGTCTACACTCGCATGGAGATTGAACAACTCTTTACTAGAGGACCACTGGGTCAGGGAAGAAATAAAGAAGGAAATCAAGACTTCTTAAAATCCAATGAAAATGAAGACACAACATACCCAAACCTATGGGACACAATGAAAGCTGTGCTACGAGGAAAGTTCATAGCACTAAGTGCCTTCAAAAAGAAAATTGTGACAGCTCATATTAGCGAATTAACTGCTAAACTTGGTGAATTGGAAAAAAAAGAAGCAAATATTCCCAAGAGGAGCAGAAGGCAGGAGATCATCAAACTTAGGGCTGAAACCAACAACTTAGAAACAAAAAGAACAATACAAAGAATCAATGAAACCAAGAGTTGGTTCTTCGAGAAAATCAACAAAATAGACAGACCCTTAGCCAAATTAACTAAAAGACAGAGGGAGAAAACACAAATCAACAAAATCATAAAAGGGAGAAATAACAGACATTGAGGAAATCCAGAGAATATTTGGATCCTACTTCAAAAATTTATACTCCACCAAATTTGAAAACTTAAGTGAAATGGACAATTTTCTTGATAGATTCCACCTACCGAAGCTAAATCAAGATCAGATAAACAGATTAAACAGCCCCATAACCCCTAAAGAAATAGAAACAGTCATTAAAAATCTCCCAACCAAAAAAAGCCCAGGGCCAGATGGCTTTAGCATGGAATTCTACCGTACCTTCAAAGAGGAGTTAACACCAATACTTTTCAAACTCTTTCACAAAATAGAATCTGAAAGAACATTGCCAAACTCATTCTACAAGGCCACAATCACCCTGATTCCTAAACCACACAAAGACCCAACAAAGAAAGAGAACTTCAGACCAATCTCCCTCATGAACATAGATGCAAAAATAATTAACAAAATACTAGGAAACCGAATTCAAGAAGACATCAAAAGTATCATACACCATGATAGGGTAGGCTTCATCCCAGAAATGCAGGGATGGTTCAACATACGAAAGTCTATCAACGTCATTCACCATATAAACAAGATGAAAGAAAAAAACCACATGATAATCTCGCTAGATGCAGAAAAAGCATTTGACAAAATCCAACACCCCTTCATGCTAAAAGTTCTGGAGAGAAAGGCCATACAAGGGCCGTACCTAGAAATAATAAAGGGAATATACAGCAGGCCAGTGGCCAACATCAAATTAAATGGAGAGAAACTTGAAGCATTTCCTCTAAACTCAGGGACAAGACAAGGATGTCCACTTTCACCATATCTCTTCAATATAGTACTTGAAGTTCTTGCTAGAGCAGTAAGACAACTAAAAGAGATCAAGGGGATAAACATTGGAAACGAAGAAGTCAAATTATCCCTATTTGCAGATGATATGATAGTATATATAAGCGACCCCAAAAATTCCACCAGAGTACTCTTACAGCTGATAAACACCTTCAGCAAAGTGGCTGGATACAAAATTAATTTTAAAAAATCAGAAGCCCTTTTTTATACAACAAACAAATGGGCTGAGGAAGAAATAAGGGAAACAACCCCCTTCACAATAGCCACAAACAACATAAAATACCTGGGGGTAACTCTAACCAAGCAAGTAAAGGACCTGTACAACAAGAACTTCAAGCCCTTGAAGAAAGAAATGGAAGAGGCCTTTAGAAGATGGAAAGATCTTCCATGCTCATGGATAGGTAGGATCAACATAATAAAAATGGCCATCCTATCAAAAGCAATATATAGATTCAATGCAATTCCCATAAAATACCAACACAATTTTTTATAGACTTGGAAAGAGCTAGCCTCAATTTCATATGGAACAACAAAAAGCCTAGAATAGCTAAATCAATCCTGTACAATAAAAAAACATCTGGAGGTATTACCATCCCAGATTTCAAGCTGTACTGCAGAGCAATAGTTGTAAAAACAGCATGGTACTGGTATAGAAACAGACCAGTAGATCAATGGAATCGAATTGAAGATCCAGAAATAGACCCACATATTTATGGCCACCTAATATTTGACAAAGAAACCAAAAGCGCACAATGGAAGAAGGACAGCATCTTCAACAAATGGTGCTGGTCCAACTGGATGTCCATTTGTAAAGGAATGAAATTAGACCCATACTTATCACCTTGTAGAAAACGTAAATCCAAGTGGATCAAAGACCTTAACATAAGGCCGGTCACACTAAATCTACTAGAAGAAAAAGTGGGAGAAACCCTCGAACTCATTCGCACAGGCGACAACTTCCTGAACAGAACACGAACAGCTCAGGACCTGAGACCAACAATCAATAAATGGGACCTCATGAAACTGAAAAGCATCCGTAAGGCAAAAGACACTGTCATTCAAACAAAATGGCAGCCTACAGTACTTGAAGTTCTTGCTAGAGCAGTAAGACAACTAAAAGAGATCAAGGGGATAAACTCTCACCAACTCCACATCTGACAGAGGGCTAATATCCAAAATCTACAAAGAACTCAAGAAATTAAATGCCAAGAAACCAAATAATCCAATCAAAAAATGGGGGGCAGAGCTAAATAGAGAATTCACAAAGGAGGAATCCCTAATGGCTGAGAGACACTTCAAGAAATGCTCAACATCCTTAATCATCAGAGAAATGCAACTCAAGACGACTCTGAGATTCCATCTCACACCTGTCAGAATGGCTAAGATCAAAAGCTCAAATAACAGCACATGCTGGCGAGGGTGTGGAGAAAGGGGTACCTTACTCCATTGCTGGTGAGAGTGCAGGCTTGTGCAACCACTATGGAGGTCAGTCTGGCGATATCTTAGAAAACTTGGAATAGCTTTGCCTCAGGACCCAGCCATACCACTTCTGGGTATACACCCAAATGCCTCTTCATGGAATCATAAGGAAGTTTCCTCAACTATGTTTATAGCAGCCTTATTTGTAATAGCTAGAAACTGGAACCACCCAGATGTCCCTCAACCGAAGAATGGAAGAATGGGTCAAAAAACTGTGGTACATCCTACACAATGGAATATTATTCAGCTATCAGGAACAATGAAATTATGAAATTTGCAGCCAAATGGATGGAACTAGAAAAGCTCATCCTGAGTGAACTAACCCAGACTCAGAAGGATGCATATGGCGTCTATTCACTTATATTAGGATTTTAGCTATATAGTAGAAGGTATCGATACTACAACTAACACACCAAAGGGAACTTGGACATAGACTTTTTATTTTTTATTTTTATTTTTTTATTTATTTTGTATATTTTTTATATTTTTTTTTATATTTTTTAGTCTTTTTTATCTATTTGTCTGCTTATTTGTTTGTTTGTTTTTTAGTTCTCTCTCCTGGGCAATGAGACACTTTTCACTGATGGTACTGCTTTGTAGACCCCCAATGAATGAGGAGGCTCTTGGCCCTCATATGACCTCTCAACTGAGATGAGGGACTGTTATATAAGGATACCACCCCACCCCAGAGAAATGGGATGGAAGGGATAGGAGGTAAAGAAAAAAAATGAAATGTGATGTTTCAGCCTTTTACTACTAATTGTCATAAACTGTTTAGGATAATTAAGAAATGAAAACTAATAGTTATGCAAGCCTGTCATTTTGTTAGGTACTATGACAGCCTATTATAGTTATTTTCTAAGCTAATCAGAAATAAAGCTGCTAAGAGACAAGCAATATCTGCTTACCCTAATATAAGAGATAGATAGGGCCTCTTCAAAAACCTCAAGCGAACTGCAGAATATGGCATTCAAAGATGTTTTCATAACTTTAGATTTTTTTATATAGAGACATATCAACTCCTGACAGCACCCTCTATTCTACCCCAAGTAGAAGATGAGCATAGAAGAATCTCCAGTGGGAGGTGACTGAATTAGTCGCAAGCCTATCTCTTGGTAGGAAAAGCCCCTTGCTCCAACGGTAGACAGAATGCTGTCCAAAAAGGACAAAACCTGGAAGCAGGTAAGTCGACAGCCTAGCTCTGCCAAGACAGGGTAGTAGGCAAGTCCTTCATAATCCCTGCTCTACAATCAATGTCTGTCAGAGAAACGGGGCCAAACAACTGAAGATCGATGCTATAATGTATGGAAAGAAAATGGGAACTGTCCAGGCAGCCACTGGTATGTCATTTCTTAGTTTGGGAAACTGCAGGCCATGTACTTCCTATAAAATCAGATATACTTATCCCTCTCAGGTCTCTGAGGTGGTTGAAGAACAGATAGCTAGAGCCTCATAATTAAATTTTGAGTGGTTTAGGAGTTAAGAGAGTGTTATAGATCTACGAAGATGCTTTTAAAATTGTGTTGCAAGTTAGTATGAATAAAGGAAAAAAGTTTATTTACAGCAAAATAGAAAAACATTCATGTAATTGTATTATAATTATATACAAGTAAGATACTTAGAGTAGGCACTCGAGCCGCACCACAAGAGCAAAGGTAAGTGAGATTATTTTTTTTCGGAGTTTCCAGCATGGTGGCACAGCGTGCACTGTAGCGGAGAGGTAGAGACCTAACCCAGTCACAGCAAAGCAATTAGGAGCCAAGACTGCCTGCAATCAGAGCCCACAACAGTGTGTTCTCCACAAATACTGGGGCGGGTGGGTCACTCACCCTAGCACCCAAGCATCTGGGGCAGTCCGCAACAGGTGCACTGAGGCCGGCATCTGTTGTGGGTGGAGCTCCCTGCCTGCATAGTCAGCCTAGCTGGGGAGCCAGAACGACTGGGTCAGTGAGAGGAGAACACAGACCCAACCACAGCTCTACGTGCCTTTCTGAGGAGACCTGTCAGCTCCGAGGTTATCAGAGGCTAGCCCTCTCCCCACTCCAATACCCTCTATATTGGTCCAATTGGGTCGCAAGCAGTTGAGGAGAGTGGCAGCCACCCTCCTCTCCGAGAGCAGGTCAGTCTATTACAGGAACCTGCCCGCCATCTGGAGGTAAACACCAGGATCTCAGGATCAGCCAACCCCCAGGGCAGGGAGTTTTCCTGAGCAACAAGGTCAGGTAACAAAAGAAACAAACAGATAACACCTGGGTCCATCTGATGACAAAAGGTCAGTGCAAGAACATGGTAAAAAAAACCCAAAACAATAGGATGTCTCCAGACAATAGGATGTCTCCAGATCCTAGCAATAATGCTACAGACAACTCTGGACAGCTGAACCCAATTGAAGCAAAGGAAAATGACCTTAATCCTATGCTTATATTAATAATAGAAGGCCTAAGGGAGGAAATCAAATACCTCAGAGAGCAACAACAAAGTACTGCAAAGGAGGTGATGGAAATGAATAAAGCACTTAAAGGAATGGAAGACCTGAAAAGGGAAGTTGAAGCAATGAAGAAAATCCAATCTGAGACATCCATAGAACTGGAAAACCTTAAGAAAAGAATTGGAACTACAGACACTAACATCACCAACAGAATACAAGAGATGGAAGAAAGAATTTCAGGCTCAGAGGATAAAATTGAAGAAATGGATACATCTGTCAAAGAAAATGTCAAATCTAAAAAAGTCCTGACACAAAACCTTCAGGAAATCAAGGACACAATGAAAAGACGGAATCTCAGAATAATAGGAATAGAAGAAAGAGAAGAGTCCCACCTCCATGGACCAGAAAATATTTTCAACAAAATCATTGAAGAGAATTTCCCAAATCTAAAAAAAGAGATGCCTATAACTGTACAAGAAGCTTACAGAACCCCCAAATAGATTAGACCAGAAAAGAAAATCTTCCCGCCACATAATAATCAAAACACTAAATGTACAGAACAAAGAAAGAATTTTAAAAGCTGCTAGGGAAAAGGGTCAAGTAACATATAATGGCAAACCTATCAGAATCACACCTGACTTTTCTTCAGAGACTGTAAAAGCCAGAAGGGCCTGGACAGACGTCTTGCAGACCCTAAAAAACCACAAATGCCAGGCCAGACTACTATTCCCTGCAAAATTTTCAATCAACATAGATGGAGAAAACAAGATATTCCATGACAAAGCTAAATTCAAACAATATCTATACACAAATCCAGCTCCACAGAAGATGTTAGAAGGAAAACTTCAACCCAAAGAGGTTAACTACACACAAGAAAACACAGGAAGCAAATAGCATGCCTGCAGCAAAAACAAAAGAAAAGAAGCTCACACACTATTTCTACCAACATCAAGATGGCAGGAAGTAACAAGCACTGGTCATTAATATCTCTCAACATCAATGGACTCAATTCCCCAATAAAAAGGCACAGGCTAGCAGAATGGATGCGAAAACAGAATCCCGCATTCTGCTGCTTACAAGAAACACACCTCAGCAAAAAAGATAGACATTATCTCCAAGTAAAGGGCTGGAAAAAGATATACCAAGCACATGGACCCAAGAAAAAAACTGGAGTAGCAATTCTAGTATGCAACAAATTGGATTTTCAACCAACATTAATCAAAAGAGATGGGGAAGGACACTATATACTCATCAAAGGAAAAATCCACCAAGATGAAATTTCAATACTAAACATCTATGCCCCAAATGTAAGACCACCCACATTCATTAAAGAAACACTACTGAAGCTCAAATCCCACATTGAACCTCACACATTAATAGTGGGAGACTTCAACACACCACTCTCACCACTGGACAGATCAACAATGCAGAAACCAAACAGAGAAATAATGAACCTCACAGATGTCATGAATCAAATGGACCTAATTGATATCTACAGATCATTTCACCCCAAAACAAAAGAATACACTTTCTTCTCGGCACCTCATGGAACCTTCTCCAAAATCGACCATATAGTCGGTCACAAAGCAAGCCTCAACAGATACAGGAAAATTGAAATCACTCCTTGTAACTTATCAGACCATCACGGAATAAAGCTAGGCTTCAACAATAACCAAAACAACAGAGTGCTTGCAAAAACATGGAAACTGAACAACTCTCTCCTCAATGACCTCTGGGTCAGGGAAGAAATAAAAAAAGAAATTAAAGTCTTCTTAGAACTCAATGAAAATGAAGGCACAACATACCCAAACTTATGGGACACATTGAAAGCAGTGCTAAGAGGAAAGTTTATAGCTCTAAGTGCCTTCAAAAAGAAACTGGAGAATTCCTATACTAGCCACCTAAAAGAACACCTGAAAGAGCTAGAACAAAAAGAAGCAAACACTCCCAAGAGGAGCAGATGAGAGGAAATTATCAAACTCAGGGCTGAAATCAACAACTTAGAAACAAAAAGAACAATACAAAGAATCGACAAAACCAAGAGCTGGTTCTTTGAGAAAATCAACAAAATAGACAAGCCCTTAGCTAAACTAACTAAAAGGCAGATGGAAAATACCCAAATCAACAAAATCAGAAATGAAAAGGGGGAAATAACAACAGACATTGAGGAAATCCAAAGAATCGTTAGGTCCTACTTCAAAAACTTGTACTCCACAAAATTGGAAAATCTAAATGAAATGGACAATTTTCTTGATAGATTCCACCTACCAAGGTTAAATCAAGAACAGGTAAACAAATTAAACAGTCCTATAACCCTTAAGGAAATAGAAGAATTCATTAGAAGTCTTCCAACCAAAAAAAGCCCAGGTCCAGATGGTTTCAGCACAGAATTCTACCAGACATTCAAAGAAGAGCTAACACCAATATTCTTCAAACTCTTCCACAACATAGAAATAGAAGGAATACTGCCAAACACATTCTATGAGGCCACAGTTACCCTGATACCTAAACCTCACAAAGACCCAACGGAGAAAGAAAATTTCAGACCAATTTCCCTTATGAACATGGATGCAAAGATACTTAATAAAATCCTTGCAAACCGGATCCAAGATCACATCAAAAGTATCATACACCATGATCAAGTAGGCTTCATCCCAGGGATGCAGGGGTGGTTCAACATTAGAAAATCAATCAATGTAATCCACCATATAAACAAGCTGAAAGAAAAGAACCACATGATCATCTCATTGGATGCTGAAAAAGCTTTTGACAAAATACAGCACCCTTTCATGATAAAAGTCTTAGAGAGATCAGGAATACAAGGACCATACTTAAAAATAATAAAAGCAATTTACAGCAAGCCAATAGCCAACATCAAACTAAATGGAGAGAAACTAAAAGCATTTCCTCTAAAATCAGGGACAAGGCAAGGCTGCCCACTCTCTCCATATCTCTTCAACATAGTACTTGAAGTTTTAGCTAGAGCAATAAGACAACTAAAAGAGATCAAGGGGATACAAATTGGAAAGGAAGAAGTCAAAGTATCCCTATTTGCAGATGATATGATAGTATACATCAGTGACCCCAAAAATTCCACCAGAGAACTTCTACAGCTGATAAACTCCTTCAGCAAGGTGGCCGGATACAAAATCAATTCAAAAAAATCAGTAGCCCTTCTTTACACAAAAGATAAATGGGCTGAGAAAGAAATAAGGGAATCAACACCCTTCACAATAGCCACAAATAATATAAAATACCTGGGGGTAACTCTAACCAAGCAAGTGAAAGACCTGTATGATAAGAACTTCAAGACCCTGAAGAAAGAAATTGAAGAAGATATCAGGAGATGGAAGGATCTCCCTTGTTCATGGATAGGTAGGATCAACATAATAAAAATGGCAATCTTACCAAAAGCAATATACAGATTCAATGCAATTCCTATCCAAATACCAACTCAATTTTTTATAGATCTGGAAAAAACAATTCTCAACTTCATATGGAATAACAAAAGACCCAGAATAGCTAAATCAATCATGTACAATAACAGAACATCTGGAAGTATCACCATCCCGGATCTCAAGCTGTGCTACAGGGCAATAGTAATAAAAACAGCATGGTACTGGTATAGAAACAGACCAGTTGACCAATGGAATCGAATTGAAGACCCAGAAATAAACCCACACACCTATGGTCACTTAATTTTTGATAAAGAAGCCAAAAACATACAATGGAAAAAGAAAGCATCTTCAATAAATGGTGCTGGTCTAACTGGATGTCAACATGTAGAAGAATGCAAATAGATCCATACTTATCACCCTGTACAAAACTTAAGTCTAAGTGGATCAAGGACCTCAACATAAATCCAGACACACTACCATTAATAGAAGAGAAAGTGGGGAAAAGCCTTGAAATCATTGGCACTGGTAGCAACTTCCTGAATAGAACACCAATAGCTCAGGCACTAAAACAAACAATCAATAAATGGGACCTTATAAAATTGAAAAGCTTCTGTAAGGCAAAGGACACTGTCCTTAGAACAAAACGGCAGCCTACAGAGTGGGAAAGGATCTTCACCAACCCAACATCTGACAGAGGGCTAATATCCAAAATATAAAAAGAACTGAAGAAATTAAACACCAAAAAATCAAATAACCCCATCAATAAATGGGGTACAGAGCTAAACCAAGAATTCACAGAAGAGGAATCTCTAAAGGCTGAGAGGCATTTGAGGAAATGTTCAACATCTTTGGTTATCAGGGAAATGCAACTTAAAACAACTCTGAGATTCCATCTCACACCTGTCAGAATGGCTAAGATCAAAAACTCAAATGATAGCACATGCTGGCGAGGATGTGGAGAAAGGGGAACATTCCCCCATTCTGGTGGGACTGCAAACTTGTGTAACCACTTTGGAAATCAATCTGGAGATATCTTAGAAAATTGGGAATAACTCTACCTCAAGACCCAGCCATACCCCTCTTGGGCATATATCCAAAAGATCTGAAACGAAACCACAAGGACATTGCCTCAACAATGTTCATAGCAGCTTTATTTGTAATAGCCAGAAACTGGAAACAACCCAGATGTCCATCAACTGAAGAATGGATAAAAAAACTGTGGTACATTTACACAATGGAATACTACACAGCTATCAGAAATGAGGATATCATGCAATTCAAAACCAAATGGACGGAACTAGAAAAGCTCATCCTAAGTGAGCTGACGCAGTCCCAGAAAGATAAACATGGTATGTATTCCCTTACAAATGGATATTAACCATACATCAGAGGATAACTATCCTACAACCTACACACCCAAATAGATAGGAACCTAGCATATCTATCCTAGGAAAAATTCTACCCACCAGTGAGTCATGGAATCTGCTGCAGGTTAGTGGAACCCCACACCCTAGATGGTGTGCCTTATCAAGCTCCAGTACGAGTGGAAGCTCTTGGGCCTCATATGACGCAAGATCTCAGGGAGTATGATATGTGAGGACCCACCTCATCTGAGGAGAAGGAGAGTACCAAGTAGAGGAACAAGGAGGGAGGGAGGGAGGGAGGGAGGGATGGAGAGAGGGAGGGAAGGAGAGAGGAAGGGAGGGGCCAAGAGGGGAGGAGGGAGGAAACTATGTTCTAGAAATAAATAATACTTTTTTAAGAAAAGAGTTAATAAGCTTAAAAATATAATAAAAATACAATATAAAATTTTCAAACTATAATTTACCTTACTGGCATGAAAGGAAAATGGCCTTAATTTCAGATTAGAATGTTAGACTGCAGGTGGCTACAGAGATTACACAAACTTGATAGCAGCTTAAAAGGTTTTTTTTGTTGTTTTTTTTTTCTTTTTGTAGAGGTATAGGCTATTTCCATGGTTTGGCATTAAAAAGCAGGTAACAGGTTTAAAACACTGTAAATAAATTAAAGGTGACAGCTGTTCAACCTGGTTTTACAAACCTTCAAGAGTTGAAAAAACTTAGAGCTAAGTTAAAATAATGCCTGGTGTTAGCCCATGCCGTTACCTCCAGCAGAGACAGGAGGATCACTATAGAGTTAGTTGTCTTATAAATTCTAGAGTTACAAGAAACAGGGTGGTGATGGTGCACACCCTTAGTCCCATCATTGGGGAAGAATACACCCTTAATCCCAACACACTAGAGACAGAAACAAGCAGATCTCAGAGCTCAAGGCCACCTGATACAAAACAAGCTCTAAACAGAGAAAAACTTTGATCCAGGAGTGGAGGAGCACATCTTTAATCCCATCAATTGGGAACCACATGTCTTTCATCCCAAAACTTAGAATGCAGAGACAGGCACATAGGATTTGGAAAGATTTAAGTTTAAAAGCTACTTACAAAAGGCAGGCTGCAATTCAAACAAATTGTCCTTTGAGATCTCAAAATATATACACTAAAGGTTTGTTTAGCTCCAAAATATCAAAATAATTTCTTCTTTAATCCGGATTGAAAGGTAATACTTTATATATTATCAAAAAACCAAATTTGCTCCAGGAAAAATATTACCTGACCCCCCCCCCAAAAAAAGGTAATTGTCCCAGAGTTAGGATTAGGGCAGGGCTCTGTTCTTATCTTTCCAGGAGATTTAAAGCATCCATTCAAGGAATCCAGGGACAACTGGACAACGGAAACCTCAGCAGAAAACAGATCAGACACCAAAGAAGACGAGTGGCCCAGATGATCCAGCCTTGCAGACTTCTTCAATAGCAGTTTCCTCAAAAGTCTACAACCACAACAGCTCAAAATCGCTAAGATCGTTCAGCTCCACAGACTACTCCAGCCAGATCTTCAGTAAAGCTCTGAAGATCAGCTTCTGTCTATGAACTTCTTAGGACATCTAAATAGCTGTGCACAAAAGGACTGAACATCAAATGATTCTATTAACATTTTTAACCATTTTTCCATTCTTATTTGGGCCCCAAACAGGTTTACTACGTCCCAAATCAGCAGGAAGTCATTTTAAGAGAACAACGTCCCATCCCCAGAAAGTGGGGAGGGTGTTCTCCCCCTTTGGTTATTTGATAGATAATAGAAAATTTTGTTATTTAGGGGAAAAGACTACAAGCTGTTAAATGG
>CAJQZJ010031946.1:2993405-3018847 GCA_907164525.1 Lophiomys imhausi
ATACAAGGACCATACTTAAAAATAATAAAAGCAATTTACAGCAAGCCAATAGCCAACATCAAACTAAATGGAGAGAAACTTAAAGCATTTCCTCTAAAATCAGGGACAAGGCAAGGCTGCCCACTCTCTCCATATCTCTTCAACATAGTACTTGAAGTTTTAGCTAGAGCAATAAGACAACTAAAAGAGATCAAGGGGATACAAATTGGAAAGGAAGAAGTCAAAGTATCCCTATTTGCAGATGATATGATAGTATACATCAGTGACCCCAAAAATTCCACCAGAGAACTTCTACAGCTGATAAACTCCTTCAGCAAGGTGGCCGGATACAAAATCAATTCAAAAAAATCAGTAGCCCTTCTTTACACAAAAGATAAATGGGCTGAGAAAGAAATAAGGGAATCAACACCCTTCACAATAGCCACAAATAATATAAAATACCTGGGGGTAACTCTAACCAAGCAAGTGAAAGACCTGTATGATAAGAACTTCAAGACCCTGAAGAAAGAAATTGAAGAAGATATCAGGAGATGAAAAGATCTCCCTTGTTCATGGATAGGTAGGATCAACATAATAAAAATGGCAATCTTACCAAAAGCAATATACAGATTCAATGCAATTCCTATCCAAATACCAACTCAATTTTTTATAGATCTGGAAAAAACAATTCTCAACTTCATATGGAATAACAAAAGACCCAGAATAGCTAAATCAATCATGTACAATAACAGAACATCTGGAAGTATCACCATCCCGGATCTCAAGCTGTGCTACAGGGCAATAGTAATAAAAACAGCATGGTACTGGTATAGAAACAGACCAGTTGACCAATGGAATCGAATTGAAGACCCAGAAATAAACCCACACACCTATGGTCACTTAATTTTTGATAAAGAAGCCAAAAACATACAATGGAAAAAGAAAGCATCTTCAATAAATGGTGCTGGTCTAACTGGATGTCAACATGTAGAAGAATGCAAATAGATCCATACTTATCACCCTGTACAAAACTTAAGTCTAAGTGGATCAAGGACCTCAACATAAATCCAGACACACTACCATTAATAGAAGAGAAAGTGGGGAAAAGCCTTGAAATCATTGGCACTGGTAGCAACTTCCTGAATAGAACACCAATAGCTCAGGCACTAAAACAAACAATCAATAAATGGGACCTTATAAAATTGAAAAGCTTCTGTAAGGCAAAGGACACTGTCCTTAGAACAAAACGGCAGCCTACAGAGTGGGAAAGGATCTTCACCAACCCAACATCTGACAGAGGGCTAATATCCAAAATATAAAAAGAACTGAAGAAATTAAACACCAAAAAATCAAATAACCCCATCAATAAATGGGGTACAGAGCTAAACCAAGAATTCACAGAAGAGGAATCTCTAAAGGCTGAGAGGCATTTGAGGAAATGTTCAACATCTTTGGTTATCAGGGAAATGCAACTTAAAACAACTCTGAGATTCCATCTCACACCTGTCAGAATGGCTAAGATCAAAAACTCAAATGATAGCACATGCTGGCGAGGATGTGGAGAAAGGGGAACATTCCCCCATTGCTGGTGGGACTGCAAACTTGTGTAACCACTTTGGAAATCAATCTGGAGATATCTTAGAAAATTGGGAATAACTCTACCTCAAGACCCAGCCATACCCCTCTTGGGCATATATCCAAAAGATCTGAAACGAAACCACAAGGACATTGCCTCAACAATGTTCATAGCAGCTTTATTTGTAATAGCCAGAAACTGGAAACAACCCAGATGTCCATCAACTGAAGAATGGATAAAAAAACTGTGGTACATTTACACAATGGAATACTACACAGCTATCAGAAATGAGGATATCATGCAATTCAAAACCAAATGGACGGAACTAGAAAAGCTCATCCTAAGTGAGCTGACGCAGTCCCAGAAAGATAAACATGGTATGTATTCCCTTACAAATGGATATTAACCATACATCAGAGGATAACTATCCTACAACCTACACACCCAAATAGATAGGAACCTAGCATATCTATCCTAGGAAAAATTCTACCCACCAGTGAGTCATGGAATCTGCTGCAGGTTAGTGGAACCCCACACCCTAGATGGTGTGCCTTATCAAGCTCCAGTACGAGTGGAAGCTCTTGGGCCTCATATGACGCAAGATCTCAGGGAGTATGATATGTGAGGACCCACCTCATCTGAGGAGAAGGAGAGTACCAAGTAGAGGAACAAGGAGGGAGGGAGGGAGGGAGGGAGGGATGGAGAGAGGGAGGGAAGGAGAGAGGAAGGGAGGGGCCAAGAGGGGAGGAGGGAGGAAACTATGTTCTAGAAATAAATAATACTTTTTTAAGAAAAGAGTTAATAAGCTTAAAAATATAATAAAAATACAATATAAAATTTTCAAACTATAATTTACCTTACTGGCATGAAAGGAAAATGGCCTTAATTTCAGATTAGAATGTTAGACTGCAGGTGGCTACAGAGATTACACAAACTTGATAGCAGCTTAAAAGGTTTTTTTTGTTGTTTTTTTTTTCTTTTTGTAGAGGTATAGGCTATTTCCATGGTTTGGCATTAAAAAGCAGGTAACAGGTTTAAAACACTGTAAATAAATTAAAGGTGACAGCTGTTCAACCTGGTTTTACAAACCTTCAAGAGTTGAAAAAACTTAGAGCTAAGTTAAAATAATGCCTGGTGTTAGCCCATGCCGTTACCTCCAGCAGAGACAGGAGGATCACTATAGAGTTAGTTGTCTTATAAATTCTAGAGTTACAAGAAACAGGGTGGTGATGGTGCACACCCTTAGTCCCATCATTGGGGAAGAATACACCCTTAATCCCAACACACTAGAGACAGAAACAAGCAGATCTCAGAGCTCAAGGCCACCTGATACAAAACAAGCTCTAAACAGAGAAAAACTTTGATCCAGGAGTGGAGGAGCACATCTTTAATCCCATCAATTGGGAACCACATGTCTTTCATCCCAAAACTTAGAATGCAGAGACAGGCACATAGGATTTGGAAAGATTTAAGTTTAAAAGCTACTTACAAAAGGCAGGCTGCAATTCAAACAAATTGTCCTTTGAGATCTCAAAATATATACACTAAAGGTTTGTTTAGCTCCAAAATATCAAAATAATTTCTTCTTTAATCCGGATTGAAAGGTAATACTTTATATATTATCAAAAAAACCAAATTTGCTCCAGGAAAAATATTACCTGACCCCCCCAAAAAAAGGTAATTGTCCCAGAGTTAGGATTAGGGCAGGGCTCTGTTCTTATCTTTCCAGGAGATTTAAAGCATCCATTCAAGGAATCCAGGGACAACTGGACAACGGAAACCTCAGCAGAAAACAGATCAGACACCAAAGAAGACGAGTGGCCCAGATGATCCAGCCTTGCAGACTTCTTCAATAGCAGTTTCCTCAAAAGTCTACAACCACAACAGCTCAAAATCGCTAAGATCGTTCAGCTCCACAGACTACTCCAGCCAGATCTTCAGTAAAGCTCTGAAGATCAGCTTCTGTCTATGAACTTCTTAGGACATCTAAATAGCTGTGCACAAAAGGACTGAACATCAAATGATTCTATTAACATTTTTAACCATTTTTCCATTCTTATTTGGGCCCCAAACAGGTTTACTACGTCCCAAATCAGCAGGAAGTCATTTTAAGAGAACAACGTCCCATCCCCAGAAAGTGGGGAGGGTGTTCTCCCCCTTTGGTTATTTGATAGATAATAGAAAATTTTGTTATTTAGGGGAAAAGACTACAAGCTGTTAAATGGGTTTTGGAGGTTAGACACAGGGACTTCTCTCTTCTGCTTTTCTGTATCCTCCTTTCTCTCCTACATAGGAGTGAACAGACTTGAGAAAAATGGGACATAGACATAGTATAGGAAAGATCAAAAAAAAGGACAGATTATTGAATATAGCCTTATACCTTTGTATACTGATACAAAATTAATATTATATTTGGCTAAATTGGTATTGATCATTGTATATTAATGCAAAATTAAGATTGTACAGGGCTACATCGGTATTGATCTTTGTATATTGATATAAAATTAAGATTATATTTGGCCACAATGGTATTGACCCTTGTATATTAATGTAAAATTAAGATTGTATTGGTCTACATCGGTATTGATCTTTGTATATTGATACAAAATTAAGATTATATTTGGTCACATTGGTATTGATCTTTCTATATTGATACAAAATTAAGGGTAACGCTTCTTAAAGGTATTGTTCGTAGTAATACTTAAAAATGAAATGTCAAGTTTTGACCTCTCGCTATCAATCGACATAAACTGTTTAGGATAATTAAGAAACGGAAACTAATAGTCATGAAAACGTGTCATTTTGTTAGTTACTATGACAGTCTATCACAGTTATTTTCTAAGCTACTCAGAAATCAAGTTGCTAAGAGACAAGCAATATTTGCTTATCTAAATATAAAAGATAGATAGGGCATCTTCAAAAACCTCAAGAGATCTGCAGAATATGGCATTCAAAGATGTTTTCTTAACTTAAGATTTTTTGATATCAAGACATGTCAGCTCCTGACAGCACCCCCTATTCTACTCCAAGTAGAAGATGAGCATCGAAGAATCTCCAGTGGGAGATGATTGAATTGGTGGTAAGCCATTCTCTTGGCAAGAAAAACCCCTTGCTTCAACTGTAGACAGACTTCTGTTCAAAAAGGACAAAACTTGGAAGCAGATAAGTCGACAGCCTAGCTCTGCCAAGACAGGGTAGGTAAGTCCTTCATAATTCCTGCTCTACAACCAAAGTCTGTCAGAGAAATGGGGCCAAATGGCTGAAGAGTGATGCTGTAATGTATGGAGAGAAAATGGGAACTGTCCAGGCAGCCACTGGTATGTCATTTTTTAGTTTTGGAAGCTGCAGGCCCTGCACTTCCTATGTAATCAGATATATTTATCCCTCTCAGGTCTCTGAGGTGGTTGAAGAATAGATAGTTAGAGTCTCATAGTTAAATTTTGAGTTGTTTAGGAATCAAGAGGGTGTTCTGGATCTAAGAAGATATTTTTAAAATTATGAGGCAAGTTAGTATGAAAGCTGAGTTAGATATAGAACTTTAAACTCATGGAGATGGTTAGATAGTAGAATGTTAAAGTCAGGTGCCAAATACATATGGACTGGACATTGGGAATGTATGCTAAGCCATATAACTCTTATAATTGTGGCCTATTTATTTCTGTTGTTTTGTATTGTATTTATAGTTATAAGAAAAAGAGCCATTTTTTGAACTGAAAGGGAGAGCTGTTGGGGGGAAAAAAGAAATACCTTAAACTAAAAAAAAAAAAAGGAAGGGAAGAGGATGGGGGGTTGAGGGGGAGGAGGGTGGAAGGGTGGGACTGGAGGGGGGAGTAGGGAGGGGATTGTGATTGAGATGTAACTTGAAGAAATAAAAAATAAATTATTTAAAAAAAAAGATACTTAGAGTAATGAACTTTTATTCCATGCTTCTCTACCTAGCACAAGACATAGAGCTGTGGAAGTCACTGATATTTAATAAGGAGGGAGGGAGGCAGAGAGAGAGAGAGAGAGAGGCAGAGAGGGAGGGAGGGAGGGAGGGAGATTAGGGACGACATAAGATCTTTTTTTTTTCCAGGCATGGTGGCACATGCCTTTATTTTATCTTTTTTTTTTAAATACTTTATTTTTTTTTCTTCAAGTTACATCTCAGTCACAAACCCCTCCCTATTCCCCCTTCCTATCCCGCCCTTCCACCCTCTTCCCCCCAGAAGTTTCCCCTTTCAGTCCAACAGATGGTTCCTTCTCTTATAACAGTAAGTATTATACAAAACAACAGATATAAATATGCCACATTTATGAGAGTTAAATGGCCCAGTATACCTTCCCAATGTCCAGTTTATACATATTTGGCCCCTGACTTTAACATTCTACTATCTAACCATCTCCATGAGTTTAAAGGTCTATATCTGACTCAACATTCATACTAACTTGCAACACACTTTTAAGAGTATCTTCTTAGATCTATAACACCCTCTTGATTCCTAAACAACTCAAAATTTAACTATGAGACTCTAGCTGTCTATTCTTCAACCACCTCAGAGTATTGTATTGGGCTACATAGGCATTGATCTTTGTATATTGATACATAATTAAGAGTATATTTAACCACAATTGAATAGATCTTTGTATATTGATACAAAATTAAAGGTAACACTTCCTAATGGTATCATACCTAGAGATACTTAAAAATAAAATGTGAAGCTCTGGCCTCTTGATACCAACCGTCTAAAACGGTCTAGGATAGTTAAGTAAAACAAACTCCTAGTCATGCAAACATGTCACTTTGTTAGCTACTATCTTTTTTTTTAAATGTTTATTTATTACTTCACATTACATCTCCATCACATTTCCCTCCCTCCACCGCCCCTGCCCCACCCTCCCACTCTCTCCCCCTTCTCCCACCTATCCTAGTCCTCAGGTGTGGGGTTCCCTACATATCAGCCCCCCCCCCTCAGTTCAGCAGTCATATGAGGGCTAAGAGCTTCCTCTTGCACTAGGGGCCTACATGCCAGCTCCACTCGGGCAAAGTGTCCCACTAACAGGTAACAAAGTCTATGTTCCTGTTCCTTTCAGTCTGTTGTTTGTAGGATAGTCATCCTGTACTATATGGCTAAAATCCAGTTATAAATGAATACATGCTCAACATCCTTAATCATCAGAGAAATGCAACTCAAGATGACTCTGAGATTCCATCTCATTCCTGTCAGAATGGCTAAGATACAAAACTCAAGAGACAACATATGCTCGCGAGGCTGCAGAGAAAATGGGAAATTCCCACATTGCTGATGGGAGTGCAAACTTGTACAACCACTTTGGAAATCAGTTCTGGTGATATCTTAGAAAACTTAGAATATCTCTATCTCAAGATCCAGCCATACCACTTCTGGGTATACATCCAAACGATTCCTTGCCAATCCACAAGGACATCTCAACTATGTTCATAGCAGCTTTATTTGTAATAGCTAGAAACTGGAAACAACCTAGAAGTCCCTCAACAGATTAATGGATAAAATAACTGTGGTACATTTACACTATGGAATACTACTCAGCTATCAGAAACAAGGAAATCATGCAATTTGCTGCCAAATGGATGGAACTAGAGAAGCTCATCCTGAGTGAGCTAACCCAGACCCAGAAAGATGCACATGTTGAAACAGGATCTTACACCCTTACAGCATGGTCATGAAAATCAAATCCTATAGCATCATGGTGAGAACCTTTTGTGAATTTTTAAACCCTGGAAGTATAAGTTCACAAAATTTTTGAATACATGAAAACCACCAGAAGCATCTTCAAGACTTGGGTTCTATTCATACTGAGCAAAGACTGCTATGATTTTAGGGAGCATCACAGATAACCCTTACCTACAGCCTGAGCTGCACACTATTGGAATGGAACATCTAATTAAATGACCCCATCTCTGCCTCCAACCTATTTTCTGACCCTTATCACTTTGCCTTGGACTAAAAAGGAGAACATCTAACCTAATGACCCATCATCATACACACTTCCCCATTAGTGATCAAAAATCCCAGATAAACCATTACATCCAGAAGCTGACACACTGCTTCAGAAGCTAACGGTGATTGCCACCAAGCTTGACAACCTAAGTTGGATCCTTGGGACCCAGATCTTGAAACGTGAGAACCAACTTGGTAATTTGTCCTCTCACTTCCACAGTGCACCATGGCAAACAAGGACTGCCTCCCCTTCCCACACAAAATGAATAAGTAAATGCAATACAACGTAAAAACATGCTCTCAGAGTGCTTCAGTACTTTTCTTTAAAATGTTTATTTATTACTTCATTATGTCTCCATTGCAACCCCCCCCACCCTCTTCCGGCCCCTCCTTCCCATCCTCTACCTCCTTTTCCACTCCTCCCAAGCCTCAACAGATACAGGAAAATTGAAATAACCCCTTATATTTTATCAGACCATCATGGATTAAAGCTGAACTTCAACAACAACAGAAATATCAAAATGCCTACACATTCATGGAAATTTAAAAAACTCTCTACTCAATGGCTATTGGGTCAGGGAAGAAATAAAGAAGGAAATCAAAGACTTCTTAAAACTCAATGAAAATGAAGGCACAACATAACCAAACCTATGGGACATAATGAAAGCTGTGTTACGTGGAAAGTTCATAGCACTAAGTGCCTTCGAAAAGAAAACTGTGACAGCTCATATTCACTTCAGGGCTTTTTATTGTAATTTCATGAACACCAACCCAGATGCACCAACTCTCAGTTTTATGTGTTGATATACTGAATTGTACTGGGAGGATTTGCTCGCTCTGTAACTCCACAAACTGAACCCACTTTCCTTCAGTTACCCAGCTTGGCATTTTTAAAGACTCTTTGTCCGGGGGGGGGGGACAAACTATAAATAAAATTTAAGCTCCTATTCTTACCAAGAAGACAATGTTAGTGTTTTGGTAGAGTGCCCGTGCCACGCAGATTCTCTGCCTCTGACCCCCACTCAGGTTGATGCCCTGGAAAAGAAACAAGGGGACACTTTCATCACTAATAAGGGATCTGGTGGTAAAGACTGACTCTAAAATACAAGTATCTCTAAACGTTTTTAGACATCACTAGTAATTCTCTCTAACACCTGCTTGATGCATGTCAATAGTGTTGGAGCAGTCATATTGCTCTTCCTTTACCGACCGAGAGCTTTGCTGTACAAAAGCATTAATAACTAACACTCCTGGTGAGTGCCAAAGACAAGGCATTCCAAATTTTCCACCTCTTTCCATTGTCTGTACTTTGATGCACACCTCCTTTTGGGGATTTTAATTTTAATTTTAATTATGTGTGCATGTGCGTTCTTGAGTGTGCATATGTGCATGTGAGTGTTAGATGCCTGTTCTCAGAAGAGGGAGTCAAAGTTGGAGTTACAGGAGGTCATAAGCTATCTTAGATGGGTGGTCAGATTGAACTTGGGTCTTCTGCAAGAGCAGCAAATGGTCTTAACTGCTGAGCCGTCTCCCTAGCTCTCAACACATACCTCTGTAATTTGATATTATAAGTTATACCAAATAAACTTCATGACAATGTTCTTACATGATGAAATATTAATGATAATTAATAATTAGAATTAAATTAGCACCTAGTATGTACCAATGTTGTGTGTGTGGCTTTATAGTTTTCTGTGCTTTATACAAAACTTAGCAGCTTTATAGAAAACATAGCAGGTCCAGTAGATTGGAACTGCTCTCGCTTTACACATGTGGAAGCTAAGGCCCAGAGACAAAAAGCCTCCTCTTAAATAAGACATGATGCTGCAACAGAGAATGGTTGACAAGAAGGTGGATGATCATGAGCTCCTGAAACTGACTGCATTTGGGAAATTTTCTCAGTTCTTTAGCCGTGGTATCCTCAGCTGTACTGTGCAGAGGACAAAATCAGCCACGACAAAAATATGTTATCACAGTAGATAACAGCAATTAGCCTTTTGCCTAGCACAGCTTTGGACCTATAAGGGTACCAATTTTTGTTAGTCATTAGTATAATAAAGATGGCATGTCTCACTACTTTCAGCTGCTCAGGATAGCATGATGTCAACATAAAATAAAGGCATGTAAAGACAAATTATACTTTAACACAATAAGTAGATATCGATAAGACTGGAAGAAATCATCAAAAGCAATCTTAGTTTCCAAAGCAATTCAAGTCAGCAGGACCAGTAGGCAAAAGTATTCTTGGTCAAAGTCAGTGGTGGTGGTTTGCTTTCCTCCCCCCCACCACTGCCACCAGCTCTGAGTGGCTAACACAACATGACATTGCACAGTAATACCTCAATGGATACACAAAGGACAGTGGTATCAAAGGATGCCTGCCATTACATGTTGGTTCACTGGAACAACACGGAACCCCTGAACCCCCAGACTTCATTATGGTCTTCTGAGGAGTAAAGACAAACAGACAACTTTTCTTGATTTTTGTGCACTGCTCAGTTCAACTACATGTAGCTCACCCTCTCTCCGATTTCAGTTTGGTCTCCAAATGGTAGCAAATCAATATCTGGCTGAAGAGAGCAGGCGTCGGTGACAGCTTTGTACCTTTGAGAGACATGGTATTCAGGGTCTTTTAAAATACAGATATTCCCCCAAGTGTATTATGTACTCTGACCATAATCACTCCCCTACCTGCCTCTCTGTCCCCTCTCCTCCTCTCTGCTTCCTTCCCTTCCCCTTCTTCCTCCCCTTCCCTTCCTCCCCTTTTCTCTCTCTCTCTCTTTCCCCCTCTTCAGTTTTGGGGAATTACTTATGAATAAGTGAATTGGGCCAAACTTATAGAGCACAAGCTGTTGTTTCAGTTGTAAAATCTGTACATGCAAAGTTACCTCTGTCTATTGAAAGGACTTCCAAAAGTGATATTTTCCTCAACTGTAGCATTTAGGAGCCAGGGCTTCTGGGCAGCATATGCCACAGAATACCTGCTTCTACTGTGGAAAGGACAAACACAATATGGATTACATAGAGCGCTGCACCTTATAAGCATTTCCATAGAACTAAGGGAAACGAGAGTTGAGAGAGTATGCCAGACACAGAAGTAGACAACTAAACGAGAAGGCAAAGGTCACCAACCTAAGAAGGCAATTATTAAATAAGCCACTTAAATTACTGGGATCTAGATTTAATTAGAATGTCATGTGATGAGTAAAACTTGATTCTCCTGTGCTGATGAAATGTTCAATGTTATAAACTGCTAAGAAAAGATATATTTTCTAAATTTAGATTAAAGGGTTATCAAGAATTCATTCCCTTTAGTAGCCACAGATGATTCAGCTTGTATTAAACTGCCTTTATATAACAGTGGATTTTTTACAGTGACCTTTAAGAAACATGAATTGAAACTAGAATTAGAGCATCCATTTGTGGCTTAATTACATAAATATATTTTAAAGTCATAGGTAACATATAAATATTTCAAAATGAAGAATGATACCTAGAGGAGTCAATTTCAATGTTGAAATTATACATTTAAGCTCCATATTTCAAACATATCAAATATTTCTAAGGAGAGGAGGCAGGGGAGGGATGAATATGACCACAATACACTGTATGAAATTCTCAAAGAACAATAAAAATTTTAAGAGAAAGACAAAAAAGTAAAAATAAATAAGAAGTGATAAATTCCTCCTCTCTTTTCTGTTTCTTTAGCTTACAAATTGCATCAGATGCTTATACATTAGACTTTAGCCTGCAATCATTCAACATAGGTGTGAGCTGAAGAACCAGACAATGATGAGACCAGGCTGGGGAAGGGAGTGGATGGGCTTCAAAGTCAGACTTCCACGGTTAGTTCACGATATGTCAGTTATAATGGCGGGATTACAGTTAACAGAAAAGGAGGGTTAAGAGGAAGAGTTGAGAAAAGCTAAATGGTCATTGGGAAGCAGGGCATCTTAGGAATTTAGGGGACGTTAAAGTCTAGTGTGACAGTCATCTTTTAGATAGTTACATATTCAGGAAAGCAGTGGTCTCCAAGTCTGGCATGTCTGCCTGTCCTTCCCCTTAGTCTGAAGAGTATCTTTTGATGTTGGAGATCAAACCTGGGGCTTCTTTGAGTTTTTGGTTTTGGGTTTTGTTTTGTTTTGTGTAGCTAAAGCCCTGGGTTCTCCATCTCAGCACCGTGCTCAAATATTATTTGATGCACGATCAACACATGTATGAATTCTTAGAGTTTTCATTTAATGAACCCTCAGGCTCCTTTATTAAAGATAGTTTGATTTTCAGCCAAACTTGAATGACATGTGACTCACTGAGACAAAGACAGTTGATACAACAAGCCATGTATTTGGCAAATTAATTAATTTATTTAGTTTTTGTTTGTTGAGACAGGCTATCACTGTAGCCTGGACTGGTCTGGAGCTCAGTGTATAATGCAGAATGGCTTAGAATCAAGCCTATCCTCCTGCATCAGGGTTTACAGTACTCGGATTATAGGTGTGGGCTTGACAATTTAATCCTTTTGTGAGCCACTGCTATTGGAAATATGGCTGGCATTTTAAAAATGACTGTACACCACCAGAATAAAGAGGCAAACTGGGACAAGAGATTAAAGACTGAGGGAGGAAGTTATTCTGATTAAACTTGGGTGAAAATAGAGAGAGTACCTTCGGGTGGCTTCAAAAGAAGGCTCAGACTCATTTACACTGTAGGTACGGCAAACAATGTTCATTAACGATGAATGGTAACCATGAAAGGACATGTGTGCAAATCAGGCATGAGATAAGCAAACATCAGAAATATTCTTTCAATTCATTCCAAAGACAAACCAGATAAATTATTTTCTTCTTTTCTGTCCTCAAGTGGGAAATGTTACATCACTAAGCTTCCCTAGGATAGCAGGTCCAGCTATCTCCCTTGCAAGGATCTGCCTTGTGTGGTAGGTAGCTTGTATCCTATGTCCAGTTTTGCTTCCATTAGCTCTGAAAACTTGAGTAATTTCTGAAAAACACAGTTGCCTGTGGGTCTGTATTTCCTACTTCTCTGTATTATTGAAGTCTGATTTTAATCTATTTAAAGTCCTCATTCACTATGCTGCAACAGGATCAGCACCTTGAGAACCTAAATGTGAAGGCACACAAGGCCGAGGATCGTGTAAGAAAGACAAACATGCAGCAGGTTCAAACTACAACATCTGTGGTGAGATTCATGTCAAGGTGGGATTGGACTGATTGCATGTAGCTATATTATGATGGAGAAAAAAGTACTTAAAGGTCAGTATTTTGCATTTGAATTTTGAAGCATTTAGGCTCACCTGAATTCTATTATTTTGAAAGATCTGTATTCAATAGCTTTACATAATTGATCTAATTCAAAAATAGGTACTATTTTACTTCAGACAGTGGCCTATTTTTTGGAGGGGAGGAACATATCTAATTATATTACCTAGTGATGAATTTGTCTTAGAACTGTTAAAAGTTAATTCCACTATTGCATATTACTAATGACATGTTAAGATGTATAAAGGAAGCAAAACATCACAACATTACTAAATACCGTACTAATAAAAAACCAAACCAAAAACTATCTTGGTAATTATCCTCTGATTTAAGTAATTCATACAAAATACTCTATTTTCCAATTTTAGATACCAAGACATTTGAACTTGATGTTTTAGTAGTAACATTAAGTAATCTGTGGAAGGAAAAGCAGATGTGTTGGAAGTTAGTGGGTTCATTTCTGTATTGTTCATCCACATGGAAATGTTCATCACACAACTGTGTATATCAACCCAGACTGGAGGCCTTGAATAACCATCAACTTATCCAAATAATGACTGATTAAATTCCCACCATGTTCAATACCAATTAATATATTTATTGGAGCTGGGGAGATGACTCAGTGGGCAAAGTCCTGGCAGCCAAGCTTGATGAACCTGACCTGAAGCCTTGAGACCCATGTGGTAGAAGGAGAGAGTCCCTTCGGTTGTTCTCTGAATTCCATATTGTGCTGGGGCATATACATCTCCCACACAAAATAAATAAGTAGTTAATTAAACTTAAAATATATTTTTGGTCACCTCCTGGTACCGAGACAACTAGAGACACCATGAAAATGAAGGTTCTTTCCCTCCTTGCACGGTGCTTCCCTGTTGTCAGAGAATGAAAAGCAAGTAGGTGAGCAGAGAATGTCCACGGAAATGCATTTCTTGGATGGTTGTGAGTGCATTTTCAGAAAGTTTAACTGAGGAGGGAAGATTCACTCTGAATGTGGGAGACAACATCCTATTGGCTGAGATCTTGGGTTGAAGAAAGGGGAGAAAGGACTGAACACCAGTGCTTGGGTCTCTCTGCTTCCTGAGTGCAGAGGCAATGTGACCTGCTGCTTCCTGCTCCTGCAGCCATGCCCTCCCAGTCGTGATGGACTGTGCTCTTAGACTTTGAGCTAAAAAAGAAAAAAAAAACCACAATTCCTTTCCTCTATACATTGATTTTGTTGGGTGTTTCTTCACAGCTACAGACATGGTACTGGTGCCATGGGGAGGATGAAGAACAACAGGCTTCACTAAGAAAATGCCAGGAAGCCTTGAGGCCAGAGAAAGGGCATAGAATATGCCTTTGAGTTACACTGCTCAAAGAACAGGGTAAATCCCACATGCCTGAAACATGACTGAAGCAGTGAGCATAACACCCACAAAGAAAAGTTAAATACGAACTTAGATGGCACAACAGATGGTGAAGGACTCAGGAATCACTTCATGGGGTCCTACAAAGCCACTGGGAACTTTTACTCAAGAGAGAGGTTCAGATGAGAAGCCGCACTCAGTGGAGCACAGGAACTGGCAGGAAGAGGAAGGACAAGACACAGAGACCTTTGGAGGCTGTCAGAAGTTGAAGGCAATGCCCTGGGGAGAGCAGAGATGAACAAACAAATGAAGAGAAGCATCTAGATCCCTGGGCTTGTAGAGCTGGGGAGAGGGGAAGATAGAGGACCAAGAGACAAGGAACACAGGAGAGAAGTATCCATAATGGGGGACAACAGAGATTTTAGCATCAAATGCACTCAGTTTGAAGAGCCTGGGGAATTTCCAAATGACCTTGGCCATGAAGCAGAATTTAAAGCTCACGGGAGATCCAGGAAGCAAATAAGGACTTTGGAATGATTTCCTATCTTGACACATGTGCTAGATAACAAAGTTCCAGCTTCCATTCCCTTATTACTTACAAAAAAGATTAGTGAACCGTTCCAACTGTTCTAATTTGTTTACAAGAGAACAAAAGACCAGTGGCAGAGAGTGAAAACTGAAGTCTTGGGAGGGCATGTGATGATCTGGTAAATACAGAAGCAGAAGAGAGAGAAAGGCAAAATCCTGAAAAATATCACAATGAATAAGGAAAAGAAATCTATGGGAAGAACAAAGAGGAGTGTCTTGTTTATTGGTTGGCTTAGGGCTACTTTCTAAGATGAGGACTCATGTGTATAGCCCAGTCTGCCTCAAAGTCATGAGTGTCCTTCTTCATTGTCCTGGAACCTGGGATTACAGACATGTGCCACTGCGCCTTTATTACATTCTTTAGAGCAGAACTCAACTGCAGGTTTTACTGAAAACTAAACAAGGAGGTCATCTGAAAATAAAAAATACTAGTGTAGTATCAATTGACTAGGAGGTAGAGTGAGGTAATGCCTAAAGTGTGTCCAATGAGCTTGAGGATGTCAAGTTTGAAAATTATTTGCTTTATTTATTTGTAGGTTGACACATGTATGCCATGGTCCAAAATATGTAGAAATGCATGCAAGGTTTAGTGTTCAAACTTTAATTTCATTCTTGTTTCTTTGATCACCATTTTCTAGCAATATTCATTTTTTCTTACATAATAAGATGGAATATGCATAGTCTACATGCTTTAGAACGTAAATGAATAACGACTTAGATTACAACATGCATTTCCTCAGTGCCATGTTGTTTATTTATTAAACAGATATAATAATCATGATTGGTAATGCCCAGAGTAAGACTGGGTCAACTGGGGTGCAAGCCCAGAAAATTAAGTATCAGAGAACAGATTAGAACTCCCTGGAGGGGTGAGAAGGAGACCTCTAAGTTTTCCCCTCACTATGTCGCATTCTTTCTATTTCAATTTTGGTAACACAATATTAAATGACAATGAAGTAATTTGACTATGGTGGCAACTGTGGCATCACATAACTTAATCCAGCAGGATCTGCTCCCTCATCCAGAACAGCAGATAACAGTGGAAGGGCAAGCACTGACTGCTGACCAACACCAAACTGAGGAGTGATCGCTTCCTGAGGTATCCTCTGAAAGCCAGCAAACAGTATCATGGCTACCACCTCCCAGATTTATCCAACGCAGATGAAAGAGACACTCAGATTCCTTCTTTTGCCAGTAATACTGCAAACAAGAGTTCTAGGTCAAATTCACAGGCAAACATTTCTTTCTCCTGACGGATGTTTTAGGTGCAGTGTACTCTAAAGGGCCCAGAAACCATCTTCATTCTCTCAGATAAACATATGCACAAGACCAGCAGGCTCCAATACATGGAACTTTTGCAACTATGTGTCCAAAACTGGACCTTTTACAACAAGACTTTTCAACTCTGGCAACTGACATACGCAATCCCAATCGGATCACTCTTGGGTGAGCTACTCAGGGTATCTCAGGATGCTTAGCATATACCTCTGGTCTCTAGCAACCAGAGCAGCAACATAGTTTCCAAGGATGTCTCCTGACATTGCCAGGGAAGAGATGCTGGGGGAGGGGGACCACACCTGGATATGAACTCCTAGACTGCTCTCCTTTGTTTGTTGGTTGGTTGTTTGATCGATTGATTAAAGTCACAACTAGTTCCTTCACATATAATCTATGAGGAATCAACTAAGCTAAACTAAATAAATCTAGTTTGTTCGTCAGTACTCAATTCAATACTAGTATAGTCCTTCATTACCACTTCATTACCTCAACATGTTTTGAAGACCCTCTGCATCATTACCCTGGCTTAGTGACCTCCCTTAGTGTCAACTGAGGTGCTTGGCCTTTGCAACCCCTTCTTCTGGTGTTGCAGCATGTGAAGCAGCACCAGGCTAGGTACTGTCCTTTTCACATTTTTTAAGATGCACAGCACACTAGACTCTTCTACCCATGCATTCCTCAATGCCTACAGCGTCTGCTTTAAATTCAATGTGGAGAGAAATTGTGGGTTTCCAGCCTCTTACAAGGAATTCAGAAAAGATCATTTAGTATTTGTCCCCTGAACACTGAACCCTTGACGATCTGTTTGCATTTAAGCTGTATAAATAGTGTAAGCTTTCCATAACTTATTTTATTACAGAATGGATTTTGAGTGTTCCCTATTTACATTTGAAATCTTGTCTTCACCACCTCAACCTTTCATCTTAGTATGTGCTAGTTTATACTATCATAAAGTGTGATCGAGAATTATTTTATAATTTTTATGACATTTGAGGTTTCCACTAGCTTTTGCTATTTTCTGTGATTTTTATTTTTATATCTTTGCATGTTTCAGAGATTCCATCGCTGGTGACATAGAGAACTGTTGTTCTAGTCTTCCCTTGGAAGATTTTTAGCTGTGTGACAGAACAGACACCAGTTTAAAGCGCTGTTGTAGACAGTGCCAACTCTCAACTTGACACAGCCTGGAGTCACTGGAGAAAGGGACTCCCTCTATTTGGAGATCTAGATCAGATCTGATTTCTTGCCCTGACTTTCCTCAGTGATAGACAATGACTTGGATATTTAATCCAAACAAACACTTCCCTCCCCAAATTGCTTTTGGTCTGAGTTATCACAAGAGAAGAAAGTAGAACAGACATACTTACTTGCTCCAGTAAACTTTTCCTTCTAGGGTCTGCATCTCACCAAGGATGGCAAGGAGAAGAGATGATTTCCCACATCCCACTTGGCCCACTATCATGGTTAACTGGCCTAGAGAAACAAAGCGGAAGACAGAAGATGAGAAAGACTTCATTTAACTACATGAAACTAAAGACCAGCCACTGGGTATGCTAAAATTCTCAGCACTAGAAAGACAGACAGCTGGGAGGCATATACCACAGATGACTGGTATATGCTCAGGGCCATGCTCAAGAACTTTCTACATTGCAAGTTCTGGGAAGATTGAGACAAGCTCAAGGCCAGCCTGGTCTACATTTCAAGTTCTGGGCCAGCGAGATCTACATAGCAAGACCCTGTCTAAATGCAAAAGCAAAACATTTCACCAAAATAAGTTATATATATATATATATATATATTAAGGTGAAATTCCAAAACATTTAGGCAGGTCTAATGTTTAGATCCCTAGTGCAGTTTGATTTCAAGCAGTGAAGTAAACAGCTACTGACCCTGTCTGTTTAAAAACTGAAAGAAAAATAAAAATGAGGCTTGACTTATTATTTTAATTATTCTTGAAAGAAAATCTCATGTGGCCTAGGCTGTCCTCAAACATTAAATTCACACAGTAAAAGGTTAATTATGACAAAAATTGGTAGTTGGAATGAAAGTGATTTGGGCTGTCATTAGGACTCTAATTTTTTACTTTGACCTCTAAGTATGATGGAAAATGTCCAAGCTACTGACCTTTATACCAACTTGAGCAAATATTTCTACTCAGTTATTCAAATATTTTAAATAAAAATTATTGTGATCATCCCTACACATCTTCTTTTTTGCTGTTACTATAAATGCTATTGCTTTCTTGATTTCCTTCTTGAGTAATTTGTTGTTAGCCAATCAAAATACAGAAATAAAACTTAACCAAAGAAGAAGAGCGTCACACTAAAAACTACAATGGAGTGATGAAATCATGTCCCAAAACAGAAAGATAAATGGAAATACACCCAAGTTTATGTGTTTGAAAATCTAACACTATTAAAATGTTCATGCTTCTGAACATAATCTACAGATTGAATGTAACCTTCCTCAGCATCCCATGACAAAAATATATTACAAATATTACATTATGAAGCCTCAATGATCTGTGTGGTAATGACAGATTGGGTGATGGAATGGAATAGTCAGTCCAGAAGTAAACCTAATCTACCATAAGAGTTTCAAGATCAAGCAGTGGGGAAGGAACAAGAGGAGGGGCATACTCAATATCCACCTGCAAAGGAATGAAATTCAACTGTTACATTTGATAGCACACTAAAGTCATCTCGCAATGACATAAAAACCTAACACACTGGAAGCTTCAAAACCCTCACGGAAAGCATAGGGAAGAAATTCTTCATATTGTTCATGGCAATGAATTTTTGGATTTTAAATAAAAATAAACCAACAAAAAAACAGTCAATAAAACAAAATAGCAAAATAGGAATACCTCAAAATATAAACAGCACAGCAAAGAAAATGATAAACAGAGAAAAATAACAGAAAATACTCTATCTGATATTTATCTGAGAAACTATTAACACTCAAAATAGACAATAATTCCCTACAACTCAATAGCAGAAAAATAGAAAGTGAGTATTTAGTATGAAAAACAGTATGAAGGTAACTCAAATATTAAAAACAGAACTACCATATGGTCCATTAAAACCAACTTTGAGTGTCTGTACAAAATATTTAAAATTCAGATACTAGAAGATGTCTGTGCTTCCATGGTCACTGAAGTATTTTCACAACATCAAAGCAGATAGAAACAATACAATGTCCACTGACAGGCAAGAAAACATGCTACGTACATGTAATGAAATGTTCATTTATAAAAGAAAGAAATCCTACTGTTTTCAGCAATATAGATGAACCTTGAGGGATTATTCTAAGTAGAGCAGGATGGACAATGAAGAGCAAATGCTACGGGAGCCCATGAGTATGGTCTACAGCAATCAAACTCACAGAAGCAAAAATAGCGAAGAAGGTTGCTGTGGCCAAGGGAACTGTAGGGGGAGATTGTTGCTTAATGGATATAAAATTTCCAAAATGCTTCAGTACCTGCTCAACATAATATCTATGTCACTTTAATATGTGGGAGGGTAGCTTATGACTGCTCTTCCACAAGAATTTATAAACTAAAAGGAGAATAAAAAGAAACTGTTGGGCGTGGCTGTATATTAAGTTTGATTGCTATGATGGCGTCAAAGGTTTATGCTAGACCCAAACTCTTGAAGGAGATAGAAAGACATTAAGAGCGATAGGGACTGGATGGCTTCAAGGAATAGGTATTTTCTGGGCACAACAGGAAAGTGATACATATGAACCCACAGAGGTTATGACAGCATGCACAAGACATCTATAAACTCAAGCCAGGCAAAAATCCAAACATGGGGTGGGGAGGTGGACACGAAATCCCACCACTAACTGAGGAGCTGTTGGCATTTGGTAGCTGCTGGGAGAGGGGAGAGTCAGTTTGATTTACTGGTGTGACCCCTCGTAGATCAACAATACTCCAGGGAAGGCCCCACTCCCTACAGCAGCTGAACAACAGATGTGTTTGATGAATTTTAAAAAGAAGACAAAAACTCAAAGTGAGGGCAATGATAATGTGACGGTGGGGATAGAAGATAGCAGTGAAGATGATCAAAATATGCCGTAAAGCTCTCTGAAAAGAATTCATAAAAATACCAGCTAAAAGAAACCCAAAAAGAAATACTAAACAGCTGCAGTATTGTAGACTAGCTGAATCTCAATAAAACTTAAAAGTAAGCAAATTAATAGGCAAGTATAATGATCAGGTGGGTGATCCTGAAGTACTTCCAAGTTCCATCAGTAATTTCCAGGGCCTTGGATGCTATCACACAAAGCCTTTCTTTGAAGTTGCTCTCAAACACAATGGGAAACCCACAACCCCAATTCCTTAAGTACCGCAAATCACTAAGAACAGTAAATAACTTGTCCAAAGACACAGATATTAATGATAGTCCCATTTAATAATTTCTAGTCCACAGTAATATAGTTCCCTCAGGAGGAACCTGGTACATATAAATAAAGAAACTCATGTTTTATCTTTAAAAACTCTTTTAACAGTGTAGGAGAGATGGGAGATGGGTCAATGGTTAAGATAATGGGGACCAGAGTTCAGAACACCAGAGCCCAAATAAGTACCAGGAGGGTTTGTTAGCTTACCCAGTCAGCCCTGGAAGATGGAGACAGGGCATTCCCAGAGCAAGCGGCAAGACATATCACTTGAGCTCTGAGTTTAACTGAGAGACCCTGCTTCACTGAATAAGGTGGACAACTGACTGATAAAGATTCCAGACCTCAGCCTCAGGCCTCCACATGCATGAACTTATCTGCTCCCCACCACACACAGACACAGACACATACCACATACATGCAAAGATGTATCCACATATTAACACACACACACAAGAAATGGAAACTAAATAAATATAAATAAAGTTTCTTGTCACTTTTTGTTATGCTTAATTATCTTGGAAAAATACAAAAATGCTGAAACAATGAACCTTACCCGTTGGAATTCGAATGTCGATATTGGATAATGTAGCTAAACCACTGCCCCATGAAAAATATCCATTTGTCACCTAGAAAATAAGAATATAGGTGTTGAAATAAGTAATTAAATTATTACCAGTATTTATATTATGTTTAACCCTTAACCCGCCATTGTAAATTATCACACTGAGATACCTGATGGATTTTAACAAGCCTTAGCCTAGATAGTGCAATCTTAGCCCATCTAAGCTAGCTTTTAATTTTATCCCCAAATAAAACCCCATAACATATACATACATCCCATAGGCTGTTTTTCTCCATGCTATGCCAATGTTCCCAGCTGTGTGGAATGATGTTCTTCCATCTAACCCATGGCATGTCTTCCTTCTTCTTCCTACCTGGCTTCATCTTCCCATGATCCTCTCTGCTGCTAAAGACCCACCAACCTTTTTCCTGCCTACCTCTCTTCTACCCAATCCAGGCTGCAGCATTTTATTCAACCAATAAACTCCAAATTAGGTAGAGCAAGGTCCACACAACCAAGGGTGGCAACCAGAGCCTGGGGCCAGTGATTAGCAACAAAATGAAGCAGCTTTCAGGTTACCCCAACATATAGGAATTAGGTTAGACATGTGGTACCAGTGAATGACTAAAGAACAACTCCTTTCTGAAACTCAAAACTAACACAAGATACAGTACAGTGGCAGAATCGAATCTAAGTTCTAAGTGTTTAATGATGTAAAAGAGAAACAAGGGGTGTGAGGCTGGAGCAATGATTAAGCCCTTCAGAGTGTTTACTGTTCTCCTCTCCTGTGTTCAGTTCCCAGCACCTACATCAGATGATTCCCAACCATCTACATCTCGAGCACCAGGGGATCCAGTGCCCTCTTCTTGCCTCTGTAGCACATAAACAGACACACACACACACACACACACACACACACACACACACACACTACACATAAACTCACACAGACACATACATGTACACATAAAAATAACAAGTAAATACATACATCCTATTTAATTAAAAAAGAATTCTATTTATGTGGCATGTACTAGAAAATAAACTCATTGTTGATGTCACCATAGAAAGTGAGGACATGACTAAGAGGTCTGTGGTGACAGCTATGAAAAGTGATTGAAGCTTCATCCACATATGAGAGGGGAAATATGATCTGAAACCTCCAGAACGTGCACATCTACCTCTCAACAAGTAGCTGCACAATTCTCACAGACCAGACATTGAAACTTTGGTGACCCTGGACTGGCCTGGGAAGTGCAGGGGCTCTGGATAAGGGGGTTTCCAAAAGGGAAATGTTCTAGGACTGTGGTACTCTAATGTCCAGGACCTCTATTCTGGAGACTGCCTCTCCCTGGGATTTGTCCCAGTCTCCATCTGTGTTCCCATAGCTGAAATTTCTACCTGAGTTCCACCTAAGCACAAGAGGCTGCAGAAAGTATAAAGGCCATTTTTTAAATTATATCAAAACCAGCATGGAGCAAAAGAAACTAAATGAAACCATACCATACCTGTATTCAGGTTGGTACCAATCTCCTCCCAGACAAAACATTCTGTCCTGAAGTCAAGACCCAGGAACTTAAAAATGTAGACTCCTTAAGATTTAGGCAATAAACTACTCACAAGTATCAAGAAGTACCCGAAACTTACAAGATTCAGGATGCCTATCCATCCCTAGTATTATATAACCAGTAGAGACTGAAAAAGTGACTCTCTGACCTGTCAAGTTCCCTATAATTTGTGCAGAGAGATCCTGGTTCCAGTTTTCCTGCGTCATCACCCAATCTGGAATGGATGTAGTTGTTCTGAGTCATTCATGTTCCTATAAGTAACCCTTCACCAATACTCAAGTAAGTAACTTCAATAGACTCATTGATTCACTAAGTAGAAATTTAATGGTATTGTTGCATTAGTTTCCTAACTGTGGTAAGTAGACATTTGTTTGTATCTTCCTAGGAATAGTGTTGTGAAATAATTAGCCTTTCCTTGTTTTCCTTTTAAAAATGAATTTATAATACTGGTGTTTTCTATGAATCAGTTTATATGTGAGTTCTGAGGAGTGGGTTGAATACTAGTTTTTGGTAGATTTGAAACAAATGCTCTTTTCTACATACCAAATATAAGGATGAAACAGAACTTGTGATCAAGAAATAAAGAAAAGAATGAAAAACTCAGCCAGGCATGGTGGCACACATCTTTAATCCCAGTACTCAGGAGGCAGAGACAAGTGGATCACTATGAGTTTGAGTCCAGTTTGGTCCACCATGCAAGTTCTAGAACAGCCAGGGCTACACAGAGAAACCATGTTTTAAACAAAACAATAAATAAAAGGATTATAAACTTACTTTAAAGTACACCTTAAAGACTATCAGGGTTATAATCACAGTAAAGAAACTCTAAAGACATATTCAGGACACTTTTGTAGACTTCAGCCTAGATAGAAGCACAAATGCTTCTACTCAGATCAGAACCTAAGAGATAAACTAACCTTTATTGCAATATCCTCTGTCTCTGCAGGCCAAAGACGGCGTGTTTGCTCGTAGCTGTCCAGGTGGTATCTTCCAGGCTGCTTCCTGTTTATTGGTTTTGATTGCTGCATTCCAAATAGAAAAGGACAGAAGCTGAAGTGTTATAAAAACATTGACATTCCACCAAACATTCACTCATATTGCTATTTCACTTCAATTCCAAGAAAAGCAAGCAAAGCAGATGTCAATTTTTACTTTTTTCTATGGCTTCTCCAAGAGCAATTAGTGAAAAAACATTTAGCTAACTTGAAATTTGAAAGCTAGTTAATTGACCTCTTGTGAAAATGTAAAGAGGAAGACACAATACTTGCAAATGATGGTGGGAAGGATGCTGTTTCCTGGAGCTTGTTGGCTTCAGCCTAGTCCAGAAAACCTGAGCTCCTGGTTCAAGGAGATGCCCTGCCTCAAAGAATAGGCAAAGAGTGGAAGAGGATACAGACAGGCTTTCTGTGTGCACAGGCTTGAGCATCCACCTACACACACACACACACACACACACACACACACACACACACACACACACACACAGACAAATAAATATTTTTTAAGCCCTGTGTTTTATAAACAGGCTGATTAGATTAACCCTGAGCAAATTTCAATCCATCTGGGACAGCCTTCAGACTTATAAACAAACATTCCAGGAGAACAGTGACTGATCATCTTTGGAAATCATGAGGAGTTTGAATCTGACATATGCACGTAAGTCAGGTTGAGTTACAACACACCGAAGAAGCTACTGTGGACTGTCAAAAGAAAAAGATTGGTTTTTTTTTTTGTTTTTGTTTTTTTGTTTTTTTCTGAACACAGATGGACAGCACTTGAGCAGGAGATCCATAGGTGTTGAAGTGTGATCTGGTCTACTTCAAATGTTGTAGTGCACTTCCTTGTCAGCAGACTGACCTAGGCACTACAAGCAAGCTACGCACTGCAAGGAAGCCAGCAGCTGTAGGTGAGGTTGGGGTGGTCTTTGTCTGTAAAATGCTTGCAAACAAGTATGACCCAAGTTTAATTCCCAGAACACTCATTCAAAAAAAAAAAAAAGCTGGATGTAATGTCTTGCAGTCTTAGCACTGAGGAGGTTAAGGTTGAGAGAGACCAGCTCGGCCTACATGAGGAGTTCCAGGCCAGGGAGAGACTCTTAAAAAACAAGTGGGTGGTACTCAAGTAATGACAGACAAGGTTGACCTCTACAACAGGAGCACACAAGTGCACATACACACACACAGAGACAAACATGCACACACACATACACACAAAAGGACTAGAGAGACAGCTCCGTGGTTAAGAACACTGGCTTTCTCCTAGAGGCCCTGGGTTCCTAGCACCCACATGGAGGCTACAACTGGCTGTAACTCCAGCCCTCCTTTGGCCTGTTTGGGTACTATAAGCATGTGCTATACAGCATAAATGTCGGCAAAACACCCATACACATATAAAAGATTATCTTAAAAATTATTAGAGTACAAAAATTATCTATAAATTTAGCAATAAAATACTTCCTCGTAAGTAATTATCTGTCTCATTTAATTAATCATCTTGTAGAGATGATTAAAGTTAGATTGTAACAGTTTAAAACTGCTAATTTGCCTAGAAAAGCAAGTGATTCTAGAAGTATGAAACTTTTAAAAATATTTTTGTCTGTAATTTCAGGCTTACCATCTTTTAAAAAGACCACTTCTATAAAAATTAGCAACTTGGAAAAATAATCAGTAATTTAATCCAAATAATATATCACCTTTCCAACTCTCATTAATTAATGTCCAAAAAAAAAATCAACCATCAAACAAAACAATGCCAAGTCTTCATGCAAAGCAACACTAACCAAAATCTCAGTAAGAAAACTGTTACCAAAGGGCCAGCTAGGAAACACTGTACATGCACATCTTGCTTTAAAAGAAGAGGTGTGTGTGTGTGTGTGTGTGTGTGTGTGTGTGTGTGT
Source organism: Lophiomys imhausi (assembly GCA_907164525.1). Lineage (NCBI taxonomy): Eukaryota > Metazoa > Chordata > Mammalia > Rodentia > Muridae > Lophiomys > Lophiomys imhausi. Next base: position 3,018,839 of record CAJQZJ010031946.1, read on the forward strand.
GTGTGTGTG
>CAJQZJ010031946.1:3018857-3036720 GCA_907164525.1 Lophiomys imhausi
TGTGTGTGTGTGTGTGTGTGTGTGTGTGTGTGTGTGTGTGTGTGTGTAAGATGCTATGTTGGTTGTCTGTCCTCTCCACTGCACTCACAGATAATCCTGAAAACAGTGCATGGGGTATTCCTGAAGTGTCACAACTCTATAGGGTGGATATATCTTGCACACAAAGTAGATCTACACTTATACTCTACCATCACCACGTCACCGTTAGAATTTCTTCTGGGGCCTTGACTACTGTGCTAGTGTTGCCGCAGAAGCTCCTAAGGATGACTTCACACTCTTCATGAAACCAAGGCAAAGTTGGGAAGAAGAGTGTTGACAGAGACTTGAGTCGCAACTCCCTAGTTGTAACTTGAAGACACGTTGGCTCTAGAACATTACCAATTCCCTGAGTCAATTCTACAGCCAAAACCACTCAACTCTAGTCTCTCACAGGATCTATAGCATCCCAAGTGCTCTCAAGGAGGACATTCCACTAGTGTTATTTTCAAACACATGGCGTTTTAAAAAGCTTGTCATTTGTGGTTTGGGCCATTCACAGTGATGAATGACTCTGGAAGGCACCAGAAGTCCAGGCTGGATTTAATAAATGAAGATATTGGACACAACTGAAGGAGATCCTTTTTCCTTCCAAAAATCTTTTTGCAGTGTAATTTTACTCCTCTACCTCATCTCATACAAAAAATAGTTCTTCAGATATCTCCAAGTCCATGAACTTGGCCTCCCCTTTCTTTGAGGTTGTCTTGCTCTGCTCACCCTGCCTCCCTGGAAGACGGTCTAATGCATTCTTTGGGAGATGAAGATCACCAAAGTGTGAGAGGTTGGTTCTAATCAAAGGTTTGACTTTCTTTCTCTTAAAAAATATAGATACACTAGAATGTATTTTTAAACATTTATTTTTATTTGTGTGCATATGTGTGTGTATGTGTGTGTGTGCGTGTGTGTGCACAGACATACAAGGGGACAGAGAGAGTGTCAGATCCTCTGGAGCTGGAATTACAAGTGATTGTGAGCTGCCCAACTTGGGTGCTGGGAGCCAAACTCAGATTCACTGCAAGAACCTTAAGTGTTCACATTGACTGAGTTGCTTCTCCAGCCCGCACAGATTTCCTGTGTGGCCCACACAGGTATCCAACCCATGACCCCAGCACTAGATGCTCCCTGCTCTGATCTGAATTATCCAGCAGCCATGTGTGCTTGTGTACATGGCTATGTACATGGCCACATAGCATCACAGGTCCTTTGCAGGCCTTGCTGTGACAATGTAGACAAGCACACACTGCAGCTGTTTCTCAGACAATAATCACACCTGTTCAATGAAACAACCTAAAAGCAGAGAAGCAAAGAAAACAGTACATCTAAAAGTAGTCAAGCACCTGGCTTAACTGGTTTTTTTGTTTGTTTTTGGTTTTTTAGCAGTTTTAAACACAACATGAAGACATTTGTGTTATAGATGGATTTCCTGGCAAAGACTTTGTGAGTTCCACTCAGCTATACTCGGAGGATTTTATTCACTCACTTGTTGGGTCATGCAAGTGGAAAATGTTTTCATGCTTTTTCTGAACAGTTACAGAAATGACTAATAGTAAGTTACAATTACATGATGCATTTTGGAATAACACCTATTGACTTTACTCAAGAAATATGTACATTGCTTTTAAGGGATTGCTTCAGAATTTTTCAAGACACACCTTTCATGTAAGTGTTTTGTATTTATCTGCTTATTTATTCAATGTATGTGCTGTTTATTTGTGTATGTGGAGATAAGATATCAATATAGAGTACTGTCTTTCACTATTCTCCACTGTGTGATTTGAGACAGGGTCCCCTATAGCATGTGGAGTTGACCACATCAGCTAACTGACTGGCCAGCAAAACCCAGGGTTCTCCTATTTCTGCCTCCCCAGACCTGGGGTTACAAGCATGCACCATCACACCCAGATATATATATGTGGAGGCTGGTGGCATAAACTCAGGCCCTTATGCTCATGTGATAATCAGTTTACCAAAAGACCCATTTCTATAGCCAATAACAGGTTTCAACTGGTCCCATTGACTTAAAGTTTATGTGATAACTGATGTTCCAGAAATTTCCACCTCCCATGCTGATGTTTCTTCTTGGGTGACAGTAAGAGTTGTAAAATCATCAACTGCCAAATACACACCTCTTGATTTCACCCTAACATTAACTGCCCCTTTAATCAGCTCCCTGTTGCAGTGATTGTCTCCACCGTCTACCTGGCAGTCAGCCAGTCAGAAAACATCCATCCTTGGGTCTTCTTTCTTCCTGATGCCATCTAATCTTTCAACAAGTTTTTATTAACTGAACATTAAAAAAAATAGAGAAGGATCTGGGGGTATATTTAATTAATATTGGGTTAGCTTATCAACGATGAGGCCCTGGGTCAGCCCTGAACAAAGCACACACACACACACACACACACACACACACACACACACACACGCAGTGGTGGGGGGATATACACTAAATTCAATAAGTTCTTCACCATATTAACCACCGTGTTTTTGTCACCTCTACTTATCTTCCAGTTTCCTTCTTTGCCCTGCTGATCTCTCTCAGTAACCAAAGCTAACTTTTTGAACAATAACTAAAGTTATGCTGTGCTTGTAACTCCAGGATTTAGGATGTGGAAGAAGGAAGGATAGGAATTCAAGGCTCTTCTCAGTTACATAGAGCTCCAGTCATGAGATACAGTTTGGGATAAACTGTCTTCCAATCCAAAGATAAACAAACAACTAAGAAGGCCTTTCCAATGGCCTTCTACTATATTTCGATAAAATCTAAACCCTGCCCATGTTCTACAAAACCCTGAGTAATTATTACAATTGTGTCTTCTCTTCCTCTTTGTCACCAGGCTCTAAACATACTTCCCTTCTATTCTTTGTGTAAACCAAGTCAATCCACCACTCAAGATCACCACATGTGCTAGTTCTCAAGATGAAATGCCTTTCTATTCTCTGTGTCCCTCCGTAGGACATGCATCTGTATTCTTCATGTCTCAGCCCAAATGTTGTCTCCTTGGACAGGCCATCAGGCAAATGGCCACCCTAATTTAGTAACCCTGTTACTTTGCCATGTCCTCTTTCTTTTTTTGATTCACACAGAAGCTGGTCTTGTAATTTCAAACTAATTGACCATTTGATCTCTTGTGCAAGAAAACAAACCATGCTGGAGAGACCTGGTGCACCTGCTGAGAGCCACAGCCAGAGTTCTTGGTGTCAGATACACGGCAGCCAGGGAGTCTGGAAGCCTAATAAACACATGGCAAGTGGTTCCTTTTTACCAAATGTAACACATGTCCAAACAATACTGACTGCTTCCAGACCTTATGTAGCTATTGAGTAAATATTTGTGGTGAGGATGACTGAACCTGCTGGTCTTTAAGTGACAAGCCTCAGGTTTAAACTCTGACTCAGATCCTTTGTTCAAGCCACTGAAGCATGCAAAGTCAGTGTGTTGAGATGAAAGTAAAAACAGGTAATGTACAGTATATGTTAAGTGTATCAAAATACTTAGTGTACCCATGAGCACATCTTAAACTAAAATGTACACCAGAGCTAAAGCAAATCCTAAGACTGTGGGTAAGAATAAACAACCATTCAATTCCCTTTTGACTCAGGCAGGTGTTCATTCTCTTATGATTTTTAAAGGCAATATTCCTATGTCTGTATATTTATTTTAGATGTGTGGGTATTTATTTTTATAGGAGCGAGTAGCCATTTTTCTTCATGCAGATTTAAATAAATAAGGCTTACAGTTTCTTCTTACTGCACCAATATTAAAACATATAATTTGTTAAGACTATCCTCTATACAACAAAGAAACACTTACCACTCCAGTATGCTTCTTACAGGACTCAAAAGGCAGTGTGCCCTCCCCAGTCCTCCAGCTGTCCTCACCAATCTCATCACTCAAGAGAAACTCATTCAACTTTTGAACGCTGCAGAAAGCAACCAACAAACACCGTATCAGGAAACTATATAAGGTAACTGTCTAAGAAGTTCATTGACTGGTTCACTCTGAGCCTTCATTGCCAACATCTGACTGCATAGACCCAGAAAGCCACAGCATTAGAACTGTCTTAGGAAATGGTATTTGGTCCATCTTGAACGACAAGCATTCCTTTTTTATGTATGAAAGATGTAGCTGCCATTATGCACCCATGTTTTAAAAGGTGGTATCTGAAGAAATAGCCTTGTCAACTACAGGAATATCCCTTAATCATTCTCATTCTGTGTCTCTGAGCACAAGACCAAATGCCAAGACCAGACTCATGAGTCTGAGCCTCCAGTGTAATAGGGCCTGGAACATTGCTGTATGGATGCTTGCTCAATGAATCAAAGGATAAACAGTGGTTCACATGGTGTATCTGGTGGATCCAATTCTCCGTTTCTCCCTTCTAGTATGCATACAAATCTCACTGAAGCTTTTACGGAGTACATGAGTCCTAATGTTGCTGAACGTCAAGAAGCCATGACTCCTCAGCTACACTGGGAGTGGAAAGAGCTTTCTCTTCTCCAGGTAGTATCCTGTCCTCGTTAGCTTTAATTGACAAAGTGGCATACCCTAGAGTTACCTGAGAACGGAGTTTCAACTGAAAGATATCTTAGATCAGACTGACCCATGGTCGAGTCTGTGGGGATTGTCTTGACTGCCGGTTGATGTAGAAGGGTCCAGCCCCCCTATGAGCAACCCACCATTCCCCTTGGCAGGTGTCCCTGAACAGAATAAGAAAGATGGCCAAGCATAGCCCTCAAGTTGAGTCAGCAAGCAGCATTTGTCTATAGTTGATGCTTCCAGTTCCTGCCTTGACTGCCCCCAATGATGGACTGTGCTTTGGAATTGTAAGCAGAGACAAGCCCTTTATTCCTTTAAGTTGTCTTGAGTCAGAATATTTTAGCATGGTAACAGAAATGAAGCTAAGACACATCCAGTTTGGTGCCTCCGGTTACAATGTAAATCATTGAGGCCCAGTGCTAAAACCTCCAGTCCTCCCTGTTCCCTTCATCTAGGCTCTCTGGCTGATGGCCCCACACACTACTGTGTTATCATAGCTTCCATACCATGTGCTATTTCTCTCTCTCTCCTGTTAGACTGTGAACACTTTAAACGTGAAGCTCTCCATGTTCTGGGTCTATCTCAATGTGCCTGTCACGACTCTTCAGTGATGTTGGTGAGAGAATAAGTGGCTAGTAATTAGAAAAAGCATCTCCTGCTTGTGTGAGTTCCTTTCAGGAATCCCGAGGTAATAACTATGGAAAACTCAGAGACCCTGACCAGGGATGCAGTGATTGCAGCCACACTGAAATCAACTGGGTCCTCCTTTACACTGCAAACCTATTGATGTAAGAAGCCATCTCTTAAGATATCAAATGGCATCACAGCTCTTTGTCTTTAACACCTTTCCCATCCTCTTCCAGCCTCATACCCTGAATATTCTGGTGTCAAGTCATCTCTCCATCCACACAAAACCAACTTTGGTCCCTCAAGTTCACTAAGACTTAGAGTACTTACTCCTCCCTTCTACAGTCTGATCCCCCTGATCAACTTCATTTCCCCTCTTTTTCCCACTAGTCAAGAGCCACTTAGCCTTTTTGGAGTTATCAAGGACAGTCACACCCTTCAGACCACCGTGAATCAACCACCCTTCCCTTTAAATAAACCAATGGCCATCTGCAAAGCACCATTCTGTGTATACAGATTCGTTTTGCTTCCTGGCCTCTTCTAATGCACAATGGACTCCCAGCTCATCCATCTCTCTTCTTTGCAGTTACTAAGTCAACCAGTCTACTTGAAGTACTCATCGGAGAATGGAGACCCTCAGAAGACACTTGGGCATTGGGTGTTTAAAATGGTAATATATGAGTAAAAGTGAGATTTGTAGAAAGACCTATAGTGTTTAGGCAGTGTTCTGGGCCATTTCCAGGCATTGTCTTGTTTTATCAACCTTCAGAAGCAGGTGATATTATCGTATTCATTTGATAAACAAGAGTACTGAGCCTCAGGTACAACCAGACAGCACATTTGGAGTTGAATAAATACTTTATGTCTAGCACTTGAAAATAGGCATGTTTGATACCAATAAGTTTGCTAACCTGTCTTCACCACTGCTAAGTTTAGGTAATTGATAAAGGTGCTTACAGTTTTATGCATACACATTTACCTGTTCACTTCTCAAATACTACTTTGGTTTTTTAAATATTTGTTTCGCTTTTTATTAAAACACATGGGTATGTGTGCATGTGAGTGCAGGTACCAGGAGAGCCCAGAAGAGGGCCTCAGATCCTCTGTAGCTGGAGTCAATGGATGTGTGAGCTGTACAACATGGATGCTGGGAACTTAACTTGGGTCCTCTAGAAGGATAGTATGTGTTCTTAACTGCTGAACTACCACTCCAACCCTTCAAATATTACTTTAAATGTTTAGACACAACTTGAAAACCTTGGACAGGTGTTACATTAATACAGAATAACTAATTTTGTGACTGATGGTTGCATGGTTTTTGATAGAGATTATGAAGTCTTGTCAGTTGGAATACAGAGACCTGTCCGATATTTAAGCATGCTTGATAACAAATATCAGTAACTTTATTTTGCAGATGGTTATGTGGGAGACTTGCCAAGCAGAAACATCTCCAAGGGGCACACAAGAGGAAAGACAAAGTTTGTCACTGTTATTGTTATTTCTTTACCCTGGAAATGAGAGATTTCTTTAATAACATTTCTTTCTCTGACAAATAACATCTTTGGACATAGTTGCTGCAATACACATCAAATGCAAATACCTATAAGGAATACTAAATATTCTTCTCCAGAAGGGAAAAGAACATAAATTATTTCTAAGGAAGTGGAGAAGCAAGTTTAGCATCGTGAAAAAACCAATCACTCTATTCAAGTACTTTTTTGCTTTTGAGACAGCATCTCAGGTAGCCCAAATTTAGCCTTAAATTCAGCATATAGCAGAGGATAACCCTGAGATACTGATCCTACCTCTGCCCCACAAGTCCTGGGATTACGGGCATAGGTCACCATGCCTGCTCTTTTTTAAAAGAACTTTATTTTTTAATTTTAATTTTATATGTGTATGGATGTTTCACCTGCATTTATATCTGTGCACCACTTGCATGCCTGGTACCTGCAGAATCCAGAAAAGGGTATGTGATTCCCTGGAACTAGAGTTAAATTTTAAATAACAAAGGACTTTTCTTGAGTCTGTTTTGTAACGCTTTACCTTAAAACTCAAACAGGGTAGGAAGTTTGAGGCTGTGCCAAGACAGCCTACATCACTTTTGTCTCTTCTATTTTGTTATAAACATAATAACAGGTTTATTGTCTGTATTCTTTTGCACCTGTTACATTCAATGTACGTCACAAGGTACCTGACTATTGATTTGAACTGTTTCAAATAGGACGTATGTATCCTGGAGCAGGAAATTCTTCATGGCATTGCATTTTCCTCCAGTGAAGAAGTTTTGAGGTTTCTCACAGGCACATGTAGCAGAAGTTTTTGAGTTTGCTTCAGCCCATTCTAACCCACCACGTTTCTGAATGTACTTAAGAGTCCAGCAAAGAACTTATGATTTCTAGCGTCCTGAAGATGAGATTTCAAAATCAGCTGACAAAGTCTCCAATTATAAACAGGCGGCTCAGCTCACTGCAAGCCAACTGGCATTTGAGATTGGTCACGGGTTCCCAGGCACTGAAGCAAATGCAAGAGGCTAGTGAACACTGGGAAAATGCTTGCTTGGGTTCCCAGAACCAGTACCCAGTGGGAAAAAAATCTGGCCACTTGTGTTGACCCACCACCTCTGTAGGACCTGCAAATCAATCCAGAATGTCATTTTAGAGAAGTGAGCTTTTAGAAGCACATTCTGTTTGGCCTGTGGCTTGGGGAAGCTGGCCTAGGGCCCTGACAGCACACTGGGCTTTATCAAACTGGCAAATACCTTTTCGTCAAGAGGGATAAAGGTGGAGGGGTATGGGAAGTTCACAGAGGTTATTACCCATCTTCCACCTCACTAGGATTTACCAATAGGATTGTACACTGTGGGTTTGAGGAAGAGCCCCTTTATCTTTCTCAAACCAACTGTCAAAGTCCTTTTAAAGTTTGGCAAGCTCCTTATTTCAAAGACATGACATATTACAAGTTATAGACTGCTTTTTATTTCGACTTATAGCACAAAGTCAAGTTTTAATTAGTTAAGACTGCAACCAAAGAAGGGACAGCTGTTAAATGGAAAAATGAAAGTAAAGACTGAAATAGCAGACTCTGGCCATTTATCAATTTTATTGTTTGAAGTGGCTCCCCTTCCAGAGTGCTGCCTAATTTGGAAGCATGACTACAGAACTGCAGTCAGTGGTCTATGTAAGCCATCCCGAAGGCAGAACAATGAGAGAGGAAATGAGGGTTGCTGAGGCCAGAGAGTCTACGCTCAAAAGTCCGACAGCTGCTGATCAGATACTGACAGTCTGGCTCAGAGAAGAGGACCGAAGCCCTGTTAGAGTACCATCCCTCAACCTGGCCCTTTTCAGGGTAGCTTACTGGCATTGTAATGTTGTTTGGCATTTAGTCATTGCTAAGTCAATAGGAACTGTTGCCTACACCCAATTTATTGAACATCAAACTCTAGGTTTCTCGATGAGTGGGCCTTGTGGAAATTATTTCATTTTGAAATGTTCTATATTGCTGTTGATGATAGAGTCCACCCTTAAGGGCCACCCTCTTAAGCATTCAGGTTCTGGTCAGTGTTGGAGCTTGTTGACATTACTTTCAAAGCTCACATACAAATGTGGCAAAGGCTGTCTGCAGCATACCCTGAGATTCTATAAGATGTATCAAGATTGCAAGGTGAGAATAAAATAGGACTTCAAGACTGTCTTGTTTGTAATATGGTCTGAGGCAAGAGATGGTGGTACAGACAGCACAGTGTGGCTTGTCAACATATTTGTGTCTATGATAAAAATGGAAGAAGTGGTAAATGGTCACCATCACACAACACCTGCTTTTGCAGCCATACACTATGGCAAATTATATCTGAGACAGTCTAACCTGGCTGTAAGCATATTTAAAAGAGAAAAGTAAGGGTTTTCAAGTCCTTCGATTTTTCAAAGAATATGAGCTGGGTTTTTTTTTTTTTGGTTTTTCACAAATTAAACTGAAATCAAAGCAATATACTCTGTTGGCTCGAAAATCTCTATCACTGCCGGTACACCTGTAGCCTGGTGCAGCTTCAGTGAGAAGCATGATGACCACATTTACAGGTGTATTACATACATGTGCAAGCTCTGACCGGTGTCATTTCATTGGAAAGCATTGTTGCCCTCTCCGTCAAGAACCTTTAAGGTACCACCGCAACTGTCACCGTCACTTACAGAAATCTGACCTAAGCCAACCACCAGAGAAGATCGAAAAGAGAAATGAAGGCGTTTGCCTCGACATTAAGCATGTTGTCGGAAATAAAGGCATTCCAAATGTCCAGGGAAGAGCCAATTATTCAATAAATTAGACTTTTTCTAAAGAATAGACTGGAATAGCCAGTGAGAAGCTCCCTCCTGCAGCTGATGGGAACAAATATAGAAAGCCACAGCCAGAAATTATGCAGAGATTGAAAGGCATTGGAACACAGCCCCAAATGAGATGTCTCCATCAGATCTCTCCCTTCAGAGCTCAGGAAACCCCAGGGAAAAGGAGAAAAAGGATCATAAGAGCTAATGAGGATGGAGGACATCAAGAAGAGAAGGGCCTCTAAATCAACAGGAACAATGCAGATATGAACCCACAGAGACTGAGGCAGCATGCACAGGCCCTCTGTGTATGTATTACGGTTTCCAGTTTAGTATTTTTATGGGTGGAATTCCTCAGTGATCAAAGAGGTGGGTCTCTGATTCTTGTGCCTTCTCTTGGGCTCTTTTCCTTCTGTTGGTTTGTCTTGTCCAAATTCAATGTGAAAATTTTTGTTTTGTGTTATATTTTGTTTTATATATATATATATGTATATATTTTTAATGAATAAATGAACAAATGAAAACCCAGCCACTAGGGTAAAGGTTGACACCTGAACTGTCACATAGAGCTGGAGAGGAAAAATCATTTTTCTACAATAGAGTGACATTGTCATTCCAGGATAGGCCTCATGGTCAGGAGTAGTTGGCCAACATATAATGGACTCTACAGTTTGTGTGTGTGTGTGCTTTTATTTGATTATAATTTGATGCTTTTGAAGGGGTGATTTTATTTTATTTTTCTTGGTTTGCAGAGTTGTTGTATTGAATTTTTTTTGTTAAGAAAGAACTTAAAATTTGGTTGGGGGAGAAGTTCTGGAAGAACTTAGGTGAGGAGAAGAATATGATCAAAATATATTTAAAAATTGCTTTAAACAATAAAAATATAACAATAAAAAAGAAAAGCGTAAGGAGATCAAATCTATAACAATTTCATAAGAAATAAAACACTGCATGTTGACATATTCAGTTTCTGACAATGGTTATCTCTGGACATCATATTTGCAGTTCCTTTTGTACTTTCACAAATTTACCGGGAGATACACGTACTATTCATACCATCAAGAAGCAAAGATGACACCAGGACAGTTTGATGCCTACCTGATGATGGCTTTGACTGCGAATCTGACCACTGTGGACAGCAGGAAGAGCGGCGTGACGAGGATGTGGAAGAGAGACAAAGAGGCAAAGGCCTCTGCAGGTTTCAGGCTATTTCCACTGGCATATGCGTGCGTCACGAACGTCTGCACACAAACACACACACACACACACACACACACACACACACACACACACAAAGGTTTATTTAGGAAGTTCTGAAGAAAATGACATTCAACTTGGTGAACTACCAATAGCCTACTCTGCTGCCATTTACACTGAAACCATGAAAATGAATTACTTTATCCCAAACTCATAAAAAATATTAAATACTAAATACTAAAACAATACTAGCCATCAGTAAAGGCATAAAGGTCTGCACATGATCCTAGCAGTAAACTTTAAAGACAGACAAGACAGTTTATTTATAGAACAGGAAAGTGACTTCTCTCAAATTACTACACAGGGAGGAATAAGCTGGACCAAGAACTCGGAGTCCCCTACAGCCAGCCAGATACTTTCCAAGCAACCCAGACTCACTGTTCTAAGCAAAGAGAGTGGCCTGGCATTCGACAGTCTCTACTGTGCACCTTGTTAACACTCCCACACTGTAGTTCAATGAAGACTACATTCACATTTGTAAAACCTGTATGGGTGAGTTTGGCATGTTAGTGAGAAACAAAATCATTTAGCACTTCCTGGTTGCTAATATGAACTATTTTGTTATAGGAATGTATGAGAGCCAGGCCATCATGTTTGAGATGGATACTTCCCAACTGGTGTTAGCTTTAATCCCAGAGGGACATTTGCTTATAGTTGGGAATAGTTTTCATTGTCATGGCTAGGACAGCTACTGATATCTAGTAGGGTAGAAGCAAGGGATGCCACTATTTATACTAATGTGAAGGATGTCATCCCCTTACAGCAAAGAATTGTCCAAATCAAAGTATCCATGTCGTCAGGGCTGAGCAATCCTGGACTAGAACCATTGGATTGGAAAGGACAGAGAAGGAAGTGACATAGGAACATAGGAAGTAACAGCCATGGCCACCCACACACTGTCTGTCAGAAGTCACTAGTGGACACTGACTTGCTTCTGTTTCTAAAAGCAAGAGAGAGAATCTTACCGCAAGAACAGCCGCAATGGGTATTGCTGCGTTCATGAAGACTGTGGGAGAAAACGAACGTGTTACTCCACTGAACTGCAAAACCATTTTTCCCGTGTAAATTAATCATCCACTATTGCTTTAGCTCTCCATGAAGACAAGAATGGCAGAGTGCCTTAGTGGTGTTCTTTCTGAACTCACCAGTATTCCCTCCCCAGTTGCTCTCTCCTCGTCTATGGTTATATAAGCTCCCACATACACATTTTAGTCAGATAGTACTTTTTTATTAAAGAATTAAGTAGTTTTACTTATTAAAATATTCCAAGAAACAGAATTCAAATAAAATAATCCTTTGAGGATGCAAATTGTTAGAATATGTAAAATGGATATTCTTAGAGCATTTAAGTTATGAAAATTTTGGTTATTATTCAAATGAAAAATGAGAAATTGACATTCCTAGTGTTCAGAATCCAACAGAGATTCTTAGCTTTCATGTTTAAACCTTTCAGAAGCCATATAGACTCTGTTACCTATTAATGAGACACTGTGCCCTAGTGGTGCTGTCTTGTAGGCCCCCAGTATATAAGGAAGCTCTTAGCCCTCATATGACTGCTAAACTGGGGCGGGGGACTGATATATAGGGACACTACACTCTGGAGAAGCAGGATAGAAGGGAGAGGGGGTAGAGGGTAGGAGGGTGGAACTGGGAGGGGTGGAAAGAGGGCACTGTGATGGAGATGTAACTTGAAGTAATAAATAAACATTTAAAAATAAATAAATAAATAAATTCATATCTTCACCCCTCCTTAAACCACAAATACAGAGCCAACACAAGGGCAACTCAGAATTTTAGGCTAAAACCCTAGAAGGGTTTAACATATGTATTTTTTTCTTTTGCTTTCCTTGTTGTTTTGCTTTAAAGACTGGTTGGTTTATATTTAATTTATGTGTATGTATGTGTGCCTGAGTGTATTGCATTATATCTGTACAGTTGCCTGAAGAGGCCAGAAGAGGACATCAGATCCTCTGGAGGTGCAGTCACAGATCATTGTATGCCACCCATGCTAGGAACTGAACCCAGGTCCTCTCTCTGCAAGACCAGCGAGTGCTTTTAGCTGCAGAGCCAGCTCTCCATCCCCTGATTTTATTTTTTTCTTTTGTTTTAGAGACATGGTTTCACTTTATACCTGAGACTGGACTGGAATTCACTACATAACCCAGGCTGGCTCAAACCTCAAGGTAATCCTCTGGTTTAGTTTCCCAAGGACTGGGCTATAGTTGTACACCACCAAAGATAATAGCATCTAAGTCATAGTAAAACTAGATAGATGTTTGCAAGGATCCTTCTTGGAAACCACAGGATTTTATCAAATCTAGCATCACTGTTAATGTAGATACAAGACCCAGTCAGTATGAAGCATTTTCTTTCTTTCTTTTTTCTTCTTTTTTTAAATTTTTTTTTAGGTTTTTTTTGTTTTGTTTTGCTTGCTTTGTTTGTTTGTTTTCAAGACAGGCTTTCTCTGTGCAATAGCCCTGACTGTCCTGGACTCGCTAGGTAGACCAGGTGGCCTGAACTCACAGAGATCTGCCTGCTTTTGCCTCCCGAGTAACGGGATTAAAGGCTTGTACCACCATGCCTGGGAAAACCAATTTTGTTTTAATTTTTTGTTTGTTTGGTTGGTTTGGTTTTTATCAAGACAGGGTTTCTCTGTGTATCCCTGGCTATTCTGAACTTGCTTTGTAGACCAGATTAGCCTAGAGCATTTCAATGGCACCTAAAGTAGAACATTCCCTCAATGTTGACTGCAATTCCGTTTCAGAACAGAAGTGTATAACATCACAAAGATCTAAAGTCATTTATGATTCAAGAGAAAATAATACAAGAAGTTCCAAATTTCTAAGTCATTAAAGATCTTTGAGAACAAAATGACCCACTAATCAAATCAAACATGAATGGATGACATTTGTCTGAGCATGTGTGAATTATACTAATGCTAGCATACTATTCTAGAAACCACTGCATTTGTATGTAGAGACTATTCTAGAAACCACTGCATTTGTATGTAGAGACGGAAACTTGGTATGTCAAAGTTCTTGAGAACACACTGGGAAAGCAGGTTCTGTGTCAAGAAAGTCTGACTTCTATCAGGTAAATATTTGTTGTCCTCCTTAATTTAATCTTCAGAAAAGTCTATCAGAATGTGCCCCCCAGAACAGATTACAAAACCAAGAGTGAGTGCTTTTAAAACATTTAGAGACAAAATGGTCATTAGCAAGATAGTCAAGTCAACTTAAATAGTTGTCTTTTTACTGAGAACCAGCTGACTTTCCCTGCTGTAACTGATGGCAGCTTCAGCTGGACGTACCACCTGGCATCATGATGATGATGGTATTTTTCATATTACCAAGTGAGAGTGTCAGCAGGTAAAACCACTTGCTGCACAAGGTTGGCAACCTGAGTTCAACCTCTGGTACCCACATAAAGGTGGAAGGCGAGAACTCACTCCACAAAGTTGTTCTCTGACCTCCACACACATGCCACAAATGTGCATGCCCACACACGTCATCAAAACAAGTAAAATAAAGCTTTAAAAGGTAGCAAGGATCTCAGTATGTAAAGTGTCATAGTGCACATTGGTCACCCTGAGTGGCAATGATGACTCACTGGAGAGTGACGTGTAGAGGGCAAAAGTTTTGAGGCTGGAGAGCTCCTTCATTCTCGTCTCTTCCACACTTTTGCAGAAAATGTGTTCCCAGGCATACAGCTTCAGGAGCTTGATGCCTTTCAATATCTCATTTGTCTTCTTCAGCCTCTCGGTGGAATAATCCTATTAGACAAAGGGGAAAACTGTAATTCAAGATGTAGCCAATTGCACTAAAGAGGCAGGACCCAGGGATGCCAAGGCCTTTGGGATGCCTTGGCTCTAACTAGCTCTGCCACAAACCATGTGAGAAAAACCCGAGGTATAGCTCAGCTCACTGGGATGCAATCTCAACTTCATTCATTCTAATATTTTAGGTCATCATCCAAAGTAATAGGTTTCATTATGGCCTCATCATACATATGTGCCATTATACTGTTTGTTCCCCTTCTTACTGTCCTCCCCAATGTCCTTTCTCCCTTCCTGCTGGAACCTGTTCCTCTCCTAATTGATCCTGCCTTTTGCTCTCATACTGCATGTATTCCGTTGCCCTCTCTTTGCTCTCTCCTTTAAGATATCTTCCTCTCCTGATATAATTCCCTTTCTAGTATTGTGATACACACACAAATGGATATATACACACATGCATGTGTATACAAATATGCACATACATACAACTGTACACACATACACACAGACACATTACACACATACATGTGCACACACATACACAGATACATTACACATACACCTGCACAAACACATACATACACACATATACACATTCACATGTATGCACATTTCACTCACACATGCACATGGACACACGTGCACACACATAAATGCACACAAACATATTAAATGCTTCTTCAATTTGTGTCATCCACACACATATTCTCTGAATCATCCCAACTTTAGTATGTTGTGTTGCCAAAGTAAGAATTCTCCTTGACTTTAAAATGAAGAAGTGACTCGGGGGTCTATCTAGGAACACGGATGCTTCTATTTATTTATATAAAAGCAAGTTCTTCAGCTTCACATTACTTCCTGGAGTAGCAGCTGCAGGTAAGGAAGCAAAAGGGCTGACTTATGATGCGCTTGTGACAGCCCTGCTGGTTTCAGTCCCCCCTCGACAGCACCACATAAGAACAAGTGGGAACTGAAGGACTGGGTTTTGCATCTTCCTCGGGGCTGTGAGGGTCCAGTGTGCAATGAGTTCACACTTTTTATCAGTGCTGTAGTTGAGCCCAAGCCTACATTTAGCATGTTTCTGTGTACTTCTTTGCATGTTCTTGTTTAAGGCTAAGAATCAGAGGGACTTTAGAGGGATTTGTCGTGGATTTAAGGTTCCGAATTGAATCATTTGTCCACCACTCAATAGTACACTCTACAGAGCAGCCTACCGGTGCAGGTGCTGGAGGCCCCATTACCATCAAAATGAACAGCAGAGTCGCTGAAAGGCAGACAGAAGAAAGCAAGGTGACTATTCAGCTGTTTTGTTCATCAGTTTTTGTCTCTGTGGTGCTTTAAATGCCTATCAAATGATTGCTCATGAGCAGCAAAATGAAAGACCGATGTTTACGGGGTGCCCTGTCTCCATTTATGCTGCCCTGCAATGTCTTTCTGCCTGCCTTTGAATGCTACAGTATAGTGAGAATAAACATAGACAGAAGGGGTCGCCTTGCTTGAGCAGCAAACAAGTGGGAAAAAAAACTGATTGCCACTTACATAACATGCAATTTCCTTGTCATATGACGTATTCTCTGAATCATTACGATTCATATGAAATGCCAACTCCAGGAGCAATGCAATGGGTGGGAGCACCCTACGGGTGATGTCTGAGTTGCACACGACCTCACCCACATATAATCAAGCATCCTGTTTACAATTTCACTATTTGAAAAAAGGCTCTTTGCAAGAAGCCAAAGCTTGCTCAAATAAAAAAAGGTCCACAGCCTTACCACTGGTGATTCTCATAGTGTGAGAGGAAGTCAGCTATGTCTCAACTTGCCATTCTACCTTTATGAGTTGTTCTTGCCTAGCTAATACACAAATCGGTGTGGAAATGCTTCCTAACAACTAAAGCTACATCTGCCACATGGCCCACATACACCACCCCTGAATACTTACCCAAATGACTCCAAGTGAACATATCACAGAAACACTTCCATATCAATATCAATACAGCTAGTCGCAGTAGCTGAGTTTTGGAACCAAGCTAGATGTTGATCAACAGGGGAATGGAGGAGGGAAGTGCACGCACACACACAACAACAACACACACACACCAACCCACACACACACACATGCACACACACACCACACATATACCACACACACACACCACACATATACCACACACACACACACCACACACACACATAGTGGATTTTATTCCACCATGAAGAAGAGCAAAATTATATTCTTTGCAGGACAATGGGTGTGATTAGAGGTCATCATAATAAGTAAATTAGGTCAGACCCAAAATGAAAAATATCATGTTTTCTCTCATCTGTGAGTTCTAGGTTTAACATAGAGACATAAATTCATCCATGTGTGCAAGACATAAAAATAGATGTTAAATGGTATAGAGAAACAAATTTAATGGGAGATAAAGAAGGGGATATGAATGATAAAGATAGAATATAGTCAACATCCACTAAATACTTGAATGAAATTTACTATATAGGATGAATAGATGCCAATTTAAAAATACTTTTGCAGTAATAAAAGCACACATTTGCTACCCAGGAATATAAATGAAGCAGGAAGGTAGCATCTTAATCCCAGCACTCAGGAGGGAGAAGCAGGCGGAGCTGTTAATTTGGGCTAGCCTAGTCTACAAAGCAAATTTCAGGCCAGCCAGGCTTAAAGGTTATAGGTTTTGAGACCCTTTCTCAGAGAGAGAGAAAGACAGAGATGCAGAAATAGAGACACAGAGGAGACAGTGGCTAACACAGAGACAGAAATGAAATACGATTTTGTGATTATACAGATTGAGGTGAATTGGCTTCTTATAAAATCTTCTCATAAAAATCAAGCAGCGCTGCTCAATTCCCTGGTGAAGCTCCCGGGAATGTGACTTACCAGAGTGCTCTTCTGCCCCTCAGCGCTGCTCAATTCCCTGGTGAAGCTCCCGGGAGTGTGACTTACCAGAGTGCTCTTCTGCGC
This sequence comes from Lophiomys imhausi, assembly GCA_907164525.1. Taxonomy (NCBI): domain Eukaryota; kingdom Metazoa; phylum Chordata; class Mammalia; order Rodentia; family Muridae; genus Lophiomys; species Lophiomys imhausi. The sequence goes on from CAJQZJ010031946.1 coordinate 3,036,394, forward strand.
CTCAGCACTGCTCAATTCCCTGGTGAAGCTCCCGGGAGTGTGACTTACCAGAGTGCTCTTCTGCGCCTCAGCCAGCTTCGTGGCAATGAAGTACTGAATGGGTGCAAGGACCACAATGACAGCAGCCCCGACCAGTGCGCTTGAGCCCAGAAGGTTGTACAGCAGGATCACCCCCATTATGATCTAGGGAGACACGGACAGCAGGGGGAACAGGCTGCAGCAGGAGGGGGAGTGCTGATAGTGAGAAGGTTGTACAGCAGGATCACCCCCATTATGATCTAGGGAGACACGGACAGCAGGGGGAACAGGCTGCAGCAGGAGGGGGAG
>CAJQZJ010031946.1:3036820-3063685 GCA_907164525.1 Lophiomys imhausi
AGGGGGAACAGGCTGCAGCAGGAGGCGGAGTGCTGTTAGTGAGAAGGTTGTACAGCAGGATCACCCCCATTATGATCTAGGGAGACACGGACAGCAGGGGGAACAGGCTGCAGCAGGAGGCGGAGTGCTGATAGTGAGAACGGGCATTCTTCATCACCATGCTAAGTGTATTGGGGGATCATCTCAACTGTGACAATTGGGTCTTGCTGTGATTTCTTTGGGGAGACAAACACTAACAATGTATTTTGGTGTGCTAATCTGTACTAGTGGGGTTGGACCGATTTGTTGCATGAAGTTGCAGTGTTCTCTGTGTTTCTGGCCTTAAAATGCAGCTCTAAACTTGAAAAAAAAAAAAAGACTTTAAAAGTTGAAAAGGCTGTCACCCACCACAAACTTGATGTTCTAGGTTCTCTTGGAATTATTGGCAGCATTTTGCAGGAGCATAGAAGGGCTGCTAGGGGCCAAGAGCTCCCTACTTGGTGACTCCCAAAACCACTTAAGACAAAAAAGCTAGGACTAACCAAACCTGTGAAGAAAGCTACCTGTGGTGACACACACCTACAATGCCAGCACTTGGGAGGCTTAGGCAGGAGGATTTCTGTGAGGTCAAGACCAGGTCAGAGCACACAGTCAAACCCTTAACCCAAACAAGTGAACTTAAACAAGCATAAAGACTCTCAGGCTACTTTATCACACTGATTTTTCTCTTTCTTTTAAGTTTTTATTTTTTGTTTGAGACTGACTTCAAACTTTCAACATAGGCAAGGGTGGATGAATGATCCCAGGCGGCCTCAGGATTGCTATCCATTACGCTCAAACACCTGCATTTCATATATTTGAACTTCTACTAAAAACTATAAGTAATACTTTTAAGAACTTGCATCTCTATTGTTTATGCAGTTTTAAAAAATGTAGCAAACAGGGTAAGTTTTAATATATAGATGAAAAATTAGAGATGATGAAAAAATACCCAACAGGGCAACCCAGAGAAATAACTGAAAGTGTTTCTTTGGCCATTTTTACCAAGTGGGATGAAAACCACATCTTGAAAAAAAGCCACATTTAAAATGCTATATATTTTATATAATATATAGCTAAAGAGCACTATAGCTTGTCATGTTCCAGCTACCTTAGAAAGCTTGATGTTTTGCAATCTACAGGCAGTTGAAGCTACAGGATAGTTTGAAGTGACTACGACATATCAGAAATACTGTGAGAGTTTGTCAGAATTAAAGAATCCAAACCTGAGTGTGGATTTGGACAGTAGTGCTAAGAACTGTTGGATTACTAAGTGCCATGAAATCCAAGACCCTGTTTCCAAGTGCTTTGGACACAGTGAATTACTTAAATTTAACTACTTCCATTAATATGTCAAGAAAATATGTGTACTATTCCTACCATACAATTAAAGAAAGTAACACTTCGAGGGGTTCAACTTCAGTGCACACAAGGAGCACCATGGGCGTTAGAATTTAAGGAATATAATCCCACAGCCTGCTTTTTAACCTTCTAACATTCCTTACTCTCATATTCCTTATCTACAAAAAAAGGGGGTCTTAGGACACTAGAATATTCAAACAATACACCTTTCCCTAAGCCAAACATCCTCAGCTCTGCTTGTATTATTTCCCCTACTAGCGAGCATTTTGTGTTTATTGATCTACCTGAACAGGCATGGCCCACAGATTGGGACACAGGAACAAGAACCACATGAGCTGATTGGTTTCTATGGCAACCAAGTTGTTGATCTGTCCCAGGGTCATCTCACCCATGGATAGGTTAGAAGTAGAGAGCCGAAGGATTTTATTGTATATCATAGCCTGTAAGGAAAAGGAGGGGGGAGATGAATGCCACACTGCAAACTTGCAACACTATAATTATTTACTTTCATTGAAAAGATAACTATTACTTTTTGAAAATTTGCAAGTTTCTCTACTTTCTTAAACTAATCATGATCTTAAATATGAATTTGTATTTTCTAGAATTGTAATCTAAACTTACAATCAACTTTAAGCATTATGCTCAAAAATAAGCAGTCATAGGTACGGTAGATGCAAGATTTTTAAAATACCTTTTTTAATGTGTTAATTTGAAAGTCTCCTACAAATTAAAATGTGTTTTACTCATTATGTAGGAGCTACAGACCTGAAAGCCAAAAGGAGGGGAGGTCCAAAGGTGAGGGTCACAGAAAGGTGATTGAATATATGTGATCCAAAAACAGTAGAGAGGACTATTTGCCAGGGAGGAAGGAGCCGAGAGAGAGAGAGAGAGAGAGAGAGAGAGAGAGAGAGAGAGAGAAAGAGAAAAAAAACAAAGTATAATTAAATGTATCTTGCCAGGGAGGAAGGAGCCGAGAGAGAGAGAGAGAGAGAGAGAGAGAGAGAGAGAGAGAATAAAAACAAAGTATAATTAAATGTATCTATTTTATATGACAATTTTTTTAAAAAGGTAGATCCTAGAAACTTACTAAAGTGAACACAAAATGGGGTGGAGGGAGTCTCTGAGTGGCTAGTGTTCTCACCAATACTTAGTGCATGACATTTACAAGATACAAAAGTTCCCATGTTCTACACACCAGCAGAGCCCCTCGGAGGTTGATGCCGGTCTCTATGGTCACATAGTAGGAGGCCTGCAAAAACGTCCTTTGCAGGATAAGGGCCAGGAAGAGCAGGACAGCCAGCACATAGGCATTTTCCAGAAACTCCTTCGAAGAGAGTGTTTCTGAAGTCTTATCCCGAAAGGGAAAAAGGAAACATTAAAACCAGTCTTTCAATCTACCAGATGCATAGTTTGTATTTATTAAAGGATACATGATTTTCAATTTTAAACTCAATGTTCTTACAGTACAGACATCTGTCTCCCTTGAGATGGGGTCTCTCATTGGCCTGGAGCTTACCAGTTCATCTAGACTGGCTGGTGGGTGAGCTCCAGGGGTCTTTCTGTATTCATGTCCCCAGCACTGGGATGAAAATCATAAATCACCTTGTCATTCCTGCTTGTCAGTCAAGAACTTCACTGACTGGGATAATTTTTCCAGTTTCCATGTGTCTTAATTCATATTAGTCAAACAAAATTTAAAGCAACTCATTTATGTATTTCACCCCTTTGTCATTTTCATGGAGAAAATGAGGTTGTCTTAGCAGGAAAATCACCTTGTCCATAGGGATACAAAACGTTGGTTCAACTTTGCGCACAACAAAGAGTATGTGGGACACTCAATGAAGCACAAGGCAAGACTAGACACCTTTCTCATTTTCATTATTGAAGTTTAGTATAGTGAAGGAGTACATAAAGCAAAGAGTTTTTGTAGTTTTAGCTTTGTCATAGTCTTCTTTTCTTCTTTTGTGGTAGATAAGTGAATAAAAATGTAATTGGTGGTTCAGTGTAAGACCCTAAGCAAATTTCTATGGCTTCAGAATGGCCATTCTAACCTAGTTCAGGTGTGGCTGCTGTGCCTGGCTCTTTCACACAGGCACTGAAGATGCAGACTTGGTTCCTTATGCTTGGGTGGCAAGCCCTTCGCTGGCAGGAGAATGGAGCCAGAAGAATCTCTGGGGCTCACTGGCCACCCAGTTTAGCCAAATTTAACTCCAAGTCCAGCAGGAAGTTTATCTCAAAAAACATTAAGATAGAGGAGCAATTGAAGAACACACCTAATGACAGCCTCTAGCCTATACACACAGACACACACACACCTGAAAACACACATGCATACACACACAATAAAACAGAAAAGAGGAACATATAATTTTAAAAACCTCATTGCCCATATTATTCACACAGGTCTCTTAAGCAGTGACTTATTACCCTATTTAAAGACCCACTATTAAAATCAAGTAAAATAATCAGTAATTAATTTTTGCACAAAGTTCCTCAAACACAAAAGGTGTTTGTGGAACATTTATAAGCTCCAAATCTTAGGATCAATTTTGTTGGACAGAGACATTCACTGTGTGAGTGTGTGTGTGTGTGTGTGTGTGTGTGTGTGTGTGTGTGTGTGTAATTTCTCCTAAAGGAAAATGATTGGTTTTACTTTAAAAACATTTAATTTCTCTATAAGTAAGTCTGCTTGAATTTCTCATACAACTGGATTAATAAAAAGTGACAATTACAATGTAATCTTCCAAAAATGTGGTTTTTTTCAAAAGCACTGTGAGTGGAGCATGCAAGATGGCTCAGAGAATGAAGGTTTGGCACCAAGCCTGATGAGCTAAGATCAATCCCTTGGAACCATATAGTGGAGAGAACCTACTCTACTCCCACAAGTTGTCCTATAACCTGCACACGTTAGCTATGGCATTCACACATCCACACACATACAAATTGTAACAATTTGAATATGAATGTTGCCCATAGCTCATATGTATGAATTCTTGACCCCCGTTGGTGGAATTCCTCAAGAAGGATTAGGAGGTGTGGCCTTGTTGGAGGAGGTGTGTCACAGAGAGCAGGCTTTTAGGTTTCAATAGCCCATGCCATTTCATGTTAGCACTTTCTCTGTCTCATGGTTGTGGTCCAGAAGTAAGCTGCCAGCTCCTGCTCCAATGCCATGCCTGCCTGTCTGCCTGCTGTCGCCATGATGGTCATGGGCTTACCCTTTGAAACTGTAATACTCCAATAAATGCTTTCTTCTACAAGATTCCTTGGTCATGGTGTCTGCACAGCAATACAAAAGTAACTAATACAAGCACAAACTAAATAATAAAACAAAACACCATGCACTTACTCTGTTATTCATCCCATTTTGGGTTTCATTCACACGCTGGACTATTCCAGAAATACAGAGAGGGCCAGCAAACCCCAGCAAGTCAGCCAAGTACCGGAATGTGCTGCTCAGCAGGATTGGTCTCCCAAAGGCTCTGTACATGGCTAGCCATATGGATGGGGTCCGATTGGGACGGTCAGCGACCTTTTTCTGAAACAAACAAGATACTGAAGTAAAACCTTGGAGCAGCAGCTGGCCTCAGCAGGTGTGATGTGTTCTCTGAAGTTCCAAAGGTATGTTAAAGACCTAAAAATAATTGTGGAGACTTCAGTGCAACATGGGAAATTCTTCAATGCAACATTCCTTGCTATGTATGCAAATGGTAGCTACTGGGTCCACCACAACGAAACAGATACCATGCAGTGTATGTGCTAGATCTACATCTCTGTTCTTATTAGTGGTCAAGGACGGACGTGAGATTCTTGAGGACAAATTCATACCTAGTTCTGTTTATTCTCGAAAATGTGTATCACTCATGACTCTAGCCAAAGAAAATTATATGAAAAGCAAGACGAAGAGAGACTAGGTATGGTGTTATGAGGTTCCAATCACATTTTTGTGCAAAAGTACTGTGAATGAGACAGGCAAGATGGTTCAACAAGTAAAGGTGCTTTTGCCACAAACCTGACGGCCCAGGATCAATCTGTAGGATTCATGTGGTAGAGAGAACCCACTCCTACAAGTTGTCCTCTGATCTCCACATATGAACCATGGCATGCACATGTCCACACACATACACACTATAGTAGCTTGAACAAAAATTGCCTCATAGGCTCATATGTTTAAATATTTCATATTTGTAAGAGGTTCCCAATCACGCTACTGTAAGCTAAAACAGATTATCACACCTGACTTCTCTTTCATACTTTTTCAGCTTCATAAAGAGTAGTCAGTTCATTTTTAAATTTTTGGAGGTTTGGTTTTAAAAATGAAAAATCGATACATGCTTAGGGTAACCATTGACTCCTATATCAGTCATTTTTTGTAAAGATTTTAAAGCATGAACATCTATGGTGGCAAAGAAGCCAACTTAATAGAGTAGAAGGCTGGAGGGATGGTTTAGTTGGCAAACTACTTGCCTTGCAAGCATGAGGACCTGAGTTCAATCCTCAGAAACCACATTAAAAAAAAAGCCAAGCATGGTGGCTTGGATTCTTAACACTGCAAAGACAACCCTAGGGCTCACTGGCCAGCCAGTCTACCTCACAATGGGTCCTATGCCCCACTGAGAGATCCTGACTCAAAAAAAAAAAAAAAAAACTTGGATATCTCCTAAGGCAACCCATGGCTATCATCTGTCTTCCACAAGCATGCACATGTACCTACAGACATACAAACACTAATACATAAAGACACACACAATGCAATAGAATCCATCTTTCACATCCAGTTGCCTGTTAGAGTCAGTGACTTCTTCATTTTCTCAGGTTCACTCATATTACATGAGTATGGCTGTTTGTTGAAAGTGCACAGGAAACCTGAAGTAAATTTAGTCTATACTCTATATATTTAAAAATTTTACTTTAGCAGAGAAGTTTAAAGATTTTTGATGTAATACTTTCTTCAAAGAAAACAGGAAAAATGACTCAGGTCCATACGTAGCAACCTTTTCCTGCAATAGCAGTTTCAAAACACAAGATTCTAATGCACAAGGTCATTTTCAACATTTATATATTTACATACATATTACATACATATTTAGTTGATTTTCACTTAGAGTCACCAAAACACTCTTTAACTGATCCAGTATGCATGACTCAATTCCATCATTGTGAATATCAGCATTTTGGAGATGATTGTAACAAAAATACATCTAGAACTGTGTATCACAACCAGAACCATTTGTAATGGTAACAGGACAAATTTCTAATATACAAAGAGAGGAGTGAGGAGTAAATGGGATTGAGATACATTGTATACATGTATGAACTTATCAATGAATAAAGCAAATGTATTTTTTAAAATGAGATATCCAAAGACTCACTTTTAACATTTTAAAGTAATTATTAATACACAAAAAGTGCTAGAAGGAGTCAACTTTTGAAGACATTTATGATAGCATATGAAATAGGAGTCGATACTCTTTTAATTTCTATCCTTTCCAAGTTTGAAGTATAGAACCCAATGTTTGTTGACAATGAATGTGAGGTTTCTTAAAAGTGGCTATTGATGAGCATATGCTATTTTTAGTATACTTAGAAAAGTTTTTCACAACATACTTTAGAAGAATTAAAATGTATGACCTATTAATATTCTATAACAGGTTAGTTACATGGGATCACTCAACTTATTATATTTTATGAGTATGGAAGTTTTGCCTTCTGTATGTGCACCTTGCGTGTGCAGTACCCTCTGAAGCCAGAAGGAGGCATTGAATCTCCTGGGAATGGAGTGACAGATGGTCGTGAGTCACCCTGTGGGTGCTGAGAATCAAAGCCAGGACCTCTGGAAGAGCAGCCAGTGCTCTTAACCAGTGAACTATCTCTCCAGCCCTTGAGCTTATTTTCAATGTGTACTTTAACACCTATCCCAGAAAAAAAGAAACAGTGCCCTTACAATCCTTCCTTATGTGATTAGAAGCAACAGTCATGACATCTCTTTACTTCATTAGCCCTTCTCCTTTGCCTCAGTGGTGTAGTTAACACAAAGCCAAACTACTTGGTGGGCCAAACAGAGAAAAATCTCCTTTCTCTTGGCCACAGATATTATTTGAACTTTGAACTTTCATATTTAACAAGTCTTTCTCTGTGGTTTCAGAGTGGAAAACAAATACTATTACCTTTTGCTCTTCATAGGCATCCTTCAGGCAAACATAATTTGTTACAGCCCTCATTGCTATTGGCAACTTTCCAATTGCCTTCAGATCAATAGGCTTCCTGTGAGCAGTTATGATAAGTGTGTTCATCCACCAGTAAGTAGCTTTGGACAGTAAATTCACAAATGGCTGGAGGAACCTCACACCCAGGTCCTGGAGGTCTTCTGGAGGCTTCACTTTCTGAGGATTCATGAAGAAAACATATCTCTGCAATAAGAAGAATTCCACAGTGAAACCATTAACCACTTTTCTCTCCACAGATTAAAAATAACAACTCTTTCTACGTTTTCATTTAAGGTAGCTAAAATTCATGTTTTAATTTATGGTTCTTTCCCTTGCATCCTGAAATATCCATTGCAATGTTGCTCCCTTAGTTTATTTTTCTTTTCTTTTCTTTTTTTAGATTAACCAGCTATTTGCCAGAATTCCACACTGAAACCACTTGAAGACAATCTTGAAAATTCATTATACCTTTAAAAGAACTTGCCTTTGTCCTATGACAGGGTTAAATTAATGAAGATTGTTGTATTATTGAGATTTTAACACCATTGTTGAATCACATGCTTTGGTTGATGTTAACTGTCTATTGTCTACTTTCATTGCATTGTATATCTTTCTACTCAGAAATTTATTTGATAGAAAATGAATATTGAATAACCTGATTGTGCTAGTAGTGTCTCACACAACATAACTGACAGCATCAAGAACAGAAAGTGCAGAAGAATTGAAAGCGTAAGTTTCATGTCTTAACTTTGGACATGTACCCAAAGTTACCACTAGAGGAGTTTCATCATGGAAATGAGCAGGGTAGATAAAATTATCTTCCTTACAACGATCAACTTCAAGATTCATATTTTGATAAAGCCAGATGTGCCCTTGGCTAATCATGGATGAACAAATCCATCACTATCCATGAAAGTTTAAGTAGAGTCTAGGTTCACATAGATTCTGAGACATAAGTGGTATGGTGGTTTGAGTGAGAATGACCATGCACACCATTGTGCGCGCGCGTGCACACACACACACACAGGCTCATAGAGTTAAATACTTGGTCACCAGGTGGTGGAACTACTTGGGAAGGATTAGGAGATGTAGCCATGTTGGACTTAGTGTCACTCAGGGTGTGCTTTGAGATTTCAAAAAAGTGGTGCTATTCCCAGTCTATCTATCTAGTTAGCAACTATCTATCTATCTATCTATCTATCTATCTATCTATCTATCTATCATCTATCTATCTACCTAGCTACCTACATATCATCTATCTATTTTTATATATCTCTCTCTATCTCTAGGTATCTATAACCATCTCTACCTCTATCTGTTTCATGCTTGTGGATCAAAATGTGGGTTCTCAGTTACTGTTCCAGCACCATGCCTGGATGCCCACCACTATGTTCCCACCTTGATGGTCATGGACTCTAACCCTCTAAAACTGTTATTAACCCTTATAAACCCATTTCTTCTATAAGTTGTGTTGGTCACATTGTTTTTTCAGAGCAAAAGAAAGTACCTGAGACAAGTGTCCTGGAACTCAGTGGCTATTTTAATTTTATGTTTACATACATAGATCACATAACCTTTTTATCCCCTCTTATTAAACACTACTTATTCCTGACTGGCTGTAATCTCTGATGCTGAGGTCTTGTGTGGCAGTAATCTCACAAGTGCAGTTGTTACTCACCCTAACCCGGATGACATTGACCTCCACAGCCATCAGCAGCCCGTTCAAGATGACCATCACACCTGTGATGCAGAAGCGCAGGTCTGACACTCCCCAACCTGACTGCCAGTATTTGACCAACTTTATTGTCTTTGTAATAAAGGCCATTACCCAATATAGGAATAGAGCTGCAGAATGAGAAGGGGAAATGTGAAGCTTCACTAACATTTCAACATAAACACAAACATATCTTAAGTATTTTATCTGCAAATTACTTACTTCTTCAGTAGGAAACAACATATGTTTAAGTGTGTGTCATGAATTTTAAATTGAAAGTATGATACAGGATGAGAAAGAAGGGTCAAGTTTCAGTCTTCTGCGTGTGGATATCCAGTTTTCTCAGCTCCAGTTACTAAGAGACTGCCTTTCTTCCAATGCATGTTTCTGTGCCTTTGTGCAGAGTCATTTGGCTGGAACAGAACGGCATTATTTCTGACCTTGATATACTCTTCCAGAGATCTGTCTCTTTTGATATCAATACCATGCTCTTTTGATTAATAGAGCTTTGTGGCATCTTTGGGGAAGTCATATGATTTTCCCCTGCCTTGTTTTTTCTCCTCAACAGTTATTCAGTTATTTGTGTCTTTTAGTCAAATATGAGGAGAATTGTATTAGGGTTTTGATGGAGCATGTCAAACTTTGATCATATCAGTTCTTCTGATCCATTAGAGTATGAAAATATGCTATAAATATTGAGTGTTTCCACTGCATTCACATGTGATGGGGGGAGCTATAAAGAGTCATAAGCATAATATCTTGTCTTCAGAGTTTGTGTGATTCCATGATCTCTGAAGAGCTTTTGTCTCTGATCCTGTTTCTTAAGACCTTCAGTTATATGAATAAATAACAAGTTGGTATCTGTGTAATTTATTTGTTTGGTAGGGTTCATTGGGCATCCTCAGTGTATGTGAATCATTGTTTGCATGGAATCATCATGGGACTTATACAGCTATGGAATAGAGCTTCTGCTGTACAGTTAATGTTGAACAAGTAAGTGATTCTTCTTAAACAGTAGGTTTAGACAGCACAGACGTCTGAAGGACACAGAGAAGTGCAATGACCCTAAAGGGTAGCCTAGGGTAGCCTAGTCCTTACCTACTCATATAAGATGAATGGGACTCTTCATTCCTCAACACCACAACCAGTATCATATCATGAATGTGAATTACAAGCAAAGAAATCCCTTCATCTTTTGGGACAAGAATGTAGTCCACTCTGTGCTTGGATCATTACAAGTGAATACAGGATAAGAGCAGAATCTAAAACACACCAGACATCCAGTTTGGGCAACACTTAGCAGAGCCAGAATGGTAAAAGGTTTTCTCCCCTTCCTCACTGAACCACAGCCAAACATTAGCATCAGAGCCCAACATGTATCAGGTTATTCCTTAGCTTAAAATGCATGAATAAGGCTAGGTCCCAGGGAAGTTAACAGACTGATGATGCGCTGTCTAAAGAGATCCACCTTAAATACCGGAAACAAGCTGAAAATAAATGATGGAAAAGTATGTAATGTGAAAGCAGGAAAGTAAGATCCTGGAGAAGCCATGTTAATTTCAAGCCAAAAGGACTTCAAGGTAGACTAGTATTAACTGGAAGGAAAAGTGTTTCTAATAATGACAAATGGGACTATTTTTCAACAATCAAATTATGAATATCCAAATGAGAACTTGAAAAGCTAGAAACTATCAAGCATCTTATTTGATGTGTGTGGAATTGCTCAATATTTGGCATTATAAAAGCCACTCACCACCTTCAGATTATATGTTCACATTAACTGACCATGGAGCTGGTCATTAGGAAACAAGGCATAATAAAGCTAAAATAGGAATGAGATATGAGTCATTGGTCAAGGCAATTAGTGCACAAGCAACCAGTGTGAGGACTGCGGTTCAGATTCCCAGAACCACATGAGTGATGAGTGGTTTCCATGAACTGTCTGTAATTCCAACACCCAGAAGGCAGAGACAGGGGACCCCTGGAGCAATCTGGCTAGTGAGAGCAGCTGTAGGGGTGCACTCCTGGTTCACATGAAAGGCCCAACTCAATGGATAACGTAGAAGAGCAATGATTCATAATATCCACCTGAGGCAACCACACACATGTGCACAACACACATATGAACATGCATACACATATGTATTCCATGCAAACATCCACATGAAAAAGGAAGAAAACAAGAGAAATCATACAAAGTATGATTGTATTTGGATCACAATGTAATTAAGCTTTTAAAATGAAGCTAGTCATAATGGTACACACCTGTAATCCAAGAACTTGGGAGACTCAGACAGGAGAAGTTTGAGGTCAACTTGAACTACATGTTGAGACCCTACCTCAGACACAATGGAAAAAAGTCAAGAATAGGGGTGAAGAGATGGCTCAGCAGTTAAGAGCACTGTGCTGCTCTTCCAGAGGACCCGGGATTGATTCCTGGAACCCACATGGTAGCCCACAAACATCCATAATTCCAGTTCCAGGGGATCTAGTATCCTCTCAGGTACACACATGGTACACAGCATGTGCCAGCAAGATAGCCATATGCATAAAATAAAAACAATAAAATAAAAATGTAAAGCAGAAGTGTTGCTTTAAAAAAAAAAGTAAGCAGAAATGCCTATCACCTCTGTGTTGCTGTTCAGTGGGTGACAGAGACTTAGCATCTTAAAACAGCCCACACACTTGTCACCTCCCAGTTTTCACACACCATACAGGTCATCTGGATTCTTTCACTAAGTGTCAAGCTGAGTGATGACAAGGGCTGCAGGGTCAGCAGTGGACCAACTGATTTCGAACTATTGTCCTTGCCATTCATTGTTGGATCCTCCTTGAACTCAGGAGAATATGATGGATTAGGAACATTGCACACAGAGAAAATACAGTCACCTCTGAAAATTTTTTTGTGCAGTCAGCTACCTGGATGACCCAAAATACTTAGAAATTAAGCCAAGTGTGTCTAATAACCCATGGGAAAGGAGATTTTCTACACACTAGAAAATATTCCAATGTAATTATAACAAAAAGTCTACTACTTTATGTAAAACTTAAGAAAAACTAAATTTAGAATAAAGATTATAGTGTTAGATGTTTAATTTTGGAGAAGTCCCAAAACAATGTTTCTACCTTAAAAGTGAGAGAAAGGAAGACAAAAAACAAACTCTAAAGAAAGGAAGGCCGTAGACTGCAATTGGAAAAGAGAACAACACAAAATGAACAACTGATGCTCATGCAGGAACGTGACCAAGGCTGATTCTTTGAAAAGATCACATCAGACTAGCAATTCTCTACCAAGGTTAGACAAAGGGAGAATAAAACAGCCTGTGTCTCTATAGTTAACATCTGTGAGGGGGATCACCGGGGGAACTACATATGACATCCTCTCTGCAAACTTAGATCAAAGAGGATTGTTTGGAACCGATGATTGTGTGTCTGAAATAAAAAGGATCTACCTAGTGGTCTAATAGCATCTTCTACACACTGACCTTAAATTGATCATGGTTTTAAAATGCAAACAGAAGCTATAAACTCTCCAAATAAAGCACGAAACAGTAAGGGTTTCTTAAGACACAGGAAAAAAAAAACAATATAAAAATGTTAGATAAACTACAACACATCAAAATTAAAATTTTATGCTTAACAAGAGACCCAGAGTTTAAAGAAATGAGTGTCAATGCTCCAAACTTGGATCTTGCAGAATACCTCTACAACCCAAAGATAAAACACTACTTGCTGAAAATAGAACAAAATGTATCAATGGCCTCTTTAAAAAGATAGCAAGGATAGCAACTCTACACCTTATGAAGATACCAGCCAATAAAGTCACCTCTGCAATAAAGACACTGCACCAGAAGCCAACAGGAAGATGCCTGCTACAGCCACAATGAGTTCCTGGTGTACCCTCACCAAGATGGCTACAATAGGTGGACTGAGCTCACCAAGGCTGTGTCCAAATAGAGCTGAAGATGTCACACACTGCTGCTGACAATGTAAGATGATCAAACTACTTTGGGGCAACATCTGCTGGCTTCTTTTTTTTTTAACTATTTACTTATTACTTCAATTTACATCTCCATCACAGTCCTCTCCCTCCAACCCCCTGTGCGACCCCAGCCTACCACCCTCTCCCCCTTCTCCCACCTATTCTACTCCTCTGGTGTGGGGTGCCCTACATCTTACCCCCACTCAGTTCAGCAGCCATATGAAGGCTAAGAGTTTCCTCATACACTGGAGGCTTACATGGCAGCTCCACTAGGGCAAAGTGTCCCACTAACACATAATAAACTCCACGTTCCTGTTCCTTTCAGTCTGTTGGTTGTAGGATAGTTATCCTGTACTATATGGCTAAAATCAAGTTATAAGTGAATAGATGCCATGTGCATCTTTCTGGGTCTGAGTTAGCTCACTCAGGATGAGCTTTTCTAGTTCCAGCCATTTGGCAGCAAAGTGCATGATTTCCTTTTTTCTGATGGCTGAGTAGTATTCCATTGTATAGATGTACCACAGTTTTTTGTTTGTTTTTTTTTTTTTATCCATTCCTCCATTGAGGGACATCTGGGTTGTTTCCAGTTTCTAGCTATTACAAATAAAGCTGCTATAAACATAGTTAAGGAGATGTACTTGTGAATTAATGAGGAATCATTTGCATGTATACCCAGGAGTCTTGAGGTAGAGATATTCCAAGTTTTCTAAGATATCGCCAAACTGATTTCCATAGTGGTTGTACAAGTTTGCACACCCACCAGCTTCTTACTGATGTAAACGTTTACCTCTGTCTGTCCTCTGGCCCAGAAATCTCTCTCTGAGGTTTTAACCCAAAAGCAATGAACTCGTGTATTCACAAAACCCTTCACAACAGCCTTTTACTTTCATGATAGCCCAACAGTAGACACAGTCTAGGTGTGCACCAACAGCACAGGAAAAAACATGGTATGTTTGTACAGAGGAATAGTATCCAACAGTTAATTCCAAGAACAAAATGCTGATCAAAGCACACTCTTAATGAGCCTCACAGAATCGTGCTGAGAGAAAACAGTCTAATTTTAAAAAGTTTAGACTATTTGATTCAATCTGCAGGAAACTGGAGAACAAAGCAATCTCCACATACTGGAGAAAATCAGGGTAGATATTTTCTCTGTGCAGATGGAAGGAAAGTGAGGGTAATCTGAGAGGGTTAGAGAGTACATGATGAATGATTGTGTGACGATGGTGCACACATCTAACAACTCAAGACCTTTTGGCTTCAAGTATGCAGATTTTAGTTCACAAGAAGAACTGTAGACAGATTAACTCTAACTAGAGAACATATATTTGTATGTTGTATGTATATATATATGGATGGATGGAACTAGAAAAGCTCATCCTGAGTGAGCTAACCCAGACCCTGAAACATTAGCCATATAGTACATATATACATATATATATGAGTGTGTGTATATATATATATATATATGGATAAAGAATAGAAAAATAAAGATTTGTCCAAAAACAAACAGAGTACAACTTAAATTGAAGAAGAATTTTAAGTAGTGGGTAAATGAGTATTTGTATAATTCTATTTTCTGCAGTTTGGAAGTTTTCACCATAAGTTTTTAATTGGAACAAAATTACAAGTTCATGATTTTAAAATGAACATTTTTTTCTGGGATCAAGTCTTTCTCTTAAAACAATGAGAAAGTAGCCCTGTCTTTTTTAATTCTATCAGTCCCTTATTTTAGAAATAAAGTAATGCCCTGTATCACACCTACATAATGATTGTGCTCCAACTCTGACTTCGAGTCCTTAACTATCTTGCTTAATTGTATATTTTCTTTTAATTTTCATCCTGTAACTTAATTATATACCTTTAAATGTTTCCTTTTTGTAGCCAATTAGAAATTCCATTCTCTTTAACGTGTTCATTTTTCTGTGATTATGACTGGCCACCGTTTTTTACTAAAAAGTCTTTGTGTTAGTTCATGTTTTAACACACCCTTTATATTGATTAGATTGCCTTCTCCCCAGCCATGTGTAAGACAGCACAGAACTAAGTAATCAGTATTTTTTGTGCACCCATCTTGAACATCAACAATAAAACACTATTCTGTTTTATTTCTTCTTATAATTTCTGGGCAGTAGTCAATGCCATTTTCCCACATGAATCACATGAAATCCATGGGCCTTGAGCAATCTTAAGCTTTCCTTCCTACTAACACATGATTGTAGTTATAACTTTAGCAGGTTCACAGGACCCTGAGGTTCACCAGGGGTCCATGATCCATACGTTCATCTCAGCGGTGTCTTCTGACAATGTATGCATGAAATAGAAACACGAGCCAAAGTTCCAAACACAGCCCCCCTGGAAAGCGTTCCATCATGCCATCATAAGGCAAAAGTAACTTCAAATTTCTAGAGGTCAAAGGAGCCGGAAGGGCTAATTAGACAACCTCAGTGCAAGTGGGACGGCGGGCTGAGCTTTGAGGAGCTGTTCCTCCAGACTGCATACTTTTCAGCACACTACATTGCTCACTCTGCTGCAAGGAAACTTCCGAGGCCTCACCAGCTCTAGAGCAGTGGCATTCTGTTGCTTGAACAGAGGGTGGGAGGGGCTTTTGGAAGGGGGTCTCAAGACCCCAAGGCAAAAAGAGACATGGAGCTGTATAAGATGACATGTTCACAGGGCCACTGTGTGCAAGAGCTCTGGTTGTTAGAGAACAATTCCTGGTGTCCCCAAGGCCACATATCCATCCCTCCCCCACGCACCAACCCACTGCAGAGGCATCTATTGGGGGAAACAAGGAATTGTCACAACTTAGGGCGCCTTAACATATCTCCAACCCCTCATTTACTGGGAAACTTAATGAGAATTAAGTCTTTTCCATGTTTCCTACTCTCAACCTTCTTCAGTATATATTTGTTTATTATGTAGGAAAGAAATCAAGTGGCTCTTTTAGAAAGAATGGTTAGAAAACATTTGAGAATATTTACCTAAGAGTAATTTGGGGAAATTTGATGTTTCAATGTTATGATAATACACGATGGATGTTGTAGTGGCAACAAATCCCATCACAGCAGGCATGAAAAGGTGGAGATGCCTGGACACCCGCCGCCTAGAGAAAGCAAAACAATGTTGGTATCTGAAGCAGAATTCTAGAAAGTTCTTTGTCGTATTTGCAATCTTTCCATGAGAAGTTGCTCAACTATGTTTAAAAGCCAGAGTGCAATAGTAGTTGCTTAGAGAACTTGTGAGAAAATACATCATAGTTGTGTGACATAATTGTGCTAAAAGTATTTATCCTAACATAAAGCATGGATTAAATATAATGAAACAATCTTCACGTGCTTACAACAAAACATATACCTACCATTGTATATGTGTGTGGACATATACATTGACATATAAATGATGCATCAAGGCAGACCTGCTGAAATAACATAATGATCAAAAGAGTAAAAACAATAAGCTGAAATAGTGAATAGTACACAATGAGGGAAAGGACATATTTTAGGAACTAATTTCAGAAGTAGGATTGACAGTGGAGACTATAATACAGGAAAAAAAATGCAGCTGGGCATCATATCAGGCAAAGTATGAGACAGGAAACAAATATGTTTTCTCTATTTGTGGGCCCTATTATTCTTTATAGATATGTAACACCATTTATTCATATGTATTTATATGTCATAAAACCAGAAGGGAGGTTAGGGGAAGGAAGGAGATGAGCAAAGGTTAAAAAAAAAAAAAAAGGAAGGAGATTACAGAGCAGGCATGGACAGAGTGATAAGATCAGGGTACATAATACATTTGAAACAATTGTCTATATGAAACCCAATACTGGAAGCAAAGAATATATGCCAATAAAAAGAAAATAAAGTCAATGTCTTGGTCAATAAAATGGTAGACAGGACACAGAATGTGGAGATATACAGATTAAATGTATGAAACCACATTATACATTTAAAATTCTAATCAGAAAGTTTAGAATAGGTTATACCCCAAAAGGCTTTCCACACCATGTAATGGGTGGCAATCTGTCAGAAGAAAACTGGAAGACCTTAGTGCTTGGTCAGATTTGCATTTTAGATAGATTTCTTCTGCAGTGTAGGTATTATGTTATTGGTGAGTGTTCTGGGGGTCATGGGGAGGAGGAAGCAGAGAGAGAGAGAGAGAGAGAGAGAGAGAGAGAGAGAGAATCAGGAAATGACTGACAGCGAGCAGGTGACACATGAAGGTCTCAGTCAAATCTTCACATCAGTGACATGAAGGAAACACAGCATTTGGAAAAGGTCGGGTGCTAGATTGGCCAAGAGTTAGCCAGTGTCAATGCATGAAGATGATGGCAATGGAGTTAGGATCCTGGGTGGACAGTTGTGTGCCTGAGGCTTTATAAGACAAACAGACTAGAGAAAGGAAATGAGTTCTTTTGGTATGCTGATCCTGAAGGCACTAATGATGGACAATTGACATGTTGAAGTTTACATAAGCTTCAGCATGATGAGCAAAGAGTATTTGACAAAGATTTCAGGTATAGGAGAACAGAAAGTGAGTCTGGGCAGAGGGGTAAGTGCTTACTGTGCCAACATATATATGCACTGGCACACATATATGCTTCCACACATATGCTAACAGAAATTCATACACACACACACACAAAGAAGAAAGAAGGAATACCAGTAATGACAGATGTGAAAATATGGCCATGACTGTGTCATGCATGTTGATTGGTTTCTCATAGAAGTAGTTTTCAGGGTAGGTCAGAAAGAGAAAAGAGGCAAATTAAATGTTTAAGAAATCCATGGCAAGATGACATTTTGAGAACTCTGGATTAAAAAGTTGTTGGGGTTGGTCTGGCACTGCTATGTATTCAAATGTTAGTTATTTGCCACACAAGATGCTTACTGTCCTATGAGAAAATTGTCACATTTCCAAAATGACATTGTGTAAACTTTGCCCCCCAAATTATCCCTGATTGGTTAATTAAGTTGCCTACAGCCTGGGCTGGGCAGAAGAGAGATAGGCAGAGTGAAGGTTCCCAGCGTTTTGAGTGGCAGAAGGACCACGAGGAGGAGGAAGAGAAAGAATGGGAAAAGAAGAGGGGACAGGAGACCTGGAGGTCATCATGGGACAGCGCACACTAGAAGCATGTGGCCGAGAACAGCCTGCTCTGAAGACCAGCTCAAATGGAACAGAAGCCAGTATTATGGGGGTTTTGGCAGGAGAGACAGACGAGACAGCTTAGAGGGTTGTTATCTGCCCAGCTGTAGTGCTCTAAGGCAAATATTAAATCTAACAGGTCTCTGTGTCTTTCATTTAGAAGATAGCAGGTTGAGGAATAACTGCCACCGTATTAATCTCCAGTATTAGTTATTATATACAGAATTATTTAATTCTTTTTACAAAAAGAAAAAGTCCATAGCTACAAAAGTGGCACAGAGTGCAGAAGAACAGACTTGTACTGGCTCTCTTTGCCTGTTTGGTTTTAAGATAAACTTCTGATACCGTCACCATTACAAACAAGTTTCCACCATTTCCACAGGGTACTTATTATTCATTCAGCCCCGTGTCAGCCATGAAGCTGTAAAAGAAGAGTCTGCCTTGATCACAATCAAGATTCTAAGAAATGTTGGACTTGTCTCTTTTAAACACACACACACACATACAGAAACATACATCAAGCTACATGGTATAGAAGTAAAGGAAATTATTAAAACTAGTACTGGCTATGTTCGTACAAGCATAGCAAAGAGTTTTTAAAGGCTAACAGTAAGATAATGGCAAAGCAAACCTCCACTTGCTTTAAAGGAGATGTATTAAAATCTCTGATTTCCCCCTTTTATCAGAAATTCAGAAGCACATCTGCAAGGAACCACCGTGAAGCATGATAAAAGAGCTGTCCCCATGACAGAAGCTTCAGTCCTTGTTAATTGCAACAGAAAAACATGGAAGTTGTCAAAAATGTCCTATGAAATAAGAGGAATATAGTTTTTGAGTTTTATTTTTTAAAAACTTCAAAGGCTTCTAATATTGACATGTTTTAGACAGGGTCTTACTGTGTAGCTCCATCTATCCTGGAACTCATTAATTAGATCAGGCTGGCCTCAGATGGAGATCCACCTGCCTCTGCTTCCCCAATGCTGGGATTAGGAGGATACGCCACCACATGTGGCTCCAAATCATTGCTTTAATGAAAGGTATACCATGGCGTAAGCACATGACAAACACTTTCCTGTTGCTTGAGTTCGTTGTGTTATTATGTGGATAAATATTTTTCACAGACTATATTTACATTTATAAGTAAAATTCATTGTATTTATTCTCCTAATGTAAACCTCTTCTGTAAGAAGGACAAAATTTCATTAGAAATATGACTTCATGCAAATTCCAATATTAAATCTCTCTCATCTCTTACTTCAGTCTCTTTGTGTCAGTGGTTCTCAGGCTCCTTAATACCTGCCTCATCTATCTCTGTTTCTTTACAAAATAAATGAGAACATCTGAGAATTGATGTCTATATTAAACTACAAATACACAGCTATTATTCAATTAATATCAAGACATGTATAGAGGTAAAGATGGTTAATATCAATATAGATTATATATGTATCCTGAATATATATATATATATATATATATATCCCTATTTTTAAAGATAAGATACACATCAAAATGTTTCAAAGGATAGAACTTTCTGGATAAGAGAACTAAGAAATAGGAAAGCACATGACTGAGCGCAAATCACAAAGGTCTGAAATTATCCATAAGAGCAAATATGTAGCAAGACAACAATGAAAGTAAAACACAGAGGGACTGGGGAGAAAGTTCAGCAGGTAAAGTGTTTACTGTGCAAGTGTGAGGACCTGAGTTCAAATCCTCAGAACCCATGTAAGAAGCCAGGTAAAGCAGGCTAGTATGCATCTCCAATCCAGTGTTCTTAAGAGCGATATGAATCAGAGAAAACTCAACGGCCAGTTAGCCTGTCATATGCAGTGGAAGGGAATCACATGTCAAATAGTGTGAAAAGTGTCCAATACCAGAAGTTGTCCTCTGACCTCCACATGCACATGCCATTCACATACATGAGCATGCATCATACATACACTCACAAAATAAAACAAAACCCATGTGGCAATCCTGAATGGTGGATGACAGTTATTACTGCTAATCAGTCATGGCCTGATCCTTCCCCCCACCCTGCCCAATTAAGCCACACAATATACCCTTAGCTACTGTCTGGCTATGTGCCTACTGCCATACTATAAGGTACTGGATAAGGTGAGTCACTTACGAGTCTGAAACAATGCCTTCTGCTATTTCACAAACGTGCACAAACAGGAGAGCAAACGTCAGAATCCATCTTAGATTATGTCCGGGAAAATGAAGCCATGTGTTGTGATGAATTTGCACTTTTGAGCTTTGGCTCCCCCATCCTGAGAAACAAGGGGTGCATAAATTTGATTAACAAAAGGGTCACTACAGCCATGGTTATAATTTACATTGTTGCAAGCTTTAGGGAAATTCCTAAACCCTAGTGCTTCATAGCAATGGAAAAATCTAATCTATTTTCATTACGTTAAAAAGTAACTATTTACATTAGGTTTACAACACCATGGAGGCTCACACATTTATACATGCCACATTGTTCAGAAATGACTCTCCACCGCTGGGAACAGCATGGTCTTCCTTGACGCTCTTACAACTTCTGACTCACCGACAAGACAAATGAATCATTACCGTTTCAAAAGAAAAGCAGCATCTATAGATGATCTTTTAAAAATAATCTTTTAAAACATGAGACCTGTTTTAAATAACAAAAGACATATTCGGTGATACAATGTGGGAGCCATTGTAGTCAATTCTTAATCACATGCATGTTTGCATGTCTGTGTATGTGTTCATGTATGTGCTCACATGTGTGTGAGTGTGAGCACATGTGTGTCATGATGTACATGTGGTAGTCTCTATCTTTCACCTTGTTTGAGATAAGGTCTCTTATTGGTCACTGTTGACCTGTGAGCTCCTGGAGATTTTCCTCTCTCTCCTCTCCTCTTGCTGTAGGAATGCTGAGATTATAGATATGTGTGTATCTTCCTTTATGTGGGTTCTGGGGATTCAAACTCAGATCCTCATATTTGCCAAGTAAGTGCTGGTGCACTGAGCTGCCTCCCTAACCCTGAATCATATACCCATCATATGAGAGAAGTGACCACCTGCGACTGGGCCAGCACTGTTCAACAAGCACACTGTGCTTTTCTCAGAGGACACTGCCATTGGCATGTACAGATGTCTCAGCAGTTAAGAATACATACTGAAATTGCAGAGTCTGGTTGCCAACACCCCAGAAAGGCATCGACAACTGCCTATAACTCTAGCTCCAGCAGATCTTTTGGCCTGCATAGGCATCCCATACACACACACACACACACACACACACACACACAAAATTTAAAATAAAATAATTCAGTCGTTCACACAAGCCTTGGGAAAGATTGAGAACACAACCGTTTCACTCTGAGCTCACAATAGAAGAAAAAAATGGTAAGTACTTCTTGTTCAAATTTTAAGATTTTCCTCCCCAAACTGTAAGTAAAGAGAGAATCATACTTTCTTTACGGTACACTAGAAGAAAATCTCACCTCCGTTTTTTGGTCCTCCTTTTTCTTTCTCAATTTTGACTACAGAAATACACAATGTACTTCAAAAATGAATGGGAACTTGTTCTAGAAATATTTCAAGAAAGGAATTCTGTGTAGATATAGGGAATGCCAGCAGTGGCCCCTGTACAGGAAACTGACTCACAGCTGGAAGGTAAGCTTTGCTAATGTGTTCTCTGGTTTATGTTTTCACCTCTAGCAGACAAGTTCTGTGTCTCTCCTGGGATGTCGTAATTTCCCTAGTAGGTGGAACCTCTTTGATACTCATCTAGGGAAGGAGCCAATGTCATAAATGAACATTTCATCATGTTCCTTTGCCAATGTCCACTCTAGTCCTTCTGTTTAAATATCCTTGTGGTCAGTCTCTCTGATGACATTAAATAGGGGGCTGTCACAGGCTAATGATGTCAAGACATAGACTATTAACCATATACCTGCATTAAAATAGTAATGCTTTTAGATAATGCTACATTTTTTAAAAAGGAGTGGTATTTCTACTCTCTAGTCCTAGAATATTCAGTGTCTATACATTTATTTAACATAAACAGCAATGTACCAAGAGTCATACTGGTCTCTTTGTATACCATATAACTGAAATTCTTTGATCACTGATGGAATGTTAACATGTGGTACCTGTGTAGGTTTGCTTCTCTGTTGCTGTGATAAACACTATGATCAAAAGCAACTTAGGGAGGAAAGCGTTTAGTTCACCACACACTTTGCAGTCCCTCATCAAGGGATGTCAAGACAGGAACTCAAGGTAAAAGCTTGAGGTGGAAACCCTGGAGGAATGCCACTCACTGGCTTGGTTCCCTGGCTGGCTCAGCCACCTTCCTTCTACAGCCCAGGCCCACCTGTCAGGGACGTCTCTAACTGTCGTGACTCACCCAAAATGGTGAATTCTAACCTGGAATCGTTAGGCAAATAAGTCCTATCTCTCTTGCTTTTGTCAAGGTTTTAATTTTACATCAATCTTGATCATTTTATACATAAAAATATCGTTTAAGATTTTACAACTTAACAGGCCTTTTTTTTTTTTCAGGTGCAGTTGTGATGCCTGCAACGCCCACCTCACTCAGGAGACTAAGTCAAGACAACCGCAAGACCAAGGGTATAGTGGGCTGTATATCAAGCTCCAGCTGTGTAACAGAAATTTGCCACTGGGAAAATAAAAACAAATTAATTTTAAAAAATCTATTTTGGTTGTTTGTAGGAAGTTTCACTAATTATATATAACTCCCCTAAATAATTGGGTTGTATGCATGTATAATTGGTTAAATGATATATATTTACAAGGTTTTTTTTGTTTGTTTGTCTCCTGAGTCAATATCGATATGGAGCCCATGCTGGTCTAGAACTCATGACAATCCTCTTGCCTTAGCCTCCCAGGTGCTGGAATTACAGGTGTGAGCCACCACATCCAACTAACTTTCCAAATGGTCTTCATGAGACTTCTTTCTTCCTAAGACACAACCTACCTCTCTCCTTCTTTCAAAGCCAGGATGGATGCTTCACTCTGCAAACTGTCCCTCCTACCCCCCAAAGTCACCACTCAGGCAGGTGAGTGCTCAGGTGATTGGCTCTTGATGTCACAAATGGGCTGAGAGGGCAGAGTTGTCAGAGCTCATCTGTTCCTGTGGTCTGGGCTGGAGGCAGTGTTCTGTCTAACCCAGCTTCTATCCTGTCTCATAGCATAAAGCATACACTCCCCAAATGCTTTAGTTCTCTGTCTCACAGAATTGTCTCCTTGCTTCTTTATAACTAGCTGCTGCAGCACAGCTGATATGTACAATCACTACTTGGCCTGTGGAATACTCTACAGCAAGTACATACAATCAAAGCACACAAATTAAGTATTAAACTGTCCTTACAAACTTACACATCAGCTTTGAAGGTGGGAAATGTAATGTAGCATTACCCAGAACCTCAGACACCAGTGAGACAAAAGCACGAGGCACTGTAACACAGGGCATTTGATGACTCACCAATGAACAATATTGGAAAGGTGATAAACAATAGGAAGACGTGAGGGACCAGATTGAGTGCGTCCACAAAGCAGGGATTTTGAAGAACACCATAAGAGATGTTATATGAGGAGATGTTGTTCCCACAAAAAGAAAGACTCATTTCTTCTTATTTATGTAGTCTAAAATAGAGAAAGAAATCATCTTAGCATTAAACTTTCTTTCCTAAAATGATGGCTTTAACTAGTGGGTTTATAACATAAATGTACACCACTTTGCTCTTGTGCCTGGAGAAACAGAAATCATGTCAAATAACATCAGATTTTCCATTACATTCTATTAGGCATCATTCCATGTTTTGTTTTGTTTTTAATCCTTGTGCAAAGTGGTACCTCAGAGAAGCATATATCCAACCAAGATAAAAATCAAAGAACAAAAATGGTGATGTGGCAAGGAAAAGGAGAAAAGGAACAAAACTGATGAATGAAAAATCAAAATTGTACAATATGAAATTGTTTCCCATACTCATTCACCAAAAAAGAAGGACCCCCCCCCCCCAGTCATGTTATCTAGATACAAATGACTGAGAAATCTCTCTTTTCTGTTTCAGGGAATAGTAACAGAGTGGCAGATGGGACTTCAAACAGTACTGCTTTTCTCTGAAGAATAACAATATCAAGCAGTTAAGACACATTGAATACAACTCCTGACATTGAAATTCCTCAGGGCTCAGGGTCAGACATCTTGGGCATGTGCAACTCAATGGCTTTATTACACTCAGAGTGGTAGGATTGTCACCAAACTAATTTTAGAAATGCTCATCACCCCTAAAGAGAGCTTAGTATCCTTTACTCTCCCTCCTCCTATCTTCTCATCCTCTCTCCTTAGGGAAGAAATAACACATTTTCTCTCCTTTAATTGTTTTTTGAAATGTGTGTCTGTGTCTGTGTGTGTGTGTGTGTGTGTGTGTGTGTGTGTGTGTGTGTGTGCGTGCGCGCACACACTACCCCAGGCATGTGGGAGCCAGAGGACAACTTGCAGGAGTCAGTTCTCTCCTTCTGCCATCTGGGCTATGTATTCAAACTCAGGTCAAGAGTCTTCGAGCCAGTGACTTTATCCACTGAACCATCTCACCAGGCCTAATGTAGTTTCTCAACAGCATTCTAAGCACTGGGTTGAATAGTTTTCTATGGTACAGTCTCTACCACATTTTATTTATATTTTCATCAGTTGATAAACATTTGGCACATTTGGACCTTCCAGCTATTATGAAAATGCCACTAGAAATATTCCTAAGTTCTGTTAAAGTTGAAACAAAGGCTAGCTGCTGAGTTGGAGATCAGTGTCCCCGTGCAATGAAAGTAGGTGAGACTGGGAAGGAAACAGGACTTTACGACAGACACTATAAGGACTGCAGCTGCTAGCCGTAAGAGCGTGAGCACCAGATTTGCTCTAGCTTTGGTTTTAAATACAAGATTTTTCTCTTTGCTTTGCTGAAAAGACAGTAGAGCCCCAACGCTCTGCTCTATCAAAGCAGGACCTTAGGACCCCAACTTGCCTCTTAGTTATCTGAAAACCTTTGTATGCAACCTACTATTTAATTGGCATCTACTTAACTCTTGATGGCCATGTGCTATCAGAAGTTCTCAGAATAAGCAGGTAAGACTAGGGTGACAGCAGACTATGCTGAGCTTCGGGTAAGTTCAGTCAATGGTCAACCAGACAACTTGAGATCCACATCCACATGTCAGATTTACAATCTGTGTTTTCTGCTCTGCCAGCCACCCAAACATTTTTCTACAGAACTAATTTTAACTACTCATGTTAAAAACAAATAGAAGTTTGAGAGTTTAATCTCACCACACTTTTCTTTTCCATATTTATGTTGGATTCTGAATTAGGATATTAAAAGTTAATATCTTATTAACAGTACTTTTCTGATTTTTCTTTTCATTGGTAATTAATTTAGTAACAGACACAATATTTTTCCTAAAAATAAGACAAATAATGTGACATAGAGAATACTAACAAAATAAATTGAATACTAAACAGAATACTAACAAGACAAATTGTTGGGAAAATCAAATTTCCCTCAGAGGTTTTAGAAATCATTACATGAATATAATATAAGTAACTGGTTGGAAAGCTTGTATGATTATAGTCCAAATGTTTGTATGTAATCCCTCATATATATTATTTCTGATAAACCTTTTTTGATAAGTCACTGATAGGCTCTCTAGTTGAGATCTTTAAAATTTTATATTTTAAAAAAAATCAAGGTTCAGCCATATGTTTAGTAAATCATGACCACTATAAAAAAATTCCTATGGGAGAAAGAATTGAAAAATTTTAAATAATGGCAAAATGGAAGCTTTGCATTCAAATATGTATACTAGTAGATAGATTTTGGTAAAGATAGAAAAACAATTTAAAAAGCAGCTAGCAATGAGAGTTTTAAGACTATTTCCTTGTTTAATGGAAATGGTAAAATGGAATTTTAAGTCATTTACTTGTTTGTTTGTTCGTTTGTGCAGTGAAGTGCAGTGCAGTGCAGGAGACCATACCCAGGGCATCATCCAGCATGCTGGACCATGGCTCTCCCACTGAACAAGATGCTCTGTCAACAGTCCTTAATCCCAGAAAAAACTAGAAGATTGTGTTCCCTCTGCTATGACCTCTGATCCCTGCCCTGGCTCCCACCCTCTCCACTTCTTACACAAGTCTTGATGTTTCCTTTTGACATCTCTTCTACTCACCCTCTGCCCCCTGACCCTTAGGCCTTTAGATTCCTTCCTCTAAAGCTGCTGTCCAGGAAGCAGGTTCTAACAGCCAGCTACATTACAAACCAAAAGGAAAGAAGGAGGAAATTTATTGCAGATAATTAGTTACTGTGTCCATCAAAGACATGGAATCAAGATGGTGTGTGTGTGTGTGTGTGTGTGTGTGTGTGTGTGTGTGTGTGTGTGTGTGTGTG
>CAJQZJ010031946.1:3063695-3085704 GCA_907164525.1 Lophiomys imhausi
GTGTGTGTGTGTGTGTGTGTGTGTGTGTGTGTGTGTGTGTGTGTGTGGTGTTCTAGAATTTAAATCCAGAGCCTCATGATGCTGGGCATTCACTCCACAAACTATACCCCAGTCTCCTAATAAATCCTTACATTTCTAAACAGCATCCCTGGTTCCTTTCCAGAGCTCAGGTATTTGAGGAAGGCCATGTACTTTAGCTCTTGAGGGCTAAACTGTCACCTGACACCCACTGGTGGTGCCCTGCCCCCTGGACCTGTGCAGCCTTAGCTCATCACAAGGGCCACAGTAACAAGGAGGAAAAGGATCAGAAGAGAAAACAGAACACTTTTTTCCCCACAAGCATAATCCCTCTGAAAAACAATCAAGTGTTTGTAGTGTCATCAGGGTTGGGGAATTGGAAGAAACAAACTTTAAAACAAATATCAAAACTGAAACTTTGACTATGGGACTATGGGATGATCTGCAGAACAGAAAACAAAGGAGAAATGATTTCTTCGTGCCTAGTGCCTAACTTGTTGTTTTCTGGAGAAAACAGGAACATCAGCTTGCTTAGCCCAGGATGCGTACAATGTGAACGTCCCCAGCCCTGGTATTCATAAAACATGGCGTTACTCAATAATTCCAGTAATTCATCTATCAACTCTATTGATTCTTCTACAGAAGAACAAAGGTTAACTGATTTAATCCTAAAAACATGCTAAAATATTGAAACATATCAGGAACGAACGCCAGTTAGTTTTGCCAGCGTCCTTCTTCCAACTTAGACTGTGAGTGAGTGAGAAGCAACCACCTCTCTGCCCACCCAGCAGAAAATGTCAGCTGTGACCCATTGACAGCACCAGCCAACTTCAGGCTCTGGAAACATCTGAAACAAACTTGCACAAGATAGCTTTCCTTCTTACATGTCAAAAGATTCACCCCAGTTACCCAGCACTTAGCCAAATTACCCTAGATGAGAAGTGCTGGCCTTTGAAGGCACCTAAATCTTTACTGTTACCATGACACTCTCAGGATGACTGTCATCCACAAAAGCAAATACTGCAATCACTTCTTTGAAGTTGCTTGGTGAAGACCTCACAAAATGAGTAGATAGGTCTGGCTACCTAGATAGCTGTCTAGCTGGTTCCATACAGATCCAAGTAGTTAATTTCTTGGCAAAAATGACTTGACTGATTATTGTCTGGTCTTGGTCTGAACATTTACCCTTCAGGGGCTGTGACATTCTGTGACACAGGAAAAATAATGCTGGGACTCCCTCCACAAATAAGATTTCTTAGAAACTGCAATCAACATGGTGCAAACAAGCAGAAGCTAACTAAATAAATAAATAAATACCTTGAGTTTGGCTCCGGTACTTGGTCCCCCTACTGGCGCGCTTGAGCTACCTTCCAAATGCCTGCTCACAGTCTGAAGATGTAAATTTCAAACTAGTACACAGAACTTCTAAGAGCAAAGAATAACAAATTCAGTAGATAGAAAGTTGCTGCGTGAATTATAAAGGGAATGGCTAAGAAAGTCTCTCTATGTATACACATCAGTGACAGCTTTCCCTTTTTCCTGTAGGTTTAGGCTCCGGCTGGCAGGATTGTGTAAGACAGACGAGAAACCTGATCCCCAAGGTCTTCCCTCCAGCTAGGGCCCTGTCCCCTGACTCCTAGAAATAGCGAAAGCCTTTCCTGAGGAAATACTAGATCAAAATCAACAGCTTACAGCCAGTGACTCCTCAAAGTGGTTGGTGATCGCTCTGTAGCAAGCTGAGGAGCTCATGCACTCCATGGGACGACAAGTTTTCCTCCCGGTCGGCAACCGGCGGGTGGATTATTTTTAGGGTGGTGGGAGGCCAGCTGCCGCCTCCTATCGCGTTTCTCCTCTGCGCTGCGCTGCAAGCCGGGGCGGACACCGCCGCGCCCAGGCAGGAAACTGCAGGAGCCCGGGGCGCATCGTCTAAGGCTGGGGACCCTTCCCACCCAGGCCGCTCTGCACTCCGACTCTCCCCACCCTGGATCATCCGCACCTAGGACCTTGCAGCATTCCGGCCATCCCCATCCACCGCCACCCCCAATCAGGCTCTCCACCACTCCTCCCCGCGCGCCACTTTCTGCTCTGGAGCTGCTCAGCCAGGGGCGAGCACAGCGGAGGAGAAGAGCCAAACCCACGCCACGCTACTCCCAGTCCCTAGAAAGCAGGGTCGTCAAATATTTGGTACACGTAAGTACCAGCTCCACAGGCAGACAGGCGGTCTTTGCTTTGGCCATCAAAAAAAAAAAAAAAAAAAGAAAAGAAAAAATAGATTCAGGGGTGTCATTCGTTCCCCCACCTTCGGCCCCAGCGGGACTGGGCACTGAAGGGTTCATTCTCAGCAGAACTAGTCACCAAGCTCTTGTCTCATTTCAATGGGCAAGAGCGGGGCAGAATCCTCCAATGACCCTGGGTACTTGCCTGCTGCTCCAGACTGACTAATAGCCCTTGTCTGAGCACCCTGAAAACATTAGGTTTTTTGGGGTTTTTTTTTCTGAATTTCAGAGCACTTTTTTGTTTCTATGCTTCTACCAACTACACATGTAATTAACTCTTGAAATAACATAACCTGCTTAAAACAAGATCTGTTGAGGGCAGGGTGTGGGGGCGATCCGCTGAAATGCCAGCATTCGGGAGAAAGGAGGGGTTTCAAAGTGAGAAGCAGCTACAGAGAGAGTTAGGCCAGCTACACACACACACACACACACACACACACACACACACACACACACACACACACACACAAGGTTTTGATATAGACATACATTACATGTGACACTCCACAGTAACTTCCCCTCAGGCAATTAAAGGGTGAATTTAAAATTTTTTGCACTAACTTTTTAATTTGGGGGGTTGTGAAGGTTTTACACCCTGGCTTGGGCTCAACCTCGCAGTAATTCTCCTGGCTCAGCTTCTGAATTGTTGTGATTTCAGATGTGAGCGACCACCACACCGGGTAATCTTTGGTCCCACTAGCTCTTGAATAAACTCTCGGGATTCCCAAGGGCCGATTTTGAGTCCTTTGCAGTAATCAGTGTGTTAGCAAATGTCCTGATCAGATAAAGGACAGAGTGGCGGCTGCTGCCTGTGAGGTTCCTCATGCTGTCCCCTGGAAGCACTGGCCTGCTGAGTTTAGCTCAGCTCCCCTTGGCCTCCCTGCCTCCAGGACTTGGTCCTCAGAAGCCAATCCCAGCACAGCACGCCCCAGAGGAAATGAAAAGGAAACTGCTTTCTGGGAAGGCCGCTGAGGCCTTGGCCAGCTTCCAGAACCAGAATGTGCCACTGCCAGGGGCCTACAAGGCCAGAGAGTGGTGCCACCTTGGAAGGGTCCTGGGACTGATCCTCCAGCCTCAGAGTGGCATGCAACTGCACCCTATAGGGAGCCTTTGGAACAGGAAGGAGAGTGTTGTGTGAGAACGGGGAATCTCAGAGTTGTGTCCAGATTGATTGTGGAGACACTAAGTCGGGGATAGAATTGGGAACTGGAAGACAGATAATGCCAAATATACAGTTTGGATGGGAATACACAAAAGGAAGTTGAACTGAGAAATATTTTAAAAATTACTATTGTTGAGGCTGGAGTGACTGCTCCATGGTTAAGAGTACTTGCTGCTTTTGTAGTAAATCGGGTTCCCAGAACCCATGTGGGGGTTCACAACTGTCTGTAACTCCAGTTACAGGGGCTCTTATCCCTTTTCTGGCCTCCAAAGGTACCAGGTACACATGTTGCACATACATATGTTCAGATAAATAGACACATAAAATAAAAATAAATCTTAAAAAAAGAATTATCACTAAAATATCACTATTATTAGAGTCATATATCATAGCTAAACAGGCTCATTGTGGAAATATTGGGAGATATGGACAAGTAGGACAGACCAAGACCACCACCCAGAAGACTACACAAAGCATGTGTCAGACCACAAGAAATACAAGCAATGTGCTTTACTGATGAAGGAAGGGCTTGGAAGAAAAGCCTGCCAGGCTATGAGGCAGACCAGGAACCAAGCACGTGGAGGCTGATGGAGGGGTATTCAAACAAACCTGGGATATTGGATAACGTGAAAAGATTACATATAGTTAGATGATAGATACATGGTAGATAGATAGACAGACAGATGACAGATAGAAAGGTAGATGAAAAATAGATAGATGATATAGATAGATAGATAGATAGATAGATAGATAGATGATAGACAGACAGGATGAAGAGAACGAGAGAGACAGGGAAGACAGCTAGACTTCTGTCCATCACTCCCATTCATTGTCTCAGTGACTAGACAATTCTACCAGGTCCTCTTTTCCTGTTCTTCGGTGGAACAAATCATGGTCCATGTGTTACAGGCCTAATGTTAAGGCACAGACTCTGTCCCCTGCAATAAACATTAATGAATGTGTTGTTCTCATACTATTTTTGCTATGCATGTTTTATTATTGGCTATACCATATCATCTGTCTCTTTCATGATAATTTTTCCCAGTGACACTTAAAACTGATCATAGAAATAATTTAAATTGTGTATTTCAGTCCATGAATTAAACACATCTCCTGGTACTGATTTGTAATTCTGAATTTTCCATAGTATCTAATCCCAAACATAATTTTAATTAATTCTAGTAGGCAATTTATTTAAGATGCCCCCTCAGGTATGACAGGCACCTTCATTCCCAGCACTTGGGAGGCAGAGACAAGCCAGACTGGTAAGTTTGAGCCAGCCTGGCTGTTCCAGGCTAGCCGAAGCTATATAGTGAGAGCCTGTCTATCTCAAAAAAAAAAAAATGTTGAATAGAGATTACAGGATCAAAAGTGTGAGGTTGTGAGAATCAATGCCAAACTGTGGAGTGTATTCTACAAGAAACAAATCAAGGATCCAATATTTTCACTTTTTTAAAAAAATCACATTTTTCAGGCTCTCTAATACAGGCTGATCTGGAACTCCCTTTATAGCCGAGGATGGCATTGAACTTTCAACCCTTCGCCTCTACCTCCTGAGTGAAGGAATTGTACCGTCACACCTAACTTAGGCAGGGCTGAGTTTGAAGCAGGACTTTGTGGTGCCAGGCAAGTGCTCTACTAACCGAGCCAAGGCCCCCAGTCCAGTCCCCAAAATACTTCTTCTGAGGAATGCTGGCTCAATTTTCTCACTTTTCCCATTGCAGTGCAGGCTAAAGCCCTTGCCCGATAAACACTGTCTGCCTTTTGTATGTGTTATGAGTGCTTTCTCTCTTAACTGGGATTCACTTTGCCTTCCTCTGTGGGATGAGAATTGGTGTTAGTATTTTATACATTTTACCAGCACTGCTCCCTGAAGAAGCCCTGTCCTGTTCCCAACTGTAAAACTGTCCTTGCTATGTGCACCTGGCAACTCCTCAGTAAACTGTTTCTAGGCTTTTCAGTTCATCCATTTTTTATTTTTATCCCATTAAGTATGAATCAGACTGACCTATAATTGTAGCCATATATATGTGTGAGTTTTAAACCTTGTCATACCAATTCCCATTTTATTTATTATTATTTCTCACTCTCCTTTTGTTACTGTCTTGGATTTCGTTCCATCTAAGAAGTTAGTAAAAAGCATGATGACTTTCGTGCCCTGCCTCCCACCCTTCCATACCACTTCCCAGTCCACTCTCCCTCCCTGTTAAGTTTGCACATCTCCAGTGAAGCCTGATGGCATGAATGTTACCATTTTATTTTCATGGTTTGCTTTGCTTGGACTTTCTGGCAGTCTGTGTTATCATACGTCCCAGCATTTGCGTAAGATTCCATAGCAACCTGTACCTATACTCTCTCACACACATGCTTAGTGACACTTTGTCCCTAATTTTAATACATCTAAGTCAGCAAGAGATAGGGCATTACTCTGTAAAACATGTAGTTTATAGTATATAGACATAGGTGTGTGTGTGGTAGTGGTGTAGTATGGCAGGGTCTCATGTAACCCCAGCTGGCCTTGTACTCACAGTAATCCATTTGCCTCAGTCTTCCAAAGAGTGAGTGAGAAAGCCACCACACCAAGTTATAGAATGAATTTACTTTACTTTTTTCAATATTTTTTTCTAAATTTTTAATTATGTGAGTATGTATTTGCCTGTGTGCGGCTATGTGCATGTGAGTGCAGTGCCCTCGCAGACCAGAAGAGGGAGTCTGATCTCCTGAAGCTGGAGTTACAGGCAGTTATGAACACCTGCTGCGGGTGCTGGGGACCTAATTCAGGTTCCTCGCAAGAGCAGTATGTACCATTTCTCCAGCCTTATAAAATATATTTTAAATCAACTTTGCTAAGTGCAACTATTATGAGATAAAGATCATAATACAGACATAATCCAAAGTGTCTGACCTAAGGATGACTCCAAACATAATAGAACATGTCCATCTGTCCAGGAAGCCTCTTTGTGTCTCTCACTCATCAGTCTAACTGTTGCCTATCTAGGGTAGACACTTCATGGCACACGTCTCTCTTTGCTCATTGTCTGTGCCTTCTGGATTGACCACAGAGATTTTGTGCTGTTTCCAGAAAAATACACAGCAGCATGAAGGGTGAGGAGCACTATGACACTGAACATATGTTTTTGTCAATCAGCTTCCTATCACTGTGAGGAGGGCCTGAAATAAACCAGTTTAAACGGAAAAAGGGTTGCTTTTTGGCTCATGACTTTAGAACCTGTCCTTTTGCTATGTCCCTGTGGCTGTACTGGAGGAGTCTGAGTCCCTCATGGCATTTGAGAAGCAAAGAGAAAGAGAGGAAGGGACCAGGGTCCTGAGGACAGCTCTACACATCCCCAGGCTCCCGTGAATAGCTCCTTGTCACTTGTGTATAAAATCCCTCTCAAAGCTTGTTTCATCTCAGTAGATCAAGCAAGTCCTACTACTACCATCCAGATCCCGTCACCCCATCACCTCACTATCCTTAGTTTTGTTCAGCCAAATGCCTGAAATATGTCCTATCACAATGTGTCCCACACTCTGTCACCCACCCCTACTACAAACAAACAAACAAAAACTGATATTCCAACTCTCTTCGTGTACCATTATGCCTCCCTCCCTGTGGCTTTTGCAGTGTGTCTCCAACATGGTACAGGCTTTGGTTAAAGCCACATGCTGCTCCCTGAGTAAGTCCCAGTGGCCCCTATTCCTTCTCATCTCCTTCTTATTGCCAAGATCACCCAGGGGTCATGGGAGACAAGCAGTCCTCTGTCACCTCTGACCACTGGCTCCCAATGACAGGAGCGGTCATGGATGTTCAATGTTGTCCTTCCCTGAGAGTAGACATTCAAGTGGGAAGAAGGGTAGAGTTTGGGGAGACCACCATCTGTAGATGTGATCCCCAAAGAATTCTAAACTAGGCAAATCACTTTGAAAGTAAAGAACTTTGTCCTGAACCAGTGCTACAGTCAGTTGTAGATGCTCAGGGTACTGAAGACCCATATCTGCATCATGGTACAGCTGACAAACCTTCAAATACAGCCTCAGTCCTTGCATAGAAAATGGAATATGGAGAGGTCCTGCTGAGGATGTGAATCAGAGGAACTGCTTAGGAAATGGCATAAGAGGGCGTAAGGTCAATGTCAAAATATTGCTGTTCCCGGAATAGCAGGTCACAGAAGCCGATCTGGGACAAGGCTGATCCCCATGCCTTTGACAAGCTAGATAAGCGGTGAGGATTACATTGCCCTAGTCACGAAGTCAGGGCTTTCATTCACTGCGAATGTGAACCACTTAAAAAGAGTTCATTTCCTTCTTTAATGACTCATGTGGGAAACAGTGGTCATAGCCAGAAAGGCTCTTTAGTACTTGACGAAAATACAGTGGGAACCGACAGGCTACAGTTGCATCTGTCAGCTACAAACCAAAGCATGTCCTTTTCTTTTCTTTTCTTTCCTTTTTCTTCTTCTATTTTACTTCCTGTTGTACTAGGGATTGAACCCAAGGGCTTCATGTCAATGTTCTACGCTGAGCCACAGCTCTAGTCTTTTTTTTTTTTTTTTTTTTTTGAGACAGGGTCTTACTAAGTTGTCCGGTCTAGCCTTGGATTCATCATATAGCCCAGGCAGGTCTTGTTCTTGCAACCCTCCTGCCTTGGCCTCTCATGTAGCTAGGACTAAGGATGTGTGTCATCACACCCTGCAAGCATTTGTTTTTTTTAGACAGAATATTCAGACTACTGTCAATTTGTTCTTTCCTCCAGTATTTATTGGGTGCTAACCCCATTCCTTAACTGTGGCAGGAGAAAATGAGCATCAAGTGAGCATACATGCTGGATTGCCACTCTACAGCCTTAGGTCTAAGAAAGAAACACACACACACACACACACACACACACACACACACACACACACACACCCTGTGGCAGAAGGAGTGGTCATTACATGGTCAGGAGCTGACGTACAAATAGAGCAAAGAAGAGCAAACATAAGATAAAGCAAAGCAAGCAAAGCTTTGGTTCTTAGAGCAATAGGAGGGCAGCCAGTACACTGCTGGAACCTGGTGAGTCTGTCTTCACTAAGAGAGTGGCCCCTGTAAGTCAGTCATGCCCCAGAAGAAGGCCACACTTCTGAGAGCAGATGCGCAATACAAATAGGACTCGGTGGGTTTAAACAAAAATGATGCAAAGTTGGGAAGGTAGGAAATGGGGGAGTATCTTGGAACAGTAGGATGCATATGATCAAAACAATATGAGAAATTCTCAAAGAATTAATAAAAATAAGGGGGAAGCCTCAATATCAAACTTCCTCATAAAGATTTAAACTACAACACTAGTAGTGAGAATGAGGAATCCAAATAAGGAAGGAACAAAGTGAACAAAATCAAAGGTGATTCCTAAACGCCAGCCCTCAGGAATGACACATGTCACACTGATTGCAACTAGGCACACCCCCTTCTAGAAGTCATTATCTCATTATCTAGCATTATCTAGTGTCTATGTACACAAAGCAACTGCTAACAGTAAAATCCACCTCACATGCTGTTTTTGCCTTGTATATGACCTGCTAGAGTTTTTTCAAACACTTTTCTGTGACTGAGTTTGGCATCTAGACCATAAGCAAATGTTTGTTAAATTTTACAGTATTAGTTAACAAATAAATATGTGCTCAAAAATGTTGTAAAAGGGTTAGAGAGATGGTTCCATGGTTAAGAACACTTGCTGCTCTTCCAGAGGACCTGAGTTTGGTTCCCAGCACCCACATCAGATAATTTACAACCACCTGTAACTCCAGCTCCAGAAGATCTGATGCTCTATTCTGGGTTTCTCAGAATCTGTACACAAGTGGCATACATTCACATACACAAACACAATAATAATAATAATAATAATAATAATAATAATAATAATGAATATTTCAAAAATGTCACAGGATGGTTTTATGGGATGTGAAACTATCTATTTAACACCAGGGTTGATGACTGAAGTGTGGTCCATCCATTTTGATGTTTTAGAGAGAACCAACTCTCTTGCATACACACGTACCTGTGCAAGCAGTGTGTGTGTGTGTGTGTGTGTGTGTGTGTGTGTGTCTGCATGCATGTGTGATGATTCTCCAAAAAACATGTCTAACCGGCCATCAGAATAGAAGTCTGACTCATGCCCACAGATACCAAATATCAGAGAGAAGTGGAATATCATGTGGGCTTTGTAAAAACAAGGTACACAAAACCATTTGGACAACTTTGGAGCAAAAGATAGACAGAAATGATTTTCAAAAGAGATTTGTGATGAATAACCTTCAAATAGAGTTGTCTCCAGGGAAAAGAGCTGAAGAAACTTCCATTAACTGTGTGCCGCAAGAAGGGGATTTAGGAGATGATTTTGTGGGGTGAGTGCATGTCAACTGCAGCTTGGGAAAAAAGAGTTTCGAAATACTGAATCGTCCTTGATAAATCTGAAGGATGAGGGTCTAGGTTAAGAGGAGAAGTTGGAGACATTCCATAAGTTCCCTCCCACCCCAGGGGACTGTGCTGTGGCTCTCAAGTCTCCCACCCACCCAGATAGTAAGGAAGACAGTTTGTGGGTGCCTGCTGCCTTTGGACTCTATAGTCTCAGGATCCCATGACACGCTCCCCCCAAGTCTTCTTTATTGGTGATGTAAAATTTAAACTATGAACATGCTAAACACAGTACTTCAACCTTGCGAATATTTTCCACATGAGGTCAATATGTGATAAAGGGAAAGAAGTCCTTGGCGGATGGCAATTCACCATAGAATTGTAAGGTATTGCTTTATTTGCTGCTTGTGTGGGACACGTGGTTACTACATGAGAACAATCCCTTCTGCGAATACTGAGCAGGAGCGTGTGACACGATTTCAACCAGATCCTGTTAGTCTGATGTTGGCTTCTGTTCACTACCCAGTTAAGACTTCATGGTTTTAAACTTGGCCAGGAAAGTAAAAAAGTCTAAAACATCTAAGTTCTTGTCGAACATTTTCCATAATGCTCCCTCCCCCCGCCCAGTTGTTTTGTTTCTTTGGGAAAATGCCAAGGAAAATATTTCGAGTGATTATTTTAAAGGACAAAGAGGAAGTTATATAAAACTAAGGCTTCTCTTTCTGAGAAATAGCTAATAACATGATCTGCAGACTCCATATCTGAAATTAACCTGTTAATTGTAAAGATCCAGTGTGTCTCCTCACTCAGAAATAAAGGCAGCAGCAGCAGCAAAGCTTAATCAAAAGCATGAAAATATGGAAAACTTTATTTTTGAATTTATTAGCTGTTTATTCTTTCGGCTCCCTTTAGAGTCAGCTATGTACACTTTTAGGTGATGAAACACACCTTTGAACACACCTTTGGTTCTGCTCAGCTCATACTCTTTCCGTTTAATACAAGAATCTTGATGGGGCTGTCAGGGAGAACAGTTGCCAGGGTGCTGCAATGGTAGCATCCAAATTTCTTTTTTTTTTTCATTTTTTTAATGTTTATTTATTACTTCAAGTTACATCTCCATCACAGCCCTCTCCCTCCACCCCTCCCAGCCCCACCCTCCTACCCTCTCACCCTTCCCCCAGAATGCATAATTCTTTTTTTTCAGTCCAACAAATGGTTCTTTCTCTTATAACAATAAATACAGTACAAAACAACTGAAATAAATAGGCCACAATTATAAGAGTTGTATGGCTTAGCATACATTCTCAATGTCCAGTCCATATGTATTTGGCCCCTGACTTTAACATTCTACTATCTAACTATCTCCATGAATTTAATGTTCTCTATCTAACTCAGCTTTCATACTAACTTGCCTCACAATTTTAAAAACATCTTCTTAGATCCAGAATGCCCTCTTGATTCCTAAACAACTCAAAATTTAACTATGAGACTCCAGCTGTCTATTCTTCAACCACCTCAGAGATCTGAGAGGGATAAATATATCTGATTATATAGGAAGTGCAGGACCCGCAGCTTCCAAAACTAAGAAATGACATACCCCTGGCTGCCTCGACAGTTCCCATTTTCTCTCCATACATTACAGCATCAATCTTCAGCTGTTTGGCCCCATTTCTCTGACAGACATTGATTGTAGAGCAGAAATTATGAAGGACTTACCTACCCTGTCTTGGCAGAGCTAGGCTGTCGACTTACCTGCTTCCAAGTTTTGTCCTTTTTGGACAGCAGTCTGTCTACAGTTGAAGCAAGGGTTTTTTGTTGTTGTTGTTGTTGTTGTTTTGTGGTTTTTTTTTTTTTTGGCCAAGAGATAGGCTTGCACTAATTCAATCATCTCACACTGGAAATTCTTCGATGCTCATCTTCCACTTGGAGTGGAATAGGGGATGCTGTCAGGAGCTGGCATGCCTCGATATCAAAAAAATCTTAATTTAAGAAAACATCTTTGAATGCCATACTCTGCAGATCTCTTGGGGTTTTTGAAGACGCCCTGTCTATCTCTTATGTTTAGATAAGCAAATGTTGCTGTCTCTTAACAACTTGATTTCTGAGTAGCTTAGAAAATAACTGTGATAGACTGTCATAGTAACTAACAAAGTGACATGCTTGCATGACTGTTAGTTTGTATTTCTTAATTATCCTAAACAGTTTATGATGGTTGGTAGCAAAAGGCCAAAACTTCACATTTCCTTTTTAAGCATTACTAGGTACAATACCTTTAAGAAGTGTTACCCTTAATTTTGTAACAATATACAAAGATCAATACCAATGTGGCCAAATATACTCTTAATTTTGTATCAATATACTAAGATCAGTACCGATGTAGTTCAATACAATCTTAATTTTGCATTAATATACAATGATCAATACCAATTTAGCCTAATATAGTATTAATTTTGTATCAATATACAAAAGTACAAGGGCTTATTCAATAATCTGTCCTTTTTTCTTGATCTTTCCTATACTATGTCTATGAATTTCTACCCAATGGTGAATCCATTGGTGGCTTAGACCCCAAGAAAATCGAGGCTTTGTGAAGGACAGTTAGGTTTTATAGTGACTATTCAGGACAAGAGGCAGGATTCATGCTCAGACCAGTCCAATTCTAACACCAGGTCTCCTTTTCACTGTACCGACTTGACTATTGGAATAAGAAATATTGAAGAATGTGGGCTCTAATGCAGAAGGAGGAACTGCATTGCCTGAGGACAGAGTGCTTTCCTTCCTAGGGGAGGGAGGGAACAGGTGCCAAGGCCCTGACAGAATACTGTTTCTTTTTTTTTTAATATTTATTTATTACTTCAGGTTACAACTCCATCACAGTGTCCTCTTTCCACCCCTCCCAGTCCCGCCCTCCTACCCTTTACCCCCTATCCCTTCCATCACACTCCTCTGGAGTGGAGTGTCCCTACTTAACAGTCCCCCGCCCCAGTTCAGCAGTCATATGAGGGCCAAGAGCCTCCTCATACACTGGGGGCCTACAAGGCAGCATCACTAGGGCAAAATGTCCCATTGACAAGAAAAAAAAGTCTATGTTCATGTTCCCTTTGGTGCATTGGTTGCAGTATAAATATCCTGTACTATATGGCTAAAATCTGAATAAAAGTGAATAGATGCCATGAGCATCCTCTGGGTCTGGGCTAGCTCACTCGGGATGAGCTTCTCTAGTTCCATCCATTTGGCTGCAAAGTGCATGATTTCATTGTTTCTGATGGCTGAGTAGTATTCCATTGCGTAGATGTACCACAGTTTTTAATCCATTCTTCCGTTGAGGGACATCTGGATTGTTTCCAGTTTCTAGCTATTACAAATAAGGCTGCTATGAACATAGATGAGGAAACTTCCTTGTGATTCGGTGAGGAGTCATTTGGATGTATACCCAGAAGTGGTATGGCTGGGTCCTGAAGCAGAGCTATTCAAAGTTTTCTAAGATATCGCCAGACTGACCTCCATAGTGGTTGCACAAGCCTGCACTCCCACCAGCAATGGAAGAGGGTTCCCCTTTCTCCACAACCTTGCCAGCATGCGCTGTCATTTGAGCTTTTGATCTTAGCCATTCTGACAGGTGTGAGATGGAATCTTAGAGTTGTCTTGAGCTGCATTTCTCTGACGGTTAAGGATTAGGAATTCCTCCTTTGTGAATTCTCTGTTTAGCTCTTTTCCCCATTTTTTGATGGATTATTTGGTTTCTTGGCATTTAATTTCTTGAGTTCTTTGTAAATCTTGGGTATTAGCCCTCTGTCAGATGAGAAGTTGGTGAAGATTTTTTTCCCAATCTGTAGGCTGCCATTTTGTTCGAATGACCATGTCTTTTGCCTTACAGAAGCTTTTCAGTTTTATGAGGTCCCATTTATTGATTCTTGGTCTCAGGTCCTGAGCTATTGGTGTTCTGTTCAGGAAGTTGTCACCTGTGCTGATGAGTTCGAGGGTTTTTCCCACTTTCTCTTCTAATAGATTTAGTGTGCCCGACCTTATGTTAAGGTCTTTGATCCACTTGGACTTAAGTTTTATACAAGGTGATAAGTATGGGTCTAATTTCATTCTTTTACATGTGAACATCCAGTTGGACTAGCACCATTGGTTGAAGATGCTGTCCTTTTTCTATTGTACGGTTTTGGCTTCTTTGTCAAAAATTAAGTGACCATAGGTGTGTGGGTTCATTTCTGGGTCTTCAATCTGATTCCATTGATGCACTGGTCTGTTTCTACACCAGTGCCATGCTGTTTTTATTCTTGTAGTGTAGTATACTGAGGGGAAAGAAGAAATGGGAGCAGGCATATCAGGTTTGACAGGTTGCCACTGTGCAGCCCAGTGCTCTAGAACAACAGCCGAGTGCTCTAGAACAACAGCCGAGTGCTCTAGAACAAAGCTGTGCAATACTGAACCCTCTGTCCTTTACCCTTCGGTTCTGTGCTGCTTAGTCTCAGGGTCATGAGACACTCAGAGAAGAGCTTGACTTCTGCGAAGGCATGTCCTAAGGGATCTGACTACAGTACACTCATCTACTTCACTCCCCTCACCTGGGTGGAGAGCTTGTGGGAGGGAAATCCTTACAGCCCACCTCAGCATCTGCAGGAAACACAGACAGTCACTAGCCTTGGATGATTCAATTAGAGAAAGCAGAATGTTGGTCCTCTTCTGACCTCGCATAGGCCCCCACACTTCTAGAGGCCAGCAATCTGGTTGGAAACAAGGTTATAAAACAACTATTTTAGAGGAAAGAAAATCTGTAATCATTTTAGCCCCCCCCCCTTTGTTTATAACAGATTACCACAGACTAGAAATAAATATGATTTCTCACAGGTTTGGAGGCTGGAGAGCCCAAGGTAAAGGATATGCATCTTGCAAGCTTTGTGAAGGCCTTGCTGGCACTCCTCAGTGTGGTGGGGAGCTGGCATGTGTTAAGAGGGAGGAAGCTTCCTAGCCTAGGTCTTCCTTCCCTTTGCTTATAAAGCCACAATCATATTGGATTAGGACCCCAAGTTGGATTATGGGCTCATGTAGCCTTTATTACCTCCCCAGAATCTCTCCTCGGCTCAATTTACAACTCCCTTAATACCTCACATTAAGATGTGTCTTACAATATCAATTTTGTTGGGGACATTCAAACTTTAAGTATCAAGCTACTTACTTCTCAAGAAAATACAACCCCCAGAAGTTCTTTTCTAACAAATACCTGGTGGGTGGCTCACGGGAGTTCTGATAATTCTGTGGGTGGCTGGAATGAGAAATATCTCCCATGGGCTCGTGTATTTGAGCACCTTGTTCCTAGTTAATGGCAATATTTGGAGAGGTTATGAATCTTGGAAGGCATGAGCCTTGCCGAGGAAGTAAATACACCTTCTCTGCTTTCTGTGTGGGAAAATATGTGATCTCTCAACTTTCTGATCTTGCCACCATGCCTTCTCCATCAGTAACAACATCAAGCCATGTAGAGCATCAAACCAAAACAAACTCTTCCTTAGATGGCTTTTGGTCATGGAATATTTTCACAGCAGTAGAAAAGTGACTAGTGACTCCCAGAGAATAACCTGCCAGGGTT
Source organism: Lophiomys imhausi (assembly GCA_907164525.1). NCBI lineage: Eukaryota > Metazoa > Chordata > Mammalia > Rodentia > Muridae > Lophiomys > Lophiomys imhausi. The sequence continues at coordinate 3,079,138 of CAJQZJ010031946.1, forward strand.
CTTAGCATCTGATCTTGATCATCAAGATAAGATATCCAAGTGTCCCAATGTTTAAATTGGAGGCTATGGTTCCATTGCCACATTACCTCTGAGGCTGCTTAGCAACCCAAGACTAAAGGCTCTGATTTCTAGTCAGGGGTTCTGATATATGTTATGGAGTACTGGAATCTGAACCAAACCCTTCCTATAGTAGAAAAGTGCTCTGTTCCTGAGTTATACCCCAGCCCTTTCCTTATTTTATTTTGTTTGTTTGTTGTTATGGTTGTTTGTCATTAAAGTGTTCAGGTTGGCCTTGACTCTGATTCATGCTCAGATAGACCTTGGACGTTCAGTCCTCTTGCCTTAGCCTCCCAAATACCTGCAATTATCATATAACAAAAGACACTGAACGTAGTATCTTATTATTCATGTAGCCAGTGCAGATGTTGCCAATATTAATATACAGTCTCTATCCCTGTGTCACCAATACTTCCAAGAGGACCCAGTTACTTGGGGAGGCTATAAAACAGCAGCCCTTTGAGATGGTACACACTTGTGTGTCTGTGGAGGCCAGGCCAGAGATCAACCTTGAGTGTTGTTCTTCAAGATGACCTTCCTTTCATTTGTTTATTTGTTTGTGCTGTAATTTTGCTTTTGCTTTCGTCTTTTGGGACTGGTGTTTCTATGAACCTGAAACTCACCAGTTGGTCTAGACTGGCTGGTCAGGGAACCAGGGGCATCCTCCTGTCTCCAACCCCCTAGCTCAGAGATTGCAAGCGTGTGGCACACACCCAGCTTTTTCATGTGGGATCCAGAGGTCAAACTCACATCTTCATGCTATATGGTAAGAATTTCACTGACTGAGCATCTCTCCAGACTCTTGCTGGCTTCTTCGTCCTACCCGCAGATCAAGAATGGCTGCGCTAACTGATAATCTAAGTGACAAGTGCAAATATGCTCCCTTCTTACAGAGACATATAGGACATGACCGAACATCTATACTTCTATTTTTTTCTTTCTTTTAGATGAATTCCTACTTTGTAAGATAGATTCCTGATATTCTAACTATTATGCACTATGTAAATCTTCCAGATTTTTGTAGATATGCCCAATTACCATGATGCAAGCTGAAATAACTGACACATTTGTATAAGCATTTGCTTTGATCCCTATGCACCAAATATTAACATCAAAAAAATGAATAGCTTATAATTTTCATAGCATAGTCATATCTATGTATATAAAATGGTATGTAGATATGTTCTATAGTAAAGATGGGTTGTTTTCGACAGAAGGTTTCCAGCCTCCATGTGGGAGCTGGGAATTGAACCTAGGTCCTCTGATGAGCAGCCAGTGCCCTTAACCACTGAGCCATCTCCCCAGCCCCTATGGCCAACTTTAAGAACTCAATCTACTGCTAGGTATGGTGGCTCACCCCTTGAACCTCAGCATTCAGGAGGAATTGGCAAGGAGATCTCTGTGAGTTCAAGGCCAGCCTGGCCTACAGAGTGAGTTCCAGGATAGCCAAGGCTATACCGAGAAATCGAATCTCAAAAAAAATTCTGGCCCCCCGTTTCCACTGGCCTAGGTGGTGCGGGAGGGAATGGAGGCGGGTCGCCACACCGAGTGCGGTTTAAGAAGGTGTGGCTGGGGATCCAAGATGGCGGCAGCCGGCGTGGACGTATTTTGATTTTGGGGTCAACAATCACAAGGCTGCAAGTGTTCCAGGATGCTGTAAAAAGGGCACGACCCCTTCTAAATCTCACCCAGCTACACCCAGGGACCACGGAAGATGCCTGGGCAGGATGCCACTTCCGAATCGGACACGCTAGGAAGCCTCTGGACCCGGGAATCGGGATAACCCATCCCCCCAAAAGGAGAAATCCCCGGTAAGTTCCAACCTAATACCCAGCCAGCAGATTTAGAAACCACGCAGAGATAATCCCCACCCTGCTGAGCACTCCCAGGTCTCACACAGACGATCTGATCCAATTATCTAGCAAAAGGTTGTGACCCTTGGAAGTGAGCGGGAGATCCCCTGCAAAGTGCCTTCAGATCACAGATAGCAGTCTGTGACGTCACTGGCCAGTTTCCAAGCCTCGGGAGCAGCAAGGCTACTGCAGCTGAACTGCAGACTTACTCGCTACAGGAACCAACCCCGGGAAAACTGCTAGATATTTGAAACGGTCATATATTGGTCTTATGTACTAGTACAGACACTTCCAGTGGGGAATCAGAGCTTACTTGTAAACAGCCCACCACCTGAATTAATTAGGCCCCCACCTGGGAGACGGGACTGAATGACTCACCTTATAGGGATGGAGTAAGGCAACTCGAATCCTACACCACAGTGCCCCCTTTGGACCCAAGTCCAGAAGACAGCAAATTCCACATGGCCAGAGGCCAGAGACAAAAAAAAAAAAAAAATTGTCTCCAATAAAAGAAAGTAACGCTATTCCATCCAGCCCAAACCACCTCACCACAACTGAAACACATGAAAATGATGACAATTCTACAGTATGGAAAGTGATAAAGTCCCTTCAAGAAGAACTTAAAACTATGAAGGAATTCAAAGAAGCCACAATCTTACAAGTCAAAACAACCGATAACATCATTAAAGAGCTCCAAGCCAAGGTGACCCAGCTTGAACAGGAAAAGGATAAAGCAATGAAAGATCTTCAGACAAAAACAAGCCAACTGGAGAAGGAAATGTGCAAAACGAACACTAACATTCAAGATATGAAAATAGAAATGGAAACAATAAAGAAAACACAGTCAGAGTTAAAAGAGGAAATGGAGAATCAAGAGAAGAGAACAGGAACTACGGATGTGAGTATGAAAAATAGAATGCAAGAGATGGAAGACAGGATCTCAGGCATGGAAGATTCGATGGAAGAAATCAGTACAACATCCAAAGAAAATGAGAAAGCTAAAAAATCTCTCACCCACAATATCCAAAAAATCAAGGACTCAATGAAAAGATGGAACCTAAGAATTATACGCATATAGGAAAGAGAAGACTCCCGACTCCATGGTCCAGGAAATATCTTCAACAAAATCATAGAAGAAAACTTCCCAAACCTAAAGAAAGAGATGCCAGTAAAAATCCAAGAGGCTTAAAGAACACCAAACAGATTAGATCAGAAAAGAAACTCCTCTCGCCACATAATAATAGAAACTCCAAATGTAGAGAACAAAGAAAGGATATTAAAAGCTGTAAGAGAAAAAGGCCAAGTCACATACAATGGCAGACCCATCAGAATCACACCTGACTTCTCCTCAGAAACTTTAAAAGCTAGAAGGGCCTGGACAGATGTCCTACAAGCCCCGAGAGAAGATAGGTGCCCAGCCAGACTACTATACCCAGCAAAACTCTCTATCAACATAGGAGAAAACAAGATATTCCATGACAAAATCAAATTCAAACAATATCTTCTCACAAACCCAGCCCTACAGAAGATCCTAGAAGGAAAATTCCAACCCAGAGAAGATAACTACACCCAAGAAAACAGAGGAAATAGAAACCTCCACAGCAACTAAACAAAAGAGAAACACAAGACAGCCAGCTAAACCAAAATAATGGGAAATAACAACCCCTGGTCACTAATATCCATCAACATCAATGGACTCAACTCACCAAAAAAAAGGCACAGACTTACAGACTGGATCCATAAACAAGACCCATCTTTTTGCTGTATACAAGAATCACACCTCACTATTGAAGATAAACACTACCTCAGAGTAAAGGGCTGGGAAAAGGTTTTCCAAGCAAATGGACCCAGGAAACAAGCTGGAGTAGCCACCCTAATATCAAACAAAATAGACTTCCAATTGAAGTTAATAAAAAAAGACAGAGAAGGGCATTACATACTCATTAAAGGAAATATCCACCAAGAGGTCATCTCAATATTGAACATCTATGCCCCAAATACAAAGCCACCTACATTTATAAAAGAAACACTTCTAAAACTTAAATCGCACATTGATCCAAACACTTTAATAGTGGGAGACTTCAACACCCCACTCACAACTATGGACAGATCATCAAAACAGAAGCCAAACAGAGAAATAATGAGTCTAACAGAGATCATGAACCAAATGGACCTAACAGATATCTACAGAACGTTTCACCCAAACACAAAAGAATACACCTTCTTCTCAGCACCTCACGGAACCTTCGCCAAAATCGACCATATAGTTGGACACAAAGATAGCCTCAACAGATACAAGAATATTGAAATAACCCCTTGTATCTTATCAGACCACCATGGAATAAAGCTGGACTTCAATAGCAAAAGAATCAACAGAAAGTCTACACTCACATGGAAACTGAACAACTCTTTACTAGAAGACCACTGGGTCAGGGAAGAAATAAAGAAGGAAATCAATGACTTCTTAAAATCCAGCGAAAATGAAGACACAACATACCCAAACCTATGGGACACAATGAAAGCTGTGCTACGAGGACAGTTCATAGCACTAAGTGCCTTCAAAAAGAAAATTGTGACAGCTCATATTAGCGAATTAACTGCTAAACTGGGTGAATTGGAAAAAAAAGAAGCAAATATTCCCAAGAGGAGCAGAACGCAGTAGATCATCAAACTTAGGGCTGAAATCAACAACTTAGAAACAAAAAGAACAATACAAAGAATCAATGAAACCAAGAGTTGGCTCTTCGAGAAAATCAACAAAACAGACAGACCCTTAGCCAAATTAACTAAAAGACAGAGGGAGAAAACACAAATCAACAAAATCAAAAATGAAAAGGGAGAAATAACAACAGACATTGAGGAAATCCAGACAATATTTGGATACTACTTTCAAAATCTATACTCTACCAAATTTGAAAACTTAAGTGAAATGGACAATTTTCTTGATAGATTCCACCTACCAAAGCTAAATCAAGATCAGATAAACAGATTAAACAGCCCTTTAACCCATGAGGAAATAGAAACAGTCATTAAAAATCTCCCAACCAAAAAAAGTCCAGGGCCAGATGGCTTTAGCACGGAATTCTACCGTACCTTCAAAGAGGAGCTAACACCAATACTTTTCAAACTCTTTCACAAAATAGAATCTGAAAGAACATTGCTAAACTCATTCTACGAGGCCACAATCACCCTGATTCCTAAACCACACAAACCCAACAAAGAAAGAGAACTTCAGACCAATCTCCCTCATGAACATAGATGCAAAAATAATTAATAAAATCCTAGGAAACCAAATTCAAGAACACATCAAAAGTATCATAAACCATGATCAAGTAGGCTTCATCCCAGGAATGCAGGGATGGTTCAATATACGAAAGTCTATCAACGTCATTCCCCATATAAACAAAATGAAAGAAAAAAAACCACATGATAATCTCGCTAGATGTAGAAAAAGCATTTGACAAAATCCAACACCCCTTCATGCTAAAAGTTCTGGAGAGAACGGGCATACAAGGGCCGTACCTAGAAATAATAAAGGCAATATACAGCAGGCCAGTGGCCAACATCAAAATAAATGGAGAGAAACTTGAAGCATTTCCTCTAAACTCAGGGACAAGACAAGGATGTCCACTTTCACCATATCTCTTCAATATAGTACTTGAAGTTCTTGCTAGAGCAATAAGACAACTAAAGGAGATCAAGGGGATAAACATCAGAAACAAAGAAGTCAAATTATCCCTATTTGCAGACGATATGATAGTATACATAAGCGACCCCAAAAATTCCACCAGAGAACTCTTACAGCTGATAAACACCTTCAGCAAAGTGGCTGGATACAAAATTAATTCAAAAAAATCAGAAGCCCTTCTTTATACAACAAACAAATGGGCTGAGGAAGAAATAAGGGAAACAACCCCCTTCACAAGAGCCGCAAACAACATAAAATACCTGGGGGTAACTCTGACCAAGCAAGTAAAGGACCTGTACAACAAGAACTTCAAGCCCTTGAAGAAAGAAATGGAAGAGGCCTTTAGAAGATGGAAAGATCTTCCATGCTCATGGATAGGTAGGATCAATATAATAAAAATGGCCATCCTACCAAAAGCAATATATAGATTCAATGCAATTCCTATCAAAATACCAACACAATTTTTTATAGACTTGGAAAGAGCTAGCCTCAATTTTATATGAAACAACAAAAAGCCTAGAATAGCTAAATCAATCCTGTACAATAAAAAAACATCTGGAGGTATTACCATCCCAGATTTCAAGCTGTACTACAGAGCAATAGTTGTAAAAACAGCATGGTATTGGTATAGAAACAGACCAGTAGATCAATGGAATCGAATTGAAGATCCAGAAATAGACCCGCACACTTATGGCCACCTAATTTTTGACAAAGAAGCCAAAACGGCACAATGGAGGAAGGACAGCATCTTCAACAAATGGTGCTGGTCCAACTGGATGTCCATTTGTAAAAGAATGAAGTTAGACCCATACTTATCACCCTGTACAAAACTTAAGTCCAAGTGGATCAAAGACCTTAACATAAGGCCGGTCACACTAAATATACTAGAAGAAAAAGTGGGAGAAACCCTCTAACTGATTGACACAGGCGACAACTTCCTGAACAGAACACCAACAGCTCAGGACTTGA
>CAJQZJ010031946.1:3088447-3123866 GCA_907164525.1 Lophiomys imhausi
TGGTACATCTATACAATGGAATATTATTCAGCTATCAGGAAAAATGAAATTATGCAATTTGCAGCCAAATGGATGGAACTAGAAAAGCTCATCCTGAGTGAACTAACCCAGACTCAGAAGGACACATATGGCATCTATTCACTTATAGTAGGATTTTAGCTATATGGTAGAAGGTATCGATACTACAACTAACACACCAAAGGGAACTTGGACACAGACTTCTTATTTTTAATTTTTATTCTTTGTTTATTTTTTATATATTAGTTATATTTTTCTATTTTTTAGTTTTTTTTATCTATTGTATGCTTATTGGTTTGTTTGTTTAGTAGTTCTCTCTCCTGGGCAACGAGACACTTTTCACTAATGGTACTGCTTTGTAGATCCCCAATGAATGAAGAGGCTCTTGGCCCTCATATGACCTCTCAACTGAGATGAGGGACTGTTATATAAGGACACCCCACCCCAGAGAAATGGGATGGAAGGGTTAGGAGGTAAAGGAAAAAAAATGAAATGTGATGTTTCGGCCTTTTACTACTAATTGTCATAAACTGTTTAGGATAATTAAGAAATGCAAACTAATGGTTATGCAAGCCGGTCATTCAGTTAGGTACTATGACAGCCTATTATAGTTACTTCCTAAGCTAATCAGAAATAAACCAGCAAGAGACAAGCAACATCTGCTTACCCTAATATAAGAGATAGATAGGGCCTCTTCAAAAACCTCAAGAGATCTGCAGAATATGGCATTCAAAGATGTTTTCGTAACTTAAGATTTTTTTATATCAAGACATATCAACTCCTGACAGCACCCCCTATTCTCCTCCAAGTAGAAGATGAGCATCGAAGAATCCCCAGTGGGAGATGATTGAATTAGTCGCAAGCCTATCTCTTGGTAGGAAAAGCCCCTTGCCCCAACTGTAGACAGAATGCTGTCCAAAAAGGACAAAACCTGGAAGCAGGTAAGTCGACAGCCTAGCTCTGCCAAGACAGGTTAGGTAAGTCCTTCATAACCCCTGCTCTACAATCAATATCTGTCAGAGAAACGGGGCCAAATCAGTGAAGATCGATGCTGTAATGTATGGAGAGAAAATAGGAACTGTCCAGGCAGCCACAGGTATGTCATTTCTTAGTTTTGGAAGCTGCAGGCCCTGTACTTCCTATAAAATCAGATATATTTATCCCTCTCAGGTCTCTGAGGTGGTTGAAGAACAGATAGCTAGAGTCTCATAATTTAATTGTGAGTTGTTTAGGAGTCAAGAGAGTGTTATAGATCTAAGAAGATAATTTTAAAATTGTGTTGCAAGTTAATATGAATGTTGAGTCAGATATAGATAGACCTTTAAACTCATGGAGATGTTTAGATAGTAGAATGTTAAGGTCAGGTACCAAATACATATGGACTGGTCATTGGGAATGTACGTTAAGCCATATAACCCTCATAACTGTGGCCTAATTACCTCTGTTGTACTGTATTGTATTTGTTATTATAAGAGAAAGAGCCATTTGTTGGACTGAAAGGGGAAACTGTAGGGGGAAATAAGATATACCTTAAACTTACAAGAAAAAAAAGGGAAGAGGATAGGGGGTTGAGGGTGGGAGGGTGGGACTGGAGGGGGAATAGGGAAGGGATTGCGATTGAGATGTAACTTGAAGAAATAAAAAATAAGCCGGGCGGTGGTGGCGCACGCCTTTAATCCCAGCACTTGGGAGGCAGAGGCAGGCGGATCTTTGCGAGTTCAAGGCCAGCCTGGTCTACAAAGCGATTCCAGGACAGCCAGAGCTGTTAAACAGAGAAACCCTGTCTCGAAAAACCAAAAAATAAAAATAAAATAAAATAAAAAATAAAGGAAAAAACAAACAAAAAAAAAGATGGGTTGTTTTCAAAAATTATTATCTCTCCTTTATAAAGAGTTAAAGGATTCTTCTGCAGAACAGTGGGCCTCCCCTGAATACTATTGTAAGTCTCTTGCGTAAACCAGGGAGAGTCAGCAGCCAATAGCTGTATCAATGCTCTTGAAGTAGTCTATTTGGTTTTGTTGTGTGTGACAATAGGAACAGAATGTCTTTAGTCAAGCCTAGGATGTCTATAGTCCAACCTCTTGCACTGAAGGAAGACAAAGTCAGTGCTGCCACAATTAAGAGGACACACTGCTCTTCCAGGGGACCTGGGTTCTGTTCCCAGGACACACATTGGGTGGCTCACAACCATCTGTAACTCTAGCTACAAGGAACCAGATGTTATCTTCTGACCTCCATGGAGCCTGCATACATGTGGCATACTCACACGGAGACACACATACAAGACACATTTCCTACTGGTTCCTTTTCATTCTACTGAAATAGACTATGTCGGTCAGTCGTGGAGCACTCAGGCATGTTCACTTGATCTTCTGCTGAGAGCACTGAGGGGCTCTTCCTGTTTATCCTTCTTGAGGACATCAACTTGTCTCCACTTTAGTTCTTGGAATGCTTTTGTCCCTCCGTGTTCCCCACACCCTCTCTCCAGCTTTCCTTTCTCACTTAGTTGGACACCCTTTAAAGTTCACTCTAGATCACTGCCAGGATCCAAACCAAGACGAGGACAAACATCTTCCAGTTTTAACTTGAAATCCCTCATCTGTGAGAGAGAAGAGACAGATGATGCCAGATGGAAGAATTATCTAAGCAGAAAAGCAAATCTGTGTAAAAAGGAGCCCCGTGATCTCTGTCCGTGGGGACAATTCTCCAAGTTTGCTCAAAAATTTATTGGTTTTTTGTTAATGACATTTAACAATCTTTGGTGACAGTGAGTGATTGATTATTGAAAAGAAAAAAAAAACATAGAAACTGCAGGGATCTCAACTGTCATTTAAATGCCAGGCCATCCTTAGGGGACAATCTCATGAAAACCAGAATTTTCACTTAGAATTTCCTCACTTCCTCACTTAGTATTTCCTGATTTCTCATTATCACAGAGCTGAGTGTCACCGAAACACTTGGCTAACCAAACAGCACTCAAAGCAAACGGACAACGTGAGTAGAAGTTTTTGTTGTCTGTTTGTTTTAAGCTGTAATAGAATTAGAACAGTAGCTGATTGAGTTTGACAGGAATTCAGGGAAGATCTGGAGAGGAGAAGGTAAGACACAAGAAAACGAGTGAGGTGCGAATCAAGAGCTCAAATGGTAGCCTAAGGAATTACTATTTCATTAGAAAATAGATTTAAAAAATAATGAAAGGCTGAAAAAATGAAAGACTCATCAAATTGGGAGGGGGGTCATCTAAGCTGTGTTCAAGGTAGGTGATACTGATGGCAAACTGAAGTGTGGGGTCATCTAAGCTGTGTTCAAGGTAGGTGATACTGATGGCAAACTGAAGTGTAGGGAGTTAGATTAATATAAATTAGATTTAGTAAATATCTAGGGGTTTCTGATACAGTCTATTAATCCGGGGCATGAAGATCAACTTGGCTGTGGGCAATTAGCTTATCAGCTTGTGGACTAAAAGCAAGGATGAAGTTAGATGAAACAAGAGGAGTCTCTATGGACTAAACAAGGAGAGACTCTATGGACTAAAAACAAGGTTTATGGCCTGGCATTGTTTCCAGCTACTAAGTGGACAGAGCCCAGATTAAGCTGAAGCAGGTGGAACAAGGAGAGATCCTATTTAAGGATAAGTTGGTGGGGCCCCATGCTAGAGAGCCCCATGCTAGAGAGCTCCATTGCCAGCGAGTCCTCACGCTAGAAAGGACAAGTAGTTTGTATCCTCTGATGGAGAAAGTGCTGGTGAACTGAAGGCCAGATCTCCCTGAGGCAGAAAGAAGCTGGTGAGCAGAGAAAGCTTCAGCAAGATAGCAAAAGGCCAAGGACTAAACCCTGTTGCTCAGCTTTTGCCTAGAGGGGTTTGACCTGTCCAAACAGTGGCCTGAACAAAACTGTGACCGGCTTTAAAGACCGAGGTAGAGCGGCAGAGTTGCTGATACAAAGGAAATAAGTTGGCCTACAGAGGCTGAGGTCTCCCAGAGAGAAGAAAGCCTCAAGCCTTATTTAAGGTGAAACTGCCATAGCCAATTTACCGTGATGAATCTACGTCTGAGATATTCCAGAAGAAAGACTGCTAAGTGCATTAAAGGGTCTACCACAGAGACTGTGTTCCTGACGACTGAGGACCTGCCCCAGAGACTGTATCAGAAACCCCTAGATATTTACTAAATCTAATTTATATTAATCTATCTCTTTACACTGAAGTGATGGGAAGAGTATTTGTGGGCTCCTACTAGCCACAAGGCCTGTGCTTGGGTGCAGGGAGCAGAGATGAGGGACAGAAAGAAGAAACTCCTGACTGTGGACCCTGTACCACTTGAAGGTATCTGATATGAAACACTAGAGAGAAAGTGGCCTGGGATTTAGACCATCACTCCACAGTAAAGTTGTAACTGCAGGGAGGTTCTGAGGCCCATGAGAATGCTAAAAATAACATACTATTAACTAAAGAATGTGTGAGAAAGTGAAAATATTTAGTAGTGTGCATAGCTAACCACCAAAACACACATGTTCATGAGAATGGGTTCATTTGGCCTGTACTTCCTATAGGTTAAGACTAAAACAAAACAAAAGACAAAGTCATGTAGTGTGAAATAATCCCCAAGCTGAAAGGCAGACATAAACGCTGACCCTCATCTGGTCACACTCTTGAGGGCCAAGTAGAATCAGGTTTGCAGTCCCTCCTGAGGACACGCGGTAGCTGCGAACATCCTGTCCAGTGCTTCGCCCAACTCCCATAAGCTAATTTTACAAATATTTACAAATTTTTAAGGTAAATTTAAGACTCTTTCTTGCCCATCCAATAGCCGGCGCCCGTTTTAGGTGGACAGCTCTTGAAAAGCAGCACTCAAGACCGGCCTCTGTCTCCACCTCTAAGCACACGAGCACACCCAGTCTCTCACACACACACACACACGTGTGCGCGCAACCGGATAGAAAAGACAGGACGTCTGTAAAGAAACAGTGGTTGGAGAACCCAGAGCTTGCTATCAACGGCTACAGCAGAGTCCACAAGACAGTGGTGCAGTGTTTTCAAACTGGAAGACAACTGCCCCACAAGCTAAGCACCACTCCTGGGAAGAAAACTATGCTTAAGGCATTGTCAGAGGGTGGCTACAGCAGTCTCACTAAGGAAAGAAATTGACTTCATAAAAAAGATTCTGAGATTCAAGGAACAACGTGAACAAAACCAACAAAAATTGGAGAGCTGAGCTAGAAAGATAGCTCCGTAGTTAAGAGCACCTGATGCTCTTCCAGAGGACTCAGGCTTGACTCCCAGCACCCACATCTTGGCTCACAACCATCTGTAATTCCATCTCTTCCAGGAACAAAACTTACTTCTGTATCAAACGAACAATGAATCTGAGGAGGTTCGAGCAGCACCTTGGTTCTGAACATACATTGTGCATGTGGTCACATCAGGTAACGCCCATGAACACGGCTTGAAGCCCTTGGGCTCAGATCCAAGACCATTTGGTAATGTAAATTGCAGTGTCTTCAATATACACACAAAGTTTTCTGCTCTTACAGAAACAGACTAATGCTTAATTAATAGATTAATAAAAGAAGAGATGTTTAACTACTCTTCCCTATGCCATTCCTCATGTAAGTATTAAGACCATGTATCTTTAAATTGTATCCTGTCTAAATATTTAGTTTGAAAATTATCTCTTTGAGTTGTTGACTTCAGTTTCATGAAAAATTGTTAAATACATTTTGGCTTGGGGTTATGATAGAAAATCCAACAGTTTCTGAGAAGGCCCAAAACATATTTTGGCCATTTTATAGTACATACTTAGGCAAAGTAGTGTTCTCAGCATGGACAATTATAAAATCAAAATATTGATCAGCTATTAAAAATAGTGAATGTGCCCTATGTTCTGTGGTATCAGATATCCAGCCAAGTTATAATTCTTTATGTGACGATAAACAAGTACATCCACCTCATTAGTAAATTTCCTTTCATCTCTAATAAATGATAAAATTATGAGGATACCAAATTTATTTGTAAGAAAATAATATGAATGTTTCCATCTGTCCTTATTGGCTTCCTTTTACACTTTGAGCCAGCCAGACCTTGCCACATCCCACCCACTTCCCTACCTTCTTAAGGCTCCCTGGTTTCTTTCCCTCTCTGGATCCTCCTTTTTTGGGGGCCTGGGCACTTGCTGTCTCTTCGCCTGGGAAACACAATCCTTACATTCCAGTCTGCATTGTGTTTGTACAAAAAGTGTCTGTTGAGGATCAGTTTCATTCTTTGCCCTTTCTTAAGCACTGGAGACAGTGATGGATCAGAATAGAAAAAAAAACTGCTCTAATGAACTTTGTGTTCTTGTAGCTTGCAGCTGCCATCCCTCAGTGAGGTCCTTTCTGCGCCGAGAGGAGCATCATTGCCTCTTCTGCGCCGACTCCTCCTATTCTGCTTCTTCCCACCGTTGTGCTCTTCGGTGTCCATCTTGTCCATCTTCTCCACCTATTACTGCAGAAGCAGAGAGGCCTCATGTGTCTGCGCAGGGAGTATTCGACAAAGGAGTAAAAGCGAGTGAATAAGAGTCATGAAAGTATCCCAGAAGAGAAAGGTTGTAACTATGCTTTAGAAACAACATAAGACATTCCCTACAACAGTGTGTGTGTGTGTGTGTGTGTGTGTGTGTGTGTGTGTGTGCAGACGTTGTGGGAGAAGGACAAAGGTTATAAGGTCAATTCTGAACAAGGTATAAAAATCTAAGATTCAGAGGGACATTCAGTATACAAATAGAGTACAGAGAACAGCTGCTTCAATCTAAGATGCGAAATCTCAATGTCATGTTGGGAGCTGGCTTATAGAGTACCAAAACCCTTCTGGTTATAATTACCTATTTTTAAATTTTACTCTTTTATGTTTATGAGTGTTTTACCCAACTGTGCACCATATGTGTGCCTGGCACCTGAGGAGGTCAGAAGAGAGTGCTGGATCCTCTGATTCTGTCGTTATAGGCTATTGTCAGCTACAAGATGGGTTCCGGGAACAGAACCTGGGTCCTTTGCAAGTATAACAAGTGCTCTTAACTATGGAGCGATCTCTTCAGCCCCTAAAATTGTTTATTTTTATAGCATGGTTTTAATGGACATACTATTTTAAAGACTACATGATCTAGAGATATAGCTCTAGATATAGCTCTAGCATACACGAAGCCCTGTGTTTACACCTGTAACCCCACTACCCAGTATATAGAACCCTGTCTTAGAGACCCTACCTAAGATCCACAGTTGGTATGGACATTTCATGCTCTAACTAAACCTGAAAACAGATGTTCTTCCATTAAAGCTCTCAGCATTAAAATTCAGTTACACACAAAATAAATATGTGCTTCTCCATTGCTGACATGAAGTTTACTTCTAGTGAGCCCACATAGGTCCAGGTATAAGCTTCTCATCATATTACCTGTCAGCATAGCAGACATGCGCTGACTAGTCTTCAGACTCAACACACTACTCTAAACTACTAAATTCTCAAAGGCTCTTGCTTCAGGACACTTAGCCAAGGACACATGCTTAGAAAGCATATAGCCAGTCCTAAATTTGGTTCACACCTATATTTTTCTTATTTTTTAATATTTATTTTATTTTTATTAATGTATTTGTGTGTGTATCTACATTTGCATATATACGCATGTTTGTGCCAGTACTCTTGAAGGCCAGAAGAAGGTGTCACATCCCTGGAACAGGAGATTCATGTGGTTGCCAGCTTCCTGATGTAGGAGCTGGGAACTGAATTCCTGCCCTCTGTAAGAATAGCAAACTGTCTTAATCACCAAACCATCTCTCTATCCCCACAGCTGTTAATATTAATTCACACTACCTATGTCCTTCCTAAGGGACTCAGCCTTATTCACAGAGCCTTGTCACCTAGTCTGTGGAAACACTCTGCCTAGCGTCTCCTTCTAGTGATTGCTTCTCATCACAATGAGTTTCTTGGACACTGATGGCATCCTCAGATCTGGACCCTGAACTTGGAATTCACGGTCAGAGTCAAGGTCAAGGTCACAGTTGGATGCTTTCATAGGAGTGAGAGAGGCTTCGGTTTTCCATCAGGCTCAGACTGGTATCAGCTGTGTCCTCTGGTGTGGAAATCCCTGGAGGTGAGGAGGGATTTTCTTCCTGGTCTGTTGCTTGTTCACTCTTACCGTCTTCTGACTGCTTAGCAACTCAATGACAGAAAGCTTTGTGAGTAAGGTGCTCTGTTTTGCTTGCACTCCGCTTAATGTGTGGGCTCCATGTGTAGATCTTGAAAAAAAATTGTTCAAAAAGCCTTCGGCTCTCCAAAAACATTCTTGACTTTCACTATCTAACCTCCCACGGAGGCTGCTTCACTAGCAGATCCAAGACTCTCACCCTCCCTGACTGGGACACACTCCATCTTCCAGTGCTCTCTGCTATTTTGTAACGTTCAACATTTGTTACAAACCAGAAGCTCACAACATTTGTTACAACCATGAAGCTCACAACATTTGTTACAACCGTGAAGTTGTAACAAATGTTGGGTTTTGTTTCACATTTTTTGTAGCTCTTTCCTCTCCATGTTGCTCCCTCTAGTGCTGAGACTGGATATTCACAATTTGTTTAGTTTTTGCTAGGTACGCTGATAGAAAAGTTTATAAGAATTACAACATTTTCATAGAGAAAGTTCATTAGTTACTTATCCCATTGCTGTGATCAAAACCACAGCAAGAAGCAATGTAGGAGAGAAACAGTCTATTTGGGTTCATGGTTTGAGGGTCCTGTTCACTGTCAGCCATGGCTTCCCACCTCCTCTTATTTGGGTGACACAGAAATCAGAAGAAAGGGGGTGCTAGTGCCATCTCTCCATTCACTTGCTCCCTTATGCCTCCTCAGTCAGTTCGGGACTCGTGCACATCCGTGAGACATGAGTGCACACCTTCAGGTGTGTCTTCTCGCCTCAGTTAGCCAGCTCAGTGATGTTCTCACGGACTCACTCACAGGTGTGCCTCTCTGGAATCCTGTTTATTTCTTAACGCAATCAAGTTGACAATCAGAATTAACCGTTACAAAAGAGTTTCACACACACACACACACACACACACACACACACACACACATACACATACACGGCAGTCTCCCCGTGAAAACCTTTCCCCCATTTTTAAAATTGTTTGACAGTTTCATGCATGTATACATTGAATATTAGATGTTTTCAGCCCAAATACTCTCTCGAAGCCTATTCCCTCTCCCAGTGGCACCCTTCTTAGCAAGTCCCCTCCTACTTCCTAGAGTTTCTTGCTCAAATAGGGTGAGGACAGGTTATACCAGCACCCACACCACTGAAGAAAATGACACCCTTCCCAGCTCTCATGACAAAATACAGTGGAAAAGGAAATTTTACAAGTTCCAAAATTCTCAAATTTACGTGTCTTTTACAGTTCTGTCCAAAGTTCTATAAACATTTATATCACAAATAACACTATTTCACTAGCTATCAAATTAAACAACAATGCACTCTATTTCTTTCTCTTTTTTTTTTTTTTTTACATGTGTCAAAGCAATAGACTCAGACATGGTTCAGACACATAGAAAGAAGCAAGCTGGCAATTTCCAGTTTAGCAGCAACTCAAGCACTCAGATGTTGTGTCCTCTGGCTTCTTGGGATTTTCTCACTGTTACAGGTGGTACCTCTGAGTTTCTATCAATCCCATGGTTCCTGGCGATAGTGGGGGCTGTTGGCAAAGCTGACTTTGCCCAGTGAGGTATCCTAGGTGAGAGCTGTCTTGAATTCTTTTCTCAGTGGTCTGCTGCTGACTCCAGACTTGCCTTTGCTCTTCACTTTTCCTCCACCTACATCTCCAAGTCCATGTAGCCTCATCTCGGGGTGAACCCTGCTTTACTCTGATTAACTGATCTCTGGGAGGATCCTCTCTATAACCCTCATTTCAGATCTGGAACAGGGGTCTTCACCATGGTAATAGGAACGTAAAGGTACCTAGCTGAATTTAATTAGGCATAAGAACTCAAGTACCAGTAAATGTAAGATACCTATATCCTTTTAGAAAAATGATCTCTAGGTGTTTTTTTTTTTCCTTGCTTTTGAGGGTGTTGGGGGAGGGGTGTTTGACAGGGTCCTATTTTTAGCCCTGGCTGATGTAGAACTCACTATATAGACCAGGCTAACCTGGAACTTATGAAGATCCCCCTGCCTCTGCCTACTGAGTGCGGGGTTAGAGGTATGAGTCACATGCTCAGTAAATCTTTTGATTTTATAAAACGATTTACAAAAAGTAAGGCTTAACAAAAATCATTTTAGCTAGAGGGAAAATGCAGACACTCTGTCTTTCACCCATGTCCTAGAAGGCCTTGTCAAAATCCCCAGGTAGAGAGGTCTAGCGCTTTTGTGTATGGGCTCGGGTTTTCAATAGCTGAGAAAACATGGGTCTGATTTAAACATGCCAATGACTTATACGGGTTGAATATGATCACATTAGTTCCTATAGGGTAACCAAAGGAAGAGTTGATTTTGGCTCACAGTTACAGGCCACAGTCCATCATGATGGGGAAGGCACAGAGGCAGGAGCATGAGGCAGTTGGTCACATTGAATCCCCAGTCAAGAAACAGAGAGAGATGATCTGCTCAATTTCCCCTTTAATTCAGGCCAGGGCTCTGGTCTGCAGGATGAGGCCTCCCACATCAGGATGGGTCTTCTCTCCTCAGTTAAATATTCCCAAAAACACTCCAACAGACAGTGGAAGAGATGTGTTGTCTTGTTGATTCTAAAGTCAATCAAACAAGCAATGACCGTTAATCAGCAAGTGTGTCTAACAATGACACCGCTTTTTGAGAAGAATCTGTGTTTTGGCTATTTTATATAAAATAGAAAGTTATTTTATAAACACTGTGAAGTTGAGAAATGTCCCCTCTCTTCCTTTACACATATTTCTTATTTCTCAATCTCTCATTGCGTTTGTCCTGTTCATACCATTTTCTTTGAGTCTAAGAAGCTAAAAATATCTGCACAGTGAAGGTGGAATCATTTACAAAGAGCGAAGAAGTTAGACAGACACAGCTTATATTTCTTAGGTCAGCAAAGGTTTTTAAAAATTCTAAGAACACACAAACATTAGATGGTTTTCATCCATTATGTGCATATGTGTGCCCTGGGGTGGAGAAGAAGAAGTGGTTGATTTCATTCTAGCCACTCATCATGTGTTTAAATGTGAGTTTTGCTTCTATCTGTTCTCTAGACTGTGGACACAAACCACTAATTCTCAACTTCCCCTCATTATCTGCAGACTGACTTGACTGCAAGCATAGCATGGACTGAAGCTAAGACTTTGCATGGACAACTGGTGTCTGTGTTTGAACTCCATGACCCAAAGCAACTTAGGAGATGTCGGCCTTTGTTGCTTACAAGTTACAGTTCATCACAAAGGGAAGCCAGGGCAGGAATTCAAGGCGGGGAGCTGAGTGAAGGAACTGTAGCAGAGGTTATGGGGGAAATGTGCTTACTGGCTTGCTCTCCGTTGCCTGTTTGACCTGCTTTATTATAAAAACCACGTTCACATGCTCTGGGATGATACTACCCACAGTAGACTGGGCCCTCCCACATCAATGATTAATCAAGAAAATGCTCCCACTGACTTGCCTAAATGGCAGTCTCATGGAGGCATTTTTTCAGTTGAGGTTCCCTCTTTCCAGATACCCCAATCTTGTGTTAAATTGATTAAAACAACAACTAACCAGTATAACTGGTTTAGAGTTTGGAGATTGTGTTATCGTGTTGCCACTGATGTGAAGAGTATAAAAACTTAAGATCAGATTTGCAAACACTGAGTGTCCCTGCCTTTTGGGCTAGTGATCTATAAAGAATAATTAAATGAGATGATTCTATGAGTTAAATAAAATAGATTTTTAAAAAATATTACAGTGAGACACAAAGAAGGATACTACTCCTAAATGTTTGCATTTCAGGAATGTTTATAATTTTAATGGTTGTGCTAATTAATTCCAGAGAAGTTTCTGTTACCATTGTACCATCTCATATATTACAAGATTTTAAACTGAGCACTTTGGTCTATGTTCACAATCCCAGCATTTGGGAAATGAAGGCAGGACACTCAGAAGTTCAAAGTCATCTTTGGCTACATAGTGAGCTGGACATCAGCCTGGGATATATGAGACTGTTTCTAAGAAAAAAGGAAGGAAGGAAGGAAAGAAGGAAGGAAGGAGGAAAAGGACAGACAGACTAATGTATGAGTAAATTTACTTCTCAGTATGAAAGATAATATCTTAGAGGAGGTCTGGTCCCATTTGTGAGAATAAAGTAGTACAATGTGATGAATGTGTGCCTTTAAAACTTCTTTTTTTTTTTCCAGTTCACATGAAAAAGAATCTTTCCCCACACTGAGTTTAATTCCCTGCCTCAGAAAGTGGCTTGTGCTTAGAATTCTGCTGCCAGTTTCCAGGGGCTTTTAATTCTTGAAAGTGCTTGCCTTTTAGGAGAACATAAGACTGGCGATTTAACATTGGGTTCCCCAGTACATAAAAGACACTGAGATGGATGTTGAGCTCACAGTCCATCAGAGAGTGTAGCCCAGGTTGAGGACTGTAGAGGCAGTTTCACAGACCACACACTCTCTGGTCTGCCCCATCCACCTGCTGAAAAACCCATCACCCACATCTATGTTTCAAGCAGCAGGAAGGAGATAGGAGCAAGGGCAGAGTGGCCAAAGGGTGAACACCAGCTGTTCTTCACAGAAATTTCCCAGAATTTACTCACTTCCATTTCCACTCACCGATGGCACCGGATGTGATCAAGAGGAAAGACAGACCAGCAAACACTGTGAGGCTCTGACCTTTTGAATGGATCAGTCCCTCCATAAATTCATGGTTTACTGGGCTCCAAGTAGGTGGTAGAAACTTTAGGTAAAAGTAGGTTAACTGGGCAAAATCTAGAGGAAGAGGATGATGACACATACACAAAAGTGCCTTGAAATCCCTAGGTGAGTCATGGGGAAATGCCATAGCATGGACACAGCAATGGTCACCTTTCTTCCATACAGAACATGAACACTGAGTCTCTTCCCATTAGCCCTAGGACAATATGCAAAGACTGTCACTCCTGACTCTGTGACAGCATGGGTTTATAGCTGGCATCTAACTCTTCCTTCCAAGAGGCAAAAGGTTTTATTAAAATGATACAATGAAGGGTTAAAGACAATATGGGACATATTTTCTTCAATCTTCTTTTCTATATTATTCTTTTATTTCTCTTGGCTTCCCAACCCATTCCTTCTTCCATATGAACTTTAGAATCATTATTTCTTATTATTCAAAGGAGTTATGATTTCACAATTGTACTTTTTAACTTCTTGGTATGGATTGGTCATAAACCCTAGCTCAGGATCCAGCCCAGCTGCTTGTTGTTACATAAGTATTAGTCCATAATTTTAAATAATTAAATGAGCAATTACAAACCTACCACAGCTAAGCCTTCACACATTCCCTCTTCATGATTCTCTCACTTATAACATTATTCTATTTCAAACTATTTTGAAAGATACTTTTTTTCTTGTAATGTTTATTTATTACATCAAGTTACAGCTCCATCATAATGCCCTCTTTCCATCCCTCCCGGTTCCACTCTCACACCCTCTCCTCCCTCTCCCACCCATCCCACTCCTGTGATGTGGAGTGTCCCTACATATCAGCCCCTGTCAGTTCAACAGTAATATGAGGGCTACGAGCTTCCTCTTGCACTGGGGGCCTACATGGTAGTACTCCTAGGGCAAATTATCCCATTAATAGGTAACAAAGTCTATGTTCCTGATCCTTTTGGTGTGTTGGTTATAGGATAGTTATCCTGTACTATATGGCTAAAATCCAATTACAAGTGAGTAGATGCCATGTGTATCTTTCTGAGTCTGGGTTAGCTCACTCAGGATGAGCTTTTCTAGTTCCATCCATTTGGCTGCAATTTGCATTTCCTTGTTTCTGATAGCTGAGTAGTATTCCATTGTGTAAATGTACCACAATTTTTTTATCCATTCATCATTTGAGAAACACTTTTCAACGTTACAAGTGTTTCACTTCTTTGAGCCTCATTTTTATATGCCCAGGAACAGATGTTCAATCATTCTGAGCATCATGGAGTTTTAGTACCAATTATGGCAGAAATTGCTCACTTTCCACATGAATAGCCACTGTTTCTTTCTCTCTTAAAATAGTTATTTTTTTCAAAATTACAAAATGATCCAGTGCCTACAGCCAATTGAAACTATGTGAATGTTCTTAGATGACTCTAAATGGGGCTGTGTGCCTGAGGTATATGTACCATTTGACTGTATTCATTCCTTCCAAGGACTGTGGCTGGGAAGGCTGACCCTCCTACTGCCATTGTACATATGACATAAACTTTATGTAAGAAAAGTCATTCTCAGGGGGGGAGGGGCCAAGATGGCGGCGAACTGCAGGGACGCATTTTGAATGTGGGAGAGAAGAGCCATAGAAAACACAGAGTTGTTGGACACTGTGCAAAAACTGGAGGGTCTGGACCTCCGGGAACACTCAAAGCTCCCAAGGGACTGTTAAAAGTCCCAGGGTAAGGCTCTCCCCCATCTCTCGCAGACACGGAAGCCACTAAATCCGGGATTCGGGAACTCCCATTTGGAGAGGCACCTGGTAAGATCGATCCCAACACACAGCAGGCAGAATCAAAGGCCACATGGTGATCGCTCACTAGCCTACTGGGCTTCCCACACCTCAGGATGACCTTATAACTAATTAGGAAACTTTGCAGAATAGTTGAAGTCTTAACAAGGAAGAAACAGGGCACTCAGCGGGTGATCTGCAGCCGCTGGAGCTGGAGCAGGAGACCGGCGGGCGGGTGGGAAGTGGGAGCACCCACGGCAAAGCAGCTAGGGAGTGAGGCCAGCTCAGGCTGCGGGAGGGGCCGAAGCCCCACGCAACCATGGCAAAGCAGCTAGGGAAGGAGGCCGGCTCTGAAGGCGGGAGGGGCCGAAGCCCCACGCACCCACGGCAAAGCAGCTAGGGCGGGAGGCTGGCTCAGGTGGCAGGAGGGGCCAAAGCTCCGCCCACCCACTGCAGAGCAGATAGGGAGGAAAGCGGCCAGGCCTGTGGCGGAGAAGCCTAGTGGGAAACCAGAAGCCAGGGGACCATAGCTGTATTCTGGTAAACCCAGACATATTAGGTGTGGAGCCAGGCCCTGTCATCCTCTGTGACGACAAACAAAGCCCACAAAATCTGTGCCTGGGCAAACAGGTCCATACCATCAGAACCATTACAGGCTGATCACTCAGTGTGCAACATAGAGAAGTCTGAACTGGGAGCAGTGAAACAATCCTGGACCATTACTCACTACCTGGGAATAGGCTGCACCAGCTCACAGCGCTTCAGGCTATTAAAACCACAGTGACCCTGAGATCCCCCTGTAAGCAATGACAGATAGCCAAGCAATTTGACTCCTTCACCAAAGCATCCTCTGTGGATCCAAGCACAGAAAACGACAAGAACAGACAGCTAAACACTCCCACATGGCCAAAGGTCCAAGAAAAAATACAAATCAAGGAAATATGACTCCAACAAAGCAGAATTATCCTAGCTCATCCAATTCGGATGACCTCACACCAACAGTAACACATGAAAAGGATGACAATTCTGCATTATGGAAAGTGATAGAGTCCCTTCAAGAAGAACTTAAATCTATGAAGGAATTCAAAGAAGCCACAATTTTACAAGCCAAAACAATGAACAACACCATTAAAGAACTCCAAGCCAAGGTGACAGAGCTTGAACAGGAAAAGGACAAAGCAATGAAAGATTTTCAGACAAAAAAAAGCAAGCTGGAGAAGGAAATGCACAAAACGAACAGTACTATACAAGACATGAAAATAGAAATAGAAACAATAAAAAAACACAGTCAGAGTTAAAAGAGGAAGTGGAGAACCAAGGGAAGAGAACAGGAACTACAGATGTGAGTATCAACAATAGGATGCAAGAGATGGAAGACAGGATCTCAGGCATGGAAGATTCGATGGAAGAAATCAGTACAACATCCAAAGAAAATGAGAAGGCTAAAAAATCTCTCACCCACAACATCCAAGAAATCAAGGACTCAATGAAAAGACGGAACCTAAAAATCATAGGCATAGAGGAAAGAGAAGACTCCCAACTCCAAGGTCCAGGAAATATCTTCAACAAAATCATAGAAGAAAACTTCCCAAACCTGAAAAAAGAGACGCCAATAAAAATTCTAGAGGCTTATAGAACACTGAACAGATTAGATCAGAAAAGAAACTCCTCTCGCCACATAATAATTGAAACACCAAATGTTTCAGAACAAAGAAAGAATATTAAAAGCTGTAAGAGAAAAAGGTCAAATCACATACAATGGCAGAACCATCAGAATTACACTTGACTTCTCCTCAAAAACTTTAAAAGCTAGAAGGGCCTGGACAGATATCCTACAAGTCCTGAGAGATCATAGGTGCCCAGCCAGACTACTATACCCAGCAAAACTCTCTATCAACATAGATGGATAAAACAAGATATTCCATGACAAAATCAAATTTAAACAATATCTCCCCACAAACCCAGCCCTACAGAAAATCCTAGAAGGAAAATTCCATCCCAGAGAAGAAAACTTCACCCAAGAAAACAAAGGGAATAGAAATCCCCTCAGCAACTAAACCAAAAGAGGCACAGGACCATCACCTATACCAAACTAATGGGAAAAAACAACCGAAGGTCACTAATATCCATCAACATCAATGGACTCAACTCCCCAATAAAAAGACACAGGTTTACAGAGTGGATCCGCAAGCAAGACCCGTCCTTTTGCTGCATACAAGAAACACATCTCACTACCAAAGATAGACACTACCTCAGAGTAAAGGGCTGGGAAAAGGTTTTCCAAGCAAATGGACCCAGGAAGCAAGCTGGAGTAGCTATCCTAATATCAAACAAAACAGACTTCCAACTGAAGTTAATGAAAAAAGACAAAGAAGGGCATTATGTACTCATTAAAGGGAATATTCATCAAGAGGAAATCTCAATACTGAATATCTATGCCCCAAATACAAAGGCACCTACTTTTGTAAAAGAAACACTTTTAAATCTTAAATCACACGTCGATCACAACACATTAGTAGTGGGAGACTTCAACACCCCACTCACAACAATGGACAGATCATCAAGACTGAGGCCAGAGAAATATTGAGTCTAACAGAGATCATGAAACAAATGGACCTAACAGACATCTACAGAACGTTTCACCCAAACACAAAGGAATACACCTTTTTCTCAGCACCCCAAGGAACCTTCTCCAAAATCGACCACATAGTTGGACACAAAGATAGTCTCAATAGATACAAGAAAATTGAAATAACACCTTGTATCTTATCAGACCACAACGGAATAAAGCTGGTCTTCAACAGCAAAAGAATCAACAGAAAGCCTACACACACATGGAAATTGAACAGCTCCTTACTGGATGACCACTGAGTCAGGGAAGAAATAAAGAAGGAAATCAAAGACTTCTTAAAATCCAACGACAATGAAGACACAACATACCCATACCTATGGGATACAATGAAAGCTGTGCTACAAGGAAAGTTCATAGCACTAAGTGCATTCAAAAAGAAAATTGTGACAGCTCATATTAGTGAATTAACAGCTAAGCTGGGTGAATTGGAAAAAAAAAAAAGAAGCAAACACTCCGAAGAAGAGCAGAAGGCAGGAAATCATCAAACTTAGGGCTGAAATCAACAACTTAGAATCAAAAAGAACTATACAAAGAATCAATGAAACCAAGAGTTGGTTCTTCGAGAAAATCAACAAAATAGACAGACCCCTAGCCAAATTAACTAAAAGGCAAAGGGAAAGAATGCAAATCAACAAAATCAGAAATGAAAATGGAGAAATAACAACAGACATTGAGGAGATCCAGAAAATATTCGGGTCCTACTTTAAAAATCTATACTCCACCAAATTTGAAAACCTAAGCGAAATGGACAATTTCCTCTATAAATTCCACCTACCAAAACTAAATCAAAATCAGATTAACAACTTAAACAGCCCAATAACCCCTAAGGAAATAGAAACAGTCATTAATAATCTCCCAACCAAAAAAAGCCCAGGGCCAGATGGCTTTAGCACGGAATTCTACCGGACCTTCAAAGAGGAACTAATACCATTACTCTTCAAACTCTTCCACCACATAGAAACAGAAAGAACACTGCCAAACTCATTCTATGAGGCCACTGTCATTCTGATTCCTAAACCACACAAAGACCCAACAAAGAAAGAGAACTTCAGGCCAATCTCCCTCATGAACATAGATGCAAAGATACTTAATAAAATACTAGCAAACCAAATTCAAGAACACATCAAAAATATCATACATCATGATCAAGTAGGCTTCATCCCAGGAATGCAGGGATGGTTCAATATATGAAAGTCTATCAATGTAATTCACCATATAAACAAGATGAAAGAAAAAAAACCACATGATAATTTTGTTAGATGTAGAAAAAGCATTTGACAAAATCCAACACCCCTTCATGGTAAAAGTTCTGGAGAGAACGGGCATACAAGGACCATACCTAGAAATAATAAAGGCAAAATACAGCAAGCCAGTGGCCAACATCAAATTAAATGGAGAGAAGCTTGAAGCATTTCCTCTAAACTCAGGGACAAGACAAGGATGTCCACTTTCACCATATCTCTTCAATATAGTACTTGAAGTTCTTGCTAGAGCAATAAGACAACTAAAGGAAATCAAAGGGATAAACATTGGAAATGAAGAAGTCAAATTATCCCTATTGGCAGATTATATGTTAGTATACATAAGCGACCCCAAAAACTCCACCAAAGAACTCTTACAGCTGATAAACAACTTCAGCAAGGTGGCTGGATACAAAATTAACTCAAAAAAATCAGAAAGCCTTCTTTATACAACAAACAAGCATACCGAGAAAGAAATAAGGGAAACAACCCCCTTCACAATAGCCACAAACAATATAAAATACCTGGGGGTAACTCTAACCAAGCACGTAAAGGACCTATACAACAAGAACTTCAAGCCCCTGAAGAAAGAAATGGAAGAGGCCTTTAGAACATAGAAAGATCTCCCATGCTCATGGATAGGTAGGATCAACATAATAAAAATGGCTATTCTACCAAAAGCAATATATAGATTCAATGCAATTCCTATCAAAATACCAACACAATTCTTTAAAGACCTGGAAAAAGCTATGCTCAACTTCATATGGAACAACAAAAAGCCCAGAATAGCTAAATCAATCCCGTACAATAAAAAAGCATCTGGAGGTATCACCATCCCAGATTTCAAGCTGTACTACAGAGCAACAGTAATAAAAACAGCATGGTACTGGTATAGAAACAGACCAGTGGATCAATGGAATCGAATTGAAGACCCAAACATGGACCCACACACCTATGGCCAACTAATCTTTGACAAAGAAGCCAAAACCACACAATGGATGAAGGACATCATCTTCAACAAATGGTGCTGGTCCAACTGGATGTCCACTTGCAAAAGAATGAAATTAGACCCATACCTATCACCTTGTACAAAACTTAATTCCAAGCGGATCAAAGACCTTAACATAAGGCCGGCCACACTAAAGATACTAGAAGACAAAGTAGGAGAAACCCTCGAACTCATTGGCACAGGTGACAACTTCCTGAACAGAACACCAGCAGCTCAGGACCTGAGATCAACAATCAATAAATGGGACCTCATGAAACTGAAAAGCTTCTGTAAGGCAAAAGACACTGTCATTCGAACAAAACGGCAGCCTACAGACTGGGAGAAAATCTTCACCAACCCCACATCTGATAGAGGGCTATTATCTAAAATCTACAAAGAACTCAAGAAACTAAATGCCAAGAAACCAAATAATCCAATCAAGAAATGGGGGACAGAGCTAAATAGAGAATTCACAAAGGAGGAATCCCTAATGGCCGGAGTCATCTGAAGAAATGCTCAACATCCTTAATCATCAGAGAAATGCAACTCAAGACGACCCTGAGATTCCGTGTCACACCTGTCAGAATGGCTAAGATAAAGAGCTCAAATGACAGCACATGCTGGCAAGGGTGTGGAGAAAGGGGAACCCTACTCCATTGCTGGTGGGAGTGCAGGCTTGTGCAACCACTATGGAGGTCTGTCTGGAGATATCTTAGAAACCTTGGAAACAACCCAGATGTCTCTCAACTGAAGAATGGATTAAAAAACTGTGGTACATCTATACAATGGAATATTACTCAGCTATAAGAAACAATGAAATCATGCAATTTGCAACCAAATGGATGGATCTAGAGAAGCTCATCCTGAGTGAGCTAACCCAGACTCAGAAGGATGCACATGGCATCTATTCACTTATAGTAGGATTTTAGCTATACCGTACAGGATATCTGTACTACAACCAACACACCAAAAGGAACATGGACATAAACTTTTTTTTCATTTCTTTTTCTTTTTCCTTTTTTTATTCTTTTTGTTTTTCCTCTCTTTTTTTGTGTTTGTTCTTTGTCTTTGTGGGTTTGTGTGTCTGTTGGTCTTTTTTTTTAGTTTTCCCCCCGTAGCAAGGAGACACCTTTCACTGGCAGTACTGCCTTGTAGGCCCCCGGTGTATGAAGAGGCTCTTGGCCCTCATATGACTCCTGATCTGTGGTGAGAGACTGTTATGCAGGGACACTCCACCCCAGAGGATCAAGACGGAAGGGTCAGGGGGTAGAGCATGGGAGGGGGGGGCTGGGAAGTTGGGAAAGAGGACAATATGTTAAGGATATAACCTGTAGCAACAAACAAATAAATTTATTAATTAAAAAAAGCAGGTAACAACGTTAAAACACTGTAAATAAAATAAAGGATACAGCCGTTCAATCTGGTTTTATAAACCTCCAAGTGTCGAAAAAACATAGAGCTAAGGTAAAATACAGGAGAAATGTGGTGTTAACCCATGCCTTTAACTTCAGCAGAGACGGGAGGAGCACCATAGAGTTAGTGGACTTATAAATTCTAGAGTTACACGGAACAGGGTGGTGAGGGTACACACCCTTAATCCCATCATTCAAGAAGAGTACACCCTTAACCCCAACACACTAGAGACAGAAACAGGCAGATCTCAGAGCTCAAGGTCAGCCTGATACAAAACAAACTCTAAATAGAGAAAAACTTCGATCCAGGAGTGGTGGAACACATCTTTAATCCCTTCAGATGGGAACCACAGGTCTCTGATCCCAATAATTAGAATGCAGAGACACACACATAGGATTTGGAAGGACCTAAGTTTAAAAGCTACTTACAAAAGGCCCACTCAATACAAACAAATTGTCCTTTGAGATCTCAGAATATATACACTAAAGCTGATTTAGCTCCAAAATAACAAAATAATTTCTTCTTTAAACCAGATTGAAAGATAACACTTTATATATTGTCAAAAAACCAAATATGCTTCAGGAGAAATATTACCTACCCCCCCCCAAAAAAGAGGGTGATTGTCCCTGAGTGAGGATTAGGGCAGGGCTCTGTTCTTATCTTTCCAGGAGAATCAAAGCATCCATTCAAGGAACCCAGGGACAACTGGACAATGGAAACCTCAGCAGAAAACAGAATCAGACACCAAAAGAAGACGAGTGACCCAGTTGATTCAGCCTGACAGACTCCCTCAATAGCTGTCTCCATCAAAAGCCTACAACCACAACAACTCAATATCACTAAGACCGTTCAGCTCTACACAATGCCCCAGCCAGAACCTCAGTAAAGCCTGGAAGTTCAGCTTCTGCCTACAAACTCCTTAGGACATCTAAACAGCTGAGAACAGAAGGACTGAACATAAAAGGATTGTACTAACATTTTTAACCATTTTTCCATTTTGGTTTGGGCCCCAAACAGGTTTACTATGACCCAAATCAGCAGGAAGTCATTTTAAGAGAGTGACGTCCCATACCCAGAGAGTGGGGAGGTTATTTGAAGGACAACTGAAAACTCTGTTATTTAGGGGAAGAGATTACAAGTTGTTAAATGGTCCTGTTTAATGGGTTTTGGAGGTTAGACCCAGGGTATTCCTTCTTTCCCTTTTCTGTATCCTTCTTTATCTCCTATGTAGGAATGCATGGACTTGAGAAAAATTGAGACATAGACATAGCACAGGAAGGACCAAGAAGAAGGGACAGATTATTGAATATGCCCTTATACCTTTGTATATTGATACAAAATTAGTAGTATATTTGGCTAAAGTGGTATTGACCATTGTTTATTGTGCAAAAATAAGATTGTATTGGATTACGTCAGTATTGATATTTGTATATTGATACAAAATTAAGATTATAGTTGGCCACAATGGTATTGACCCTTGTATATGGATGCAATATTAAGATTGTATTGGGCCACATAGGCATTGATCTTTGTATATTGATACAAAATTAAGAGTATATTTAGCCACATTTGAATAGATCTTTGTATACTGATACAAAATTAAAGGTAACGCTTCCTAATGGTATCATACCTAGATATACTTAAAAATGAAATGTGAAGCTCTGGCCTCTTGATACCAACCGTCTTAAACTGTTTAGGATAGTTAAGAAAACAAACTCCTAGTCATGCATGCATGTCACCTTGTTAGATACTATGACAGTCTATCACAGATATTCTCTAAGCTACTCAGTAATCAAGTTCTTAAGAGACAAGCAACATTTGCTTATCTAAATACAAGAAATAGATAGGGCATCTTCAAAAACCCCAAGAGATCTGCAGAATATGGCATTCAAAGATGTGGTCTTAAATTAAGATTTTTTTTTGATATCGTGACATATCAGCTCCTGACAGCACCCCCTATTCTACTCCAAGTAGAAGATAAGCATCGAAAAATCTCCAGTGTGAGATGGTTGAATTAGTGGCAAGCCTGTCTCTTGGCATGTAAAAACTCCTTGCTTCAACTGCAGACAGACTGCTGTCCAAAAAGGACAAAACTTGGTAGCAGGGAAGTCGACAGCCTAGCTCTGCCAAGACAGGGTAGGTAAATCCTTCATAATCCCTGCTCTACAGTAAATGTCTGTCAGAGAAACAGGACCAAAAGGCTGAAGACTGATGCTGGAATGTATGGAGAGAAAATGGGAACTGTCCAGGTAGTCACTGGTTTGTCATTTCTTAGTATTGGAAGCTGCAGGCCCTGCACTTCCTATATAATCAGATATATTTATCCTTCTCAGCTCTCTGAGGTGGTTGAAGAATAGACAGCTTGAGTCTCATAGCTAAATTTTGAGTTGTTTAGGAATCAAGAGGGCGTTCTAGATCTAAGAAGATGGTTATAATAGTGATGCAAATTAGTATGAAAACTAAGTCAGTTATAGAACTTTAAACTCATGGAGATGGTTAGAAGGTAGAAGGTTAAAGTCAGGGGCCAAATATGTATGAACTGAACATTGGGAAGGTATACTGGGCCATTTAACTCTCATAAATGTGGCATATTTAATTCTGCTGTTTTGTATAGAATTTACTGTTATAAGAGAAAGAACCATTTGTTGGATTGAAAAGGGAAGCTGTTGGAGGGGAAGAGGGTGGAAGGGTGGGACAGGAAGGGGGAAATAGGGAAGGGTTTGTGACTGAGATGTAACTTGAAGAAAAAAAAATAAAGTACTTATATATAAAAAAAAAGAAAGCCGGGCGGTGGTGGCGCATGCCTTTAATCCCAGCACTTGGGAGGCAGAGGCAGGCGGATCTTTGCGAGTTCGAGGCCAGCCTGGTCTACAAAGTGAGTCCAGGACAGCCAGGGCTACACAGAGAAACCCTGTCTCAAAAAACCAAAAAAAAAAAAAAAGAAAAGTCATTCTCTTACAAAGGCAATCAGAAGGTGAGAGGAGAAGTCAGCACTTCAGAATCATCCAGCCTTGACTAGCTGTCTCTAGAGTGCTTGATGGAATTTGTGAACTTCTACCCGATTTGTAGACCTTTAATTTTCAATCTCTGTGGACAACAACTTCAAAAACCAGGGTTCAACTCCCCTAGAAGAGCAGCAAACACCCTCCATCACGGAGCCATTTCTCAAGCCCTTTGATTTTTTTTTTAATTTAACAAATTACTGTTTGTATAATCTGCCTTGAAAGAGACACATTTACTGAACATCTAAATATTAATACTTTAGTAGTTTTGCTTTTGAATTCTTGGGTATTTTATTTGTTTCATTATGTGGAAATACAAAGACAATATTCCTTCCTTTGGTTGCACCTCAGTTATTCTAGAATGCTGTTTTGTCTTTTCTTGTTGGTTTTGTTTTTCTCCATGAGTTCATGTTTCTGCAAAGCCAGCTCTGCCTTTTGCCACTGTTGTCTCCCACTTGCTGCTGGTTTTGACTCTTCTATAGACACTCATGCAAGCAGTCTAATTTATGTATGGCATTTTATGAATGGTAGAAAAATTTTATTTCAACATAACACCATAATTTCTGATTTTAAAGTAATCAATTCATAATTTAATCACTCAAGATTCTTCTTCATCCATTATTTTGGGGGGGGGTTGTTTTGTGTTTTTGCTTTGAAACAGGGTTTTTCTCTGTGTAGCCCTGACCATCTTGGAACTGGCTTTGTAAACCAGGCTGGCCTAGAACTCACAGAGATCTGCCTGTCTCTGCCTCCCAAGTGCTGGAATTAAAGGTCTGCATCACCACCACCCAGCTTCATCCATGATTTTTAATCCCCTTTCTTGACGTAGGTCTCAATTTCTAGAGAACTTAGATGTGATTCTGCCATCAGAAGAGGTTGTCTGCGTTAGCTACAGGGCTGCTCATCATAGCTAGGCTTCCTATGGCCTTCTGAAGACCACCGTTACTGCCAAGTCCACGCTCACCTACTGACTTTCATCACAGGGTCATAGTTTCTAAACCTAACTCACTCAAGCTTCTTGCTTCTTTAGCAACTCCAAAGTCCACTATTTGGAAAGTCAAGGGTTCTATATGTGTCTGAAATTAGGAAAAGGTTGGGGAAAGGAAAAAGAGAGAGAGAGAGAAAAGCCAAGGAAAGGAAGAGGAGGGAGATCACTACTACCAATCTCAGTGAGCGCATGATATCTCAGACGAGCTTGGACTAAGGAGTGAATTCCAACCCAGCTATAGAGACTCTAAACACATCCCTGTCACACACACACGCACGCACGCACACACACACACACACGCACACGCACACGCACACGCACACGCACACGCACACACACACACACACTCCTCATACTGAAAACTCATGGCAATGGTGGGGACTCTTAGGTAGAGCAGAGGGGATGCAGAGCTGGGT
The DNA here is from genome assembly GCA_907164525.1 of Lophiomys imhausi. NCBI lineage: Eukaryota > Metazoa > Chordata > Mammalia > Rodentia > Muridae > Lophiomys > Lophiomys imhausi. The sequence goes on from CAJQZJ010031946.1 coordinate 3,113,787, forward strand.
GATGTAGCTTCGCATAACTGAAAGGCTGTCACGGATTGGTTCTTCCTTACAACCTTCAACAAATGCAGCTGTGAACGTGTACCCTCCTCACATTGTTTTCCACAAAATCAGGCTTACACTAAGTGATCAAAGGTCTTTCTATGCCTGGGTACCAGTGGTTGGTTAGTAATCCGTGCCTTTGTGGTTCCATTACCTTGTTGGTGTAGAAAAGTCATCCGAGCTTATGCTGCTGTGGGAATGTCTCATTGCTGTAAAACAGATGTTAATGACAATTTGATTACAATGAAATGTCAAAAAGTCAAAATGGCTGTGGGAAAGGGTGTCATTATTCCTTGGAGTTAGAAAAATACAACCATACTGCACTGACACACTCAGAGAGCTGATGTCAAATGCTTCTTCTGGTTGTTTGTGTGTGAGAAGCTGACTCGAAAGCCATTTCTACACTTTGAGGGACATTTTCCTAAAGGACAAGCTTTTAGAACTGTTTGGGGAAGGCCAGTGAAATACTTTCCCAATTAATTCACTATTTCTTCCCAGACATCCTACAGAAGCTACAGCAGAAGTAGCAGAGAGTTAGAGGCTGGCTGAGCTCCAGGGCGTGTTGACAGCCAGCAAATTAACCCAGACTCAAGAAACACTCAGTAGCAAGATTCTGTTTTTCCTCCTAAGATGCCATTATTGAACCTATATCAGATGTCCATCCGACCAGGCAGGATACGAATCCTCCACCAAGGTCTTCAGATGGAAGCTGTTTTCTGCTCTTGACCTTGTGTGATGTATTCCTTGGAGTGCCTTTTCCATCCCTCATGGGGCTTCTCCCCAAAGTAAGGGGGCTAAGAGTACTTCCTAGGGTCTCGTCCCTTTTCTCCTGGACAACTTCGTACAAAAAGAAGCTTCGTTCTCTGTCATTGCAAAGTAAAACCTTTAAAATCCACACCCTAGTGTCACACCATGTCCCTGGCTTTGTTTCCCTGGTGAATCTTCAGCTTTACTCTTCATTAGTGGGGGATCTGAGACCTCAGGCCCTGCAGCGCTGCAATGTCTTAGTCACAGGAAGGTCAAGTAGAGGATCCAGGAGAAAGCTCACCTGGGAGACCATCTCGTTCTAGGAAAAGGTGACACATCAAGGAGACTAGTTAACTCTCTGGCTTATTCATGATTCCCTCTTATGTGGGGAAGAGTAACAGCAAGTCTGAGGTCTAGAATATTCCACTCTCTCCTTTATATAATCCCTCTAGTTTTAAAAGAGTACTTCCTAGGGTCTCGTCCCTTATCTGGTTTATCCTAGTTTTTTTTTTTTTTTAAAGATTTATTTTATTTATTTTATGCATATGTGTGCTCTATCTGCATGTACACCTGCATTCCAGAAGAGGGCACCAGATCACATTGTGGATGGTTATGAGCCACCATGTGGTTGCTGGGAATTGAACTCAGGACCTTTGGAAGAGCACTAGGCAGTGCTCTTAACCGCTGAGCCATCTCTCCAGCCCCCAATCCTAGTTTTTAATATATTTTTTATTTTTAAATTATTAGTTTTGTATGCTTGAGAGTAGGCTGGTGCATGTCATGGTATACATGGGGAAGTCAGAGGACAGAGGCCTGGAAGTTGTTTCTCTCCTTCCACTACGGGTCTTCAGCATCAACCTCAGATAGCTAGTTTGCGAGGCAACTCCTTTTACCTGTTGAATAGTCTCACTAACCTCATGTTTAAATTTTAAAATTTACAAGTACCCTAAAGTAAAAATTGTATGGACTAATGAGATACTATATATTGTTTCAAGACATACTCACATTGTATAATCAGGTTAACTATTTCCTCCTTACCAGCAGACAAAACAATATAAAAGAACTAAACTGGAGGCAAGAGGGATGGCTCAGCAGTTAAGAGCGCTGAATCCTCATGCAGAAGAAGTTCAGTGCCCAGCACCCACATGGTAGCTCACAACCATCTGTAACTCCAGTTCCAGAACCCCAATGCCCTCTTCAGGCCTCTGTAGGCTCCAGACAATGCACATAGATACATGAAAGCAGAACACTCACATTCATAAAATAAAAATAAATAAACCTTTTTTAAAAAAGAACTAAACCCTAACAATATGTTAAATTAGGATATTGATTACTACATGCTAAAAACCTTAACTTTAGAAAAAGAGCAACTCTAAAGCTGAGAATTGTAGCTCATTGGAGAGTTCCTGCCTAGTATGCAGGAAGCCCTAGGTTTAATCCCTATGACTACAGAAAGAAAACTCTAAAAATAATCTTACAGGACATCATTTATCATTTTTAAGTTAATAAAAAGAGTAGAGTTGACTAAAAGGAAAATCAAGTAATTTCCAGTTTTGAAAACCTACTTATTTATTAAACAAGACACTTAAAGTTCCCTGTTATACTGTCAGTCACTCACGAACTTCTGATGTTTTTGTTTGTTTGAGACAAGCTTTCTCTGTGTATCCTTGGCTGTCCTGGACTCACTCTGTAGACCAGGCTGGCCTTGAACTCACAGAGGTCCGCCTGCCTCTGCCTCCCGAGTGCTGGGATTAAAGGCGTGCGCCACCACACCTGGCCAATCCTGCTTGCCAGCTGGTTATAGAACCTCTTTCCTCCTTCCACACATGCAAATCAAAAGCATAAGCCGACTGAGGACAAATGCTCTGGTTTGAAGAAGTGATTCAAGTTGCTTATGTAATAGCTGGATTTGTAAAAAGTGGGTCATCTTCAGAGGGGTTCTTTTTGAAGTAACGATGGACTGCGTTGCTGCTGCTTGCTCATGAGATCTTTCATTTTCACACGGGCAGTATTGGTAAATGTCAACATTTTTTTTTCCAAATTAGACACTCTTAGTGAATTTCTTTTTTTTAAGATTTTTTAAAATTTGTACTACATGTATGGATGTTTTATCTGCATGTCTGTATATGTACCATGTGCATGCCTAATGCCCACGGAAGCCACAAGAGTACATTGGATCACCTGGTGGTGGAGTTACAGACTTTTGTGAGCAGGCATGTGGGGGAGAGGAAACAAAGCACTGTTCTCTGCGAGAGTAACAAGTGTTCTTAATCCCCAGCCGTCTCCTCAGCCCCTTCATGATGTCCTTGATAACTGGAAATGTGTTTTTCAGTAGATGTGCACTTTTGTTTCTCAGAGATCTCTGCTGCCTCAAATGTTACAAAAGAAGAAAGGACTTCCAAACACAGTCTAAATAGCTTCCTGTTTCCACCACACAGGAAGTGACAAGAAACCCTGAGAAAATATTCAGGCTGTCTTCTGTGTGGCCTACATAAGTCTTGCCCCATCAAAAACCATCTACCTGTATTTCATTGCGATCTTACCTCTAACTTGCTGTGGTTCTCCCTAGCCCTAGCAAAGGGGAGCCAGCAGCTTCCTACTTCTTGTGGGCTGTAGTAAAATGATAATAAGCCGTCAGGAGGTAGAGGCGGGACCAGAAGTTCAAGTTTTTGAGGAGAACATGGGCTTGCTGAGACCATCCCTCAGGAAAAAGAGACACTAAGTTTATTATAAGTAGTAAAGAAGAGTATTATATATCTACATATTATATGCATATGTACACAAACACATCCATCATGTAGTAATAGTCACAGTTTGTCAATGGGCTTAGCTGTGAGTCAAAGCTCAAAGCTCACAGCTAGATAGCTAGCCACCAAGACTTCATGTGACATGACATGAGTCCTTGTAATATAAAAGGAATCAAAACTCTCTTAGTCTTAGAAAGACAGGGCTAATAGAACACTGTGGAGTTCTGACACCACAGTGATTGCAACATTCAGCAAATAAACAGAAAGTCCCTTTGAATCCTTCAAATGTTACCTCCATTCCTCTCTCTTTCTCTCTCTCTCTCTCACTCTCACTCTCTAAGAGTGTAATTTGAGATTCACTGTATTAGGACATAATTACATAAGAAAACAGTGTGTATCTCTAATGGCAGATAAACTGCAATTCTCTTTCAGTTTGTGGGACCAGCTGTCAGTCTTTCTGAACCTGCTTATTTGTCCCACCCCTGTGAGTGGCAGCAACCAGCTGAGTGGAATACATGAGTGAAGAGGTCCATTCACTGAGTAATGATGCCTCTTCCCTTTCAATGGGATGCTTGCTCTTGGCATGTGAGTTACGTGTAAAGTCCACCCCACTTAAGTCCACCCCACTTTTCAGGCTAAATTACACAGCTCGTGGCAAGGACTTGGTGTGACTTTAAATCTCCAGCACCTACTTTAGCTACTAAAAGAACAATCTTAATGCATGTCTGTTGGTGGGAGACATGCGGCCTGCTGTCTCACAGCCTCTTCTCTTTTCTCTTGGATCCCCAGAATGAGTTTGAGGATGCCATGGTCAAGGATGCCATAAGGGCAAGTCTAGAGCTGGTGCGAAGGAAAATATTTTTCACCCATTCATGACAACTGGGGGCTTATGAATCTCTTCCTTCCCTTCTCGGGAAGAAAGGCAGACAAGGACTTTTGAGGTTGTTTTACATGACCTTAAAATTGGTCCCTTTGCAGCCTAGGATTGAACTAAATCTCTTACATGTGGAAAGAATCACTCCCATGGGACTCAGAGTAGGGCAGTCCAAATTTAAACAATATATCTGGGGAAATGAAAGAATGTGGGAAAAATAAAAAGTTGTTCTCGTATGTTTGTATAATTTCTACTTCAGGGCCAAAAGGAGTCATATGTAATCAATGGTTTCACATTTTCTGGTACTTGGTCCAGAGCCAAATTGAAAAATAGCTAGTCTCCCACTGAAGACGATCCCCAGGCTTCGAGTCCCCTTTGTGTTGTGAGAACCACAGCCCAGGATGTTTCCCTTGTTGGGAGATGGGGAGAGCGGACGTGCAGACCCGAGCGCCTGAGCTGGGCCATTAACACTCTCCAGCTGTTTCACATGCTATCCCAAAATAAAAGTAGTGCAGAACATCCTTGGGTCTCAAAAGTCACTCAGGGAACACCGGGGCATGAGAGAGGAAGGGACTTTGTGTGACTCTGAGCCACCGCTCCAGTACCAAAGGAAGGATGCTTTCCCCAATGGATTTGTTACAAAGGGACCATGGAGAATTGGGGTAATCTGGGCTCTGTCTGGTCATTAGCCGTCTCCAGGGACCCAGGTATGGAAGCGAACGTGTCGCGCGCGATCTTCAAGAGCCCCATGTGCTTTGGCGTTCGTCACTATCACCCTGACTGTGGGACTCGAGAAAAAGTCGTCTTCACACAGAAATTCTTCTTTCCGGAACAAAGATGGCTCAGCCAGGCAAAGGGGCTTGTCACTAAGCCAAATCCCAGGGACCTAAATGATGCAAGGAGAGAGCTGACTCCTACAAGTTGTCTTCTGACCTCCTCGTGCAAGCACCGCTATGCCTATACATACAAATACACACACACACACACACACACACACACACACAAACACACACACACACACACACACACACAATAAATAAACAAATACATAAATACATAAAATTTTTTAAAAGAAGTGCTTGATTATATTTTTTCCATTCAAATTTAAGGTAACCGAAGAGTTCCTTTTTTATGAAAAAGCTCCCCACCACCACCCCCAAAAAAATTTGGAATGGTCCACTTGACTGTCTCCTATTGGGATAGTGTCATTGTGAGAAAACTGCTCTGTTCTTAATGTAGGAACCATGATGCTGTGAAATAACCCAACTTCACATTTCCAGATCTAGGTTATACAGAGACCCAACATAAATATTTCTAATCTTTTTTTTTAACCTAAATTAATAAACCCTGGGTGAGCCCGGATTCCCTTAGAGGTGGGCCCAGAAGCTGAGGTCCTGCTGATCCATTTAAGACAGTGGATTATCTGATTTGTCACGCAGTTGGTTTGGGTGCAACATATAAGTTTTGTTAAACATTTTAACATAGTTCACCTTAAGGGACTACACTATGAGTGTTATGAAAAGATCATGAGTCTTTCAGAGAGAGGAACAGCTCACATGGTAGTCTGGACATTGGAGTGTGCTGCTGTGTTTGAACACACATCAAAGAGGCCAGGAAAGCTGAAGTGGAGGAGAAAAGAAAAGAGGGGTGAGCCCAAAGAGGTCACATCACAGCCCCAGCATCATGTGGCATCACCAGGAGTTGGAAAACTGCATCTGTTCCAAGTAATTTGAGAGTGACCAGTTGGACAGGGTGTTGAGCAGAAGGGTGGTGTGATCTGCAGGGTGTTGAGCAGAAAAGTGGTGTGATCGGGCTTACATTTGGACAAGGTCCTACTGTATCATCCATACAAGGTGATCAGTATGGAAATGGACAGATCAGATGTGGAAGGATACCTGGATAATTCAAGGGAAGGATGATAGACTTACAGGTGACCCTGGAGGTGGTCACATTCTGGGTACATGTTAAAAATACAGCTTACAGAATTCTAGGTGAGTTGGAAATAAGTGAGTCAAAAGCTTTCTGCATTTTGGTCTGAATAATTACAGACATGAAATTGATATTATCTGAGATGAAAAAGAGGAACATTTTTTTCAACATTTACTTATTTCTTCAAGTTACATCTCAATTACAGTCTCCTACCTCCTCCCCCTCCCGATCCCACCCCAAGGTACCCAGCTAGCTCAGTCAGTAAAGAATGAGACTCTTAATCTCAGGGTTGTAGATTCGAGCCCCATGTTGGGTGAGCTGTTAATTTTGGGCACCAGACAGTAAAGAGGAGAAATTTTGAATACATCCAATTTGAGATTTTTACAGGAGATTGAATTATATGTCTGGAATCCAAAGAGGAGTTAGGGGCTGCCATATCAAGCTGAGCATTGTCACTGTAGAGATGGTGCACAGAACTCAAAATAGTATGCCCCATCATTTTATAGAGAAGCAGGATAACTGGATTAGCTGTGAATTCTCTTCCATACCAGGTTACCCTTAACTGGATGCAGAGGTTCCCATACAATTAAGTCTTGAGGACGTGGCTCAGAGCACAGAAACACTCGTCACTTAAACTATGGACATTTGTATTAAAACCACAAACTGGGATGATACAACTGAGGAAATATGTACAGAGAAGGAAAAGAAGTTTGTAAAGGTGCTTCTCTGGAACACTCCCTCAGATCAGAGAGAAGTACAAAACAAAGAAGACAGATATTAATCTATGGAGGAATCCAGAAGAAAGTGCTGTCTGTTGTGAAAGCGTAGTACACAGCCCATCCAACAGAGCCCTGAGGTCCAAAACCCAGATACAGAGAGCACAGTTCATAAAAATTTAAATGCTGCTGAATATTCAAAGCAAAGACAAAATCCTAAGGAAGCTTGGTGATGCTCACTTGTAAGCCCAGCTACCTGGGAGGCAGACACAGGAGGATCACAAATCCAATCTGCCTCGGCAACTGTGAGACAAAAATTAAAAGGTTAAAAATATCTCGATCACAGCCACCTCCCTCCTCCTTTCCCAGTCCCATGCTCTTTCCTCTTTCCCTACTATCCTTCCTGTTGGGTGAGGGAGCTTCCCACATATCAACCCCCCTCAGTTCATCAGACACATGAGGGCTAAGAACTTCCTCTTACTCTGGGGCCTGACATGGCAGCCCAGCTAGGATAAAGTGTCCCTCTAACAGGTAACAAAGTCCATGACTGAGATGCCATCCCCCACTTGCTAAGGGATCTGTATGAAGACCAAGTTGCCTATCATCTATGTATATATGGGGAGTAGGTCTTGTCTAAATGCACATTTTGAAAACATTAAAAGAGGAAAAAAAGAGACACTGAGCATAAATTTAAATATATTGATTAAAAACACCCAAAAACTCTTAGCTAGGATCAAGAGAATTTGAAGACAGTGCCAAACAAATCTTATTATTACACATTTGGAGTTCAGAGAAGAGTTAATTCATCCAGCCCAAAGATGAGACTCATATCTCTATGGTTCTTTCTGGTATGGTGCATTCTTTGTCTTGTACAAAATTATGTTATAATTTTACTTGACTAAAGCAAGCTTTATGAAGTGGAAAAAAATAAAAATAAAAGTTTAAAAATAAATAAAGACAGGTTGTAGCCCAGCATTAGAGTGCTTGTCTAGCAAATAGAAGGTCCTCAGTTTAATGCCTAGTACATATAAATAAATAAACTAATATTTAATTAGTAAGTGAGCAAACAAGCTTAAGGAAGACAAACAAAATTCTGTTCTGAACACCCAGTCAATTATGATTTTGAAAATATTGGTCTTTTAAAAATATATTGGACCTGCCCCTAGAGACATTGTAAATGTGACTGTTATGTCACATGTGCATCAGTAGATGGCAGAGAGGAGAGAGGCTATATCTACATTTAGTTTTCTGACCTATGAACATTTGAATGAATAGTAGCCTAACATTCCTGAAAAAAAAAAAAAGCAAGCTGGACACCAACACCACTTTGGTGCCATGGGGTAGCCTTCAATGACTACCAGACCAGTACCAGGCAAGCACCAGATGGGCTCCCAGGACAGGAAACAAACCAGAAACTAGAAGAACTCTGCCTGGCCCTGGTTGTGGGGGTTGTGGGTAAGCCCGCCCTGAGGGAGTGAGTATGGGAGAGTCAGCCCTGCCTTCTGTCTGCTATGTGGTGATGTTGGCTAGGGAGAGATGCCCTCTCCCCTTTGCCCTCACCACCATTGGCAGACAGGATATCTGGCCCAGATGGGGTCACAAGAACAGGAGAGCTGCCCCTGCTTCTCACATGCTGCAGCACTCAGGAGAACAGGCCCTGCACTGTTCCATAGTAGAACTGGCCATTAAAGTGGAGTTGCAGGTCCAGAACCAGTGCTTTGAGTTGGCCCAACCCAACATTGACCCCATGGATGCAGTGCAAGAAAAGGCCAGTTCCACAACCCAGGGCTGCAGGATCTCCATGACACAGTATAGTTACAGCATGTCTGAGTTCCAGTGATGTTCCAGTATTGACAAAGCAGAAGAAACCAGAGGCCTCATACCAGACCAAGGAGTCATTATAATGAACATTTGCAAGCAAAATTTGTGGACAAAAGGGAATATTACAGGACACACTGAGATACACTGCAGCTTCCTCAATGAGCTGTAATTTTTTATGCTGGGACAGATGGCAAGTGTGGAGGGTGGGTCTGAGGGGAGGTGAGAGGGAACAGGGTGCATGATGTAAAATTCACAAAATAAAATTTTTTTTCAATAAAAAAATAATTAAAAAAATACAATCATAAACAGCCACTGAGTTTCACCTCTCCATATATATATATATATATATTGGAGACATAACCCATTTGTTAGTGCCCAAGGAATGTTGTGTCTGCAGCTTGGCTAGTGTGGCAGTGAAATGATGAATTTATTAAATTAGCACATAAAATTAAATGCAGACGTGTGCACCTCATAATTGGGGGACCCTCAGAGACATTCTTATCTATACTCATAGACAAAACACACAGCTTCCCAAATAAAAATTTTATAAGAAATTCTGAATAAATATCAGAATGTCCGTATATTTTTGTACACTAAACCCTTCACTTCAGGAAGAGCATTACACACTTTAAGTAGTAAATATAAATTATGTGATGGTGTGCATTTAAAATCTGGGCTCTTGAAATCATGCAATTCTCTGCCAAATGGATGGATCTAGAAAAGCTCATCCTGAGTGAGCTAACCCAGATCCAGAAAGATGCACATGGCATCTATTCACTTATAATTGGATTTTAGCCATATAGTACAGGATAACTATCCTACAACCAACAGATCAAAAGGAACAGGAACATAGACTTTGTTACTTGTTAGTGGGACACTTTGCCCTAGTGAAGCTACCATGTCAGGCCCCAGTGCAAGAGGAAGCTCTTCTCCCTCATATGACTGCTGAACTGAGGGGAGCTGATATGTAGGGCGCCCCACACCTAAGGAGTAGGATACGTAGGAGAAGGGGGAAAGGGTGGGAGTGCAGGGCCAGGAGGCGTGGAGGGAGGGGAATGTGATGGAGATGTAACTTGAAGTCATAAATACAGAGAAGAAAGAAAGAGAGGGAGGGAGGGAGGGAGGGAGGGAGGGAGAGAGGGACAGAGGAAGGGAGGAAGGAAGGAAGGAAGGAAGGAAGGAAGGAAGGAAGGAAGGAAGGAAGGAA
>CAJQZJ010031946.1:3125014-3167407 GCA_907164525.1 Lophiomys imhausi
GTGTGTGTGTGTGTGTGTGTGTGTGTGTGTGTGTGTGTGTGTGTGTGATGAGTTCTAACTACCTTACAGAAAGCAGAAGAGACTAGACTGGAGGAAGCAGGATGAGCAACAACAGTCTTACCATGCCTGGCTCTCTGGCTCTGGTAGGGGTGCAGTGCCGTTGGTGGAGTACGTCCCTAGCATGACCAGAGCCCTGCACCCCATGCTCTATAAGCCTTTGCTTAGGTTTAATCTCAGAACTTGAGAGGTAGATACGGGAGGATCAGGAGTTCAGTCATCCTCTGTTATATAGTAAGTTTGAGACCAGCCTGGGCTACATGAGGCCCTGCCTCAAAAATCATATAAACAAACAAACAAGCCTGGCCAGCTAGAGTCAGCCACATAAATATAAAGCACGATTCAATGGAAGGAACAATTCCAGTTAATATCGTTAGAGGACTAAAAACTATATGAAATTTTAGTACTATAATAGCAGATTCACATATACCAAATTCTGGAAAAAGAGAAAAAAGTAATGCAGGAAAATACTCAATAAGAAGAGTTATATGGGGGCTCTGTGGGGCTCTATGGGGCTCTGTGGGCCTATGTGGAGCTGTAATTCACAGTCTATCACTTCTCTGCAAATGTCCAGGACCTTAACAAACCTTTATGTTTTCTCTCTCTGCTTCCTATTACTTATAAACTCTTAATCATTTGGCAAGACTACTTTAGACTCCACTAGGGTGTGTCCTTGTGTTAAAAGGTAGGCCCTCAGAGACAGAAGGCTGGAAGTCCTGGCTTAACGCTTTTGCTGATTCCTGTAGAGATTTCTACCTCAGCTGATTTCTGGCTACCAGCATGATACCAGGGATGGTAGAGTTGGGAAGTGACATGCAATAGTGCCCAATGACGTGTGACATTTCTGTCATATGGGGGGATAGCTGAACTGACTTTGACAGTCTAGACAGTAGTGAACTGAAGCAAAGGTAACTCAGAAATCATCCCTTGAGAATGAACTCTTGGTATAACTTATTCAATTATAAACTCATATGAATTGTTTTTATATAAATTGTGTTTAATGTGACTTTGGAACATTTCCAGAGATTTGCTAGTCATTTCTTGTGACCCAGCTCTAGCCATCCCTAAGGGAAAACAGGCCAGAGCAAAGGAGTCTCCTGTCCTCCCTGTCCCTGTTTTCCTCCCTCAGCCTGGGACTTCCTAGCCTTCCAGTGCACCTTGTCAAGAAAGGACACAAAGTACCAGATATTCTTTCATTCTGCTGAGCCTGCCATGACTGTTCCCTAATACAGCAGCCCATACAGCTGTGACATTCACAATGACAACGACAATAAAAAGCACAGCTACCGTTGCTACACTTTGAACGCACACCGTCTGCTGGCCACGTTAACTTTGACATCTGACATTAGCCAGCTAGGAGAGCTACAGAATGGGATTTGATTCCAGGTCTCTCTTCAGCACAATTTCTTTCTGTGAAAGGCAATTGAGGCTCAAGGTCTTTTCTGTGTCTCATAGGCAGTATCAAGAATTATTTTATTTAGGGAACTGGAGAGATAGCCCAGCGTCTAAGAGCATTTGCTGCTCTTGAAGAGAATCCATGTTCTGTCTCCAGCACCCATATACTCCAGCTCCAAGGCGCCTTCTTTGGGCCTCTGTACCACCTGCCTTCATGTGCACATAATTTCACATAAAATAAATATTTTTTAAAATATTATCTCATCTTAGCAGTGTAACAGCATAATGCTAGGCCCCTCCTTTTCCACTTCAGACAATGACTGAGAGAAATTGGTTGTTTGGGGGAGTTTGTTTGTTTGTTTGTTTGTACTGTGCTGGGAATTGAGCCTCAGGCTAAGCGCAGCATTCCACTGCTTAGCTGCATCCTCTCCCCTTATTTACTATTTCTTTGCATGGAGGGTATTTGGAATTGTTTAAAAACTATAGCAATGTTTTCAAATAGATTATAAAAAATGCTTTAAACATAAAAAGTAAATTGGGAAGTGACGGCATATGTCTTTAATCCCTGTGCCAGGAGGCAGAGACAGGCCATACAGTCACTGTGTGCAGGGACTAGTCTGGCTACATTATGAATTCCAGGCCAGCCACAGCTACATAGTGAGACCCTGTCTCAAAGGAGATGAAAATGTGATCCGCAGAAATCTCTTAACCAATAAGTTATGTCCAGGAGGTTAAATTATTCATGTCAATGTGTGGAGCACAGGTCTTTGTCATCATATGAACCCCCTAGGTGAAAGCTTGGAGGTGCATGAAATGGGTGAGCTTTAATGTCCATGTGTGCAGCATGCTGAGTGCATGGATTGAGCTACAGACCAAGTCAGGCAGCAAGCTGCTTCCACCTCCAGGTAGCAGGTGGATATGCTCATGGGTCCCTGTTCTGTTATAGCCTCCAAACCTACCAAGAGGTCTGTCAAACTGGCACAATTCCCACTCCTACTTCACAGATGGAAAAACTGAAGCCCTTTTTTATGTTGCACACCTAGGAAATGGTCAAGCCGGGATAGAACTCAGATTTCCTCTACAGCCCGTGATGCCCAGGAGAGAAAGAGGTGTGATGGTTTGAATGAGAGTGGCCCCATAGGCCCAGATATTTGAATATTCCATCCTCCATTGGTGGAACTGTTTGGGAAGGAATAGGAGGTGTGGCCTTGTTGGAGGAGGTGTATAGCTGGGCGTTGGCTTTGAGGTCTCAAAAGTCACACCATTCTCTACCTCATGGTTGTGAGAGCTTACTCTTAATGGAGTGAGAGCTCAGCTACTACTCCAGCACTATACCTGCCTGCCTTCTCCCGTACTCCTCATCATGACAGGCATATTCTCACCCTCTGAAGTACCCTACCTGAATACTTTTCTTTATACTAAAAAGCAAAAAAAAAAAAAATGTGTCTTTGTTTTAGTAACAGTGGGGTCATTGTTTTACTGTTTTATGTTTTTATGTTTTAACATTCTGTATCTGTAATGTAAAGACCATCATCTCAGCTGTCCACATTTTCATTACTCTAAAATCGGTTTAAAGAATAATAAATGGTGAACTTTAAAGATTCCACCTCATCACTGGGTGCTAACATCCTTGTCCTTCTATAGGGCTTACCTGCTCTTATATTTTTTTCTCAGATTTATTTTGTTTTATTTGCATGTATGTGTGTGTGTGTGTATGCACATGTGTGTGCAGGTGCCCTCGGAGGCCAAAAGAGGCCATCAGATTCCTTGGATGTGGTGTTACAGCTGTCTGTGAGCTGGCCTAAGTGAGTGCTGGGATCTGAACTCATCATCCTAACTGAACAGCCACATCTTCAGCCCCGGCTTACCTACTCATGGTGGTCCTCTGTACTGGATGTACAGACAATGCTTGGAACATGTGAAGGATTTGTTTCAGGTCCTGTGCAGAAGGAAAATCCTCAAGTGCTCAACTCATAACATGAGATGGCAAAATCACTACATATAACCTATGCATATCTTCATATGCTTAGCCTCACATCATTCCTAGAGAATCTATCATACCTAGCACAATATTGTCACTGAGTAAACAGATTTATATTGTGTTATTTTGTTCTGAGAATAAAAAGGAAGAGTCTGTATAAATTCAAAGCAGAGTTATTTTTTTTCTTTTTTCTCTTTTATTATTTTTATTGGGGTTTTTGTGTGTGAATTTCACATCATGCACCCTGATTCCACTCATCTCCCACCTCCCCCCTCAGACCCACCCTCCACCCTTGTAATCTCTCCCAACAAGGACAAAATTTCATTGTGGAACCTGTAGTATGTCACAGTGTGTCCCACAATATTCACTTTTGTTCACACTCTTTTTCTTGCAAATATTCATTACAATAACTCCTTTGTCTGGTACAAGGCCCTCTGGCTTCTGTTACTCTGTCAATACTGGAATCTCACTGGGACTCCTCTCAGATATCCTGTTGTTGTCCTGTGTCATTGAGATCCTGTAGTTTTGGGTCTGTAGAACTGGCTTAATCATGCACTCCAGTAATTCATCCATGTGGTAGATAGTGGAGTGGGCCAATTCAAAGCCCTGGTTCTGGGCCTGCAATCCAGTTCCACTGTGTTATCCAAGTAAGGTTCAGGGCCTTCTGTCCCTAGTTCTGTAGCAGGTAAGGGCCTGGGCCAGCCCTCCTGCTCTCAGGACCTCATCAGGGTCAACTCTCCTGCCTGCTACCTGGGGTGAGGGCAAAAGAGAGTGGAGGGGATCTCTCCTTTGACAATGCCACCACTCTGTGGACAAGAGTCAGGACCAGCTCTCCTGGGCTTGCACCCTCAGGGCTGGTTCACCTGCAACCCCCACATCTAGTGCTAGCTCTACTGAACTGCCCAGACAAGGTCCAGGGCCTGCTCTCTAGACTGTTCTCCATACTGCAGCATGTGAGGGGCAGGGACTGATCTCCTGCTCTTCTGACTCCAACAGAGCCAGATCTGTCAGTCACTGGTGGTGAGAGCAAAAGGGAAGGGAGGGGATCACTTCCTTGCCAATACCACAGAAAAGCAGACAAAAGGCAGGGCTGGCTCTCCCACACTCACATCCTTGGGGCCAGCTCACCCACAGTCCCCACATCCAAGGCCAGCTGTACAGTGTAGGGCCTTCTCTCCCAAGTGCTGCAGCTGAAGAAGGACAGGGCCAGTTCTCCTGTTGTCACAACTCCATGGCCAGGTCTCCCATCTATTATATGAGTAGTGAATGGTAAGAGAGAAGAGAGTATCTCTCCCTCATCCATGCCATCACAGTGAGACAGTAATAAGACCAGCTGTCCCAAGCTCACATCCTTGGGGCCAACTCACCCACAACTCCTGAAATATGCAGGGCCTTCTCTCACAAGCACTGCAGCTAGCTAGGGGCAGGGTCAGCTCTCCTGTTGTCCTGCCTCTAGGGCCAGTTCTCCTATGATGCCCAGGTAAGGGGTCTGCCAGTTCTGCACAGGTCTCAGACATCAACATGTCCCCAGGTGGCAGCCCAGACCAGGGATGTCCACCTGGCTTTTGGTGATAACAGACATCTGCTGCTGCAGGGCCATGGACCCAGATATGGCCCCTGGTGGCAGCAGAGGCCAGGACCCCACTATGGTCTTAGGTGGTATCACTGGCTACTCATATCAGGCTGTTCCTCACTACCCTCAAGTCTCCAGATCTGCCTCTCTTTGTTGTGCACACATCCTTCTGTTTCTCTTTCTCTTCCATTTCTCCACTACTTACTTGCTCCTCTTAGATACCTTGGCTCTTTGAGTGTCTAGGCTTGTCTCAGAGTAGTCTCAGGAGTGCTATGCTCCACTTGTGCATTGTGCATTATGGTGCTTGACAGAGGTCATCTCCAGCATACTCCAGCATGGTCTGACCTCCAGGTCTGCTTAGCACCACACTGGTGTTCATCACAGGCTAGCTCCCTGGCCAGGCCCCATGGTACCAGTCTGGTGGTTGTCTCAGGCTTACTCTTTGCCCAGCTCTCCCAAGTGGCCATCTGCCTGGGGTCTGGGGTACCAGGCAGGGTTCTTCTAGTCTCTGGCTTGCTTCTTGTCCTAGGAGCCCATCTGGGCTTGCCTTGGGCTGGACTAGTGGTTGTCACAGGCTAGCTCCCTATCTGAGCCCTCTGGCACCAAACTGGTGGTGGTCTCATGCTTGCTTTTTTCAGGGAATGTTAGGCTACTGATCATTCAGATGTTCATAGGTCAGAATATTGAATGTAGACATAGCCTCTCTCTTCTCTGCCACATTTTGATGCACATGTGACACAGCAGCCACACCTACAATGTCTCTAGGGGCAGGGCAGAGTTATTTTTCTTTTAATATTTTCTGTTTGTGGTTAATTAAATTGAAGATATGGATTGTCAATTTATATTAGTTTCTACGCTTAAACCTCCAAAACCTACGATCTTTCTGCTGCCATTCACATTTCTCTACCCACCTTCTGTTAAATCTATCCATAAAGCACCCTTTTGTGATTTCCTGAAGATGGCCTTTCTCCTGTTCATGTTAGTATCTTCTACATCTCATGAGCCTCACAAATGCTGATCAGACTGAACTTTGAAAAGCCATTCTGCCTACAGCCGTGCCACTCACACAAATCAGACTTTTTTACTGTGTATGGTCATTGGAGAGGTGACCTGTGCAATTTTCTTTAGTTAAAATACTTAATATAATACAAATCCTAGGTTAGTAGTCATTGTGCTGTGTTACTTAGGGAACGATGTCATGCTCACTACAGCTGCAATTGCTTGGTGAGGTCTGATGTCCCTAACAGATCCCTTTGAATGTGAAATATCAGGGACTGAGGAGATGACTTAGTCAGTGGCATGCATGCCATGCAAGCATGAGGACCTGAGGTCTGGCCATGGCACTCACATGCACCTGCAATCCCAGCACTGAGGAGCCAGGCAGGAGGATCCTCTGGGCTCACTGGACAGCTAGCTGGTTTGTATGAAGAAGTGAGCCCCAGGTTCAGTGAGAGACTCCGCCTCAAGAAAATAAGGTGAAGCACAATAGAAGAAACCAACTTCTGACCTCTACATGTATGTAAGCATGCGTACACATACCACACACACAGTATTGTGCCTCCAGTCACTCAAGAGTTGGATACTCGTCTTCATTTTTGTTAATGGATTAATAACTTTTAAAAAGAAGTTGAAGATATAGGTGATAAATTATGACAATACAGAGAGTGGTTGTAAAGGGAGTTAGATGAATATAAATTAGATTTAGTGATATCTACAGGCTTCTGATACAGTCTCTTAATAGGAGACAAGAAGAAAAGCCTGGCTGTGGGCACTTGGCATAACAGGATATGGACTAAAAACAAGGTACAAGGTATGTGGTTTGGCATTGTTTGCAGCTGCTAATAGTCTTAAGAAGTGGGTGGTAGCCGGGCGTGGTGGCTCACGCCTTTAATCCCAGCACTTGGGAGGCAGAGGCAGGCGGATCTCTGTGAGTTCGAGGCCAGCCTGGTTTGCAAAGCGAGTCCAGGACAGCCAGGGCTGTTACACAGAGAAACCCTGTCTCGAAAAACCAAAAAAAAAAAAACAAAACAAAACAAAAAAAAAAGAAGTGGGTGGATCCCAGATTAGGCTGAAGCTAGGTGAAAGAAGGTGAGACCCTATTTAAGGACAAAGTGGGTGGAGCCCAAGAATTCCCACATTAGAGAGTTCCCACACTAGAGACAAGGAGATGCAAGGCAGCTTGTATCATCTGATGGAGAAAATGCTGGTGGACTGGAAAGCTGATCTCAAACAGAGCTGGAAAATTATGGTCAGCTCTCCCTGAGGCAGAAAGAAGCTGGTGAGCAGAGAAGGCCTCCGCAAAGCAGCAAAAGGCCAAGGACTAAACCCTGTGGCACAGCTTTTGACTAGAGGGGTTCGACCAGTTCAAACAGTGGCCGGAATGGAACTGTGACCAGCTTTAAAGACTGAGGCAGAGCAGCTGAGTGGCTAATACAAACTGAATAAGTTGGCTTATGGACCCTCCAGAGAAAAGAAAGCCTCAAGCCTCATTTAAAGTGAAGCTGCCATACCCAATTTACCCTTAAGGACCTAAGTCTGAGATGTTCCTGAAGAAAGACTGTTGACTAAATGCCTTAAAGGATCTACTCCTGAGGTGTTCCTGACTACTGAGGACCTGCCCCTGAGACTATATCCTTCTAAAAGGTTAGGATTAGTTGTTAGATAATAGTTATTGTAGTTATTAATAGGTTTAGTTGTTAGGTAATAGGGGTTATAGTCATTCTTAGGGCTAGTGGTTAGGTAATAAGTGTTTATATTTGTTATAAGTACCCATAGTTATTAATAAATATATTGGATAATTAAAAGTTTATCTTCAGGCGGCGGTTTATTTGATATGTTAAATTGGCTTGACCGTAGGATACATAATACAACATTATTTCTGGCTGTGTCTATGAGGCTATTTTTGAAAAATATTGACGTTTGAATAACCAGCTGGGAAAAATCACCCTCTCCAATACAGCTGGATAGTGCTCAAACCACTGAGCGTCTGAACAGAACGTAAGGGTGAAATAGGCCAAGTTATGAGTGTTTGAGTTCAGGGGTGAGGCACAGTTACAATGGCCTGCCCTGGCAACTGGCTGACTCCAGCTTTACTAAAAGACAATCCACTGTGGATGGATTTGAAATGCTAAACATGCTTTAATTGAAGGCAGAGAAAGGATCCAAAGACTTAGAGAGGTTGGAATCCAGGAGTATACTTATCATTTACAACACTTTTGTGCACACTAAGAGGGTCCAAAAGACATACCTTTTCTAGGTGGTGTAAAAGTAAGTTTGGCATGGGAAACCCAGAATTCTTGAAGAGCTCTATGATGGTTCACTCCATAGACCAGACCAAGCTTTGAGAAACACAGCCCTAAAAGGGGAAACCTGGATGCAATAGAAGATATGGGTCCTTGGGTGTCAGTGGACACATGCCAGCCCTCAGCCACCAAGGCAGCTCAAGATGTGGTTAGCATAGTGGACAGTGGATCCAGAGCAGGTACCTGAAGGGTTAACTTAAGGCCAATTAATCATAGTGAGTCTAGGAGTGAAATAGACAAGACACAGGGTCGATTTTCACCCCATATGTGATAAGAGAAACTTCTATGTCAAGGACCTAATTCAAACCATAAAAAATGTCACAGCCTTTTGTCCAATCCCCATATTTGTTCCAGTTTGAAGAACCAAAAACTTTGGAATGAGAGAAAACCTGTCCTCAATCGGACGTTTATATGGCTAATATCTCTCCCAACCTTTCCCTAAAGAAACCTCTAGTGTTTAACTAGGGTTATCTGTACACAAGGGAAAATCAATCGCTCATAACTTGGGGGAACTTCTAGACACTGTCTGTAAATGACAATGGGTCCAAGGGACCATAAGTTCTGGTGAGGCTTACTAGAACAGAGGCTTATGGGTCAGGGACCACTCTATGCCAATAGCAGAGTAGATCTCAGAATCAACCCTGTGTTGCTTTTTGCAGTTCTAAAACACACATGTGATTAAGCATACTTAACAGTAGATGTAATGTCAACAAGAGTTCCTTGATCCGAGGCACACAGAGATGGTGGGAAAAGCCAAATGGGCCCATCAGAGGCCCTTCCATTTAAAGCAATGGTAATCTAAATCAATGCTGCATCCCTGGAGGATTGCTGAGGTTAGTGAAACACTGAAAATGAGAAAGATGCAAAAGGAATTAGAGGACTCTAGCAGGCCTAAGCATGGAAAACATTGTAAGTGTTGTTTTTATTTACTCAGATGGAGGGATGAGATGAGAGCCATACCCAAGTTTTAGTAATACATGGCTTAGGCTGAGCCCAGAGTTTTTCTATCTAAATGTCCCCAAGCCTAGGCCTGGAAGCTTCTAACCTCCATACAACCTAATCTTCTGCAAGCCTGAACTTTGAAGGCTTCAGCTTCCAGCCTCCATCTGCTAACATAGGTCTTGAATGTTTTCAGCCTCCAAGACTTACTGCTGAATAAGGTCACCCTTTCTAGTTCTTTCTGAACTCTGGCTGGCTGGTTCAACCCAGCAGTTCTGGCTCAAAACTCCTCTCCAAGCTGACTGATTCAAACTGGCTTCTCCCTGCTTATCACTGAACTACTCTGCTTGGAAAAACTGTCTCTTAACTCCACGCACTGAACTGCATGAACTCAACTGCACTCAACAGAACTGCACCAAACTGTGGTGTACTCTCCAACTCTACTGTACTATCTTCACAAACTCCTCTGCTCTCTCTGTCTCTTTCTCTATTTCTCTCTGCTCTAAGCAGCTTCTTAAGTAGCTTTCTCTTTCCTGTCTGTTCTCTTGAGAGTTGGGTGTATACTGTCTCTGTCTGACTCATCCTATCAGATCTTTCTCTGATTCGTCATTTTGTCTGTCCCTCAATTAGACATCATCATTTGGGATTAAAGGTGTATACTAAAGGCATGCCTGTATTCCAGCCAGAGGGATTAAAGGTGTATGCTGTGAGTGTGTCTGTCTTCCAGTTGGATCACACAGACCTAGGTCTTGCCAGAGTAGCCATGTTGCTGGATTAAAATTCCTCTACAAAGTATGGCGCAGACAGGTTTTGTCTTTTACCCTTCTCCCCTTTCTAAACCACAGACTACATTCCTAAAGCTGGCCACCAAGGTCTCTTCCCTTATTTGGCCAATTCCTGCTCCACCTGAGGCTGACCACCAAGGTCCAGCTACCAAAGTATTGAAGTCCATCAATCAGAAGCCCTCTGTGGCTACCCTAACTAACTTGCCCAATCAAAATTAACCAACTCATCCTAACATGGGTTTCCCTCTTTCCATTTATAAACAGCCATTTGCCTACAGGCCATATCTGTCTCCTCTCTATCCTTTGTCCCTCCGGGGCAAAATATTCCTTCCCCTTCTCCCACATTCCTTTTTCCTTCTCCGTCACCCTCTGTCTCCTGTCCTTGATTCTTATTCCCTACCCTTTGTCCCTCTGGGAAAAATAAATCTCCTTACTGCTGGAAATTTGTCTTGTATATATCCCGTGCTGACTTGGGTCCTTCCAGGGGTGGTTCCCAACACAACCCTGTTCAGTTTCACTTTGCCTGGGTAGAAAACAAATGGGTCATGGATAAAGATGGTAGAATATCAAGAACTATGTCAGGCTACACCTCCAGTTGTGGCAACTGTACTAGAGGTGGGTTGTTTTGTTTTTTTTTCATTCTTGGGAAAATTATCATGTACCTTGGTAGCTCATACACAGTTGTGGGTCTATTACATGATTAGTTCTTTTTTTTCTCCATTTTTCCTAGAAGACCCACCACAATAGACTTGCTTTCAGCTGGCAAGCCAACAATATACCCTCTCAGACCTGTACTAGCACTCAGCCTTATATACTAATATAGCATGTTAGGCTCCTGATCACCTTTTCCTCTCAGAAGATATCACTCTAGTCTGTTATGTGGATGCTATTTCACTCATCAAAGCTGATATGCAAGAAAAACAACTACTCTAGAGTTACTAAGCAGGCATTTTTGTATTAAAGAGTATAGAAAATCTAAAACCCAGGGGAGCCAGGGAGGTAACTCAGTAGTAACAATACCTGCCACCAAACTTGACAACCTGAAATAGACACACAGGACCCACATGAAAGTGTGAACAACCTCCAGCACAATACAATGTCCTCTGGTGTTCATGCTCATGCCATAGACACACACACACACACACACACACACACACACACACACACACTACATAAATGTAAAACTGCAACCTTTTCCCTGTGTGAAGTCTGTAAGGGACCAGTGGTGGAGAATATTCCAAGGCACCTGCTTTTAGGTCAAGCATCAGCCATTGCATTCCATAGCCTCCGCAAGCAAGAGCACAGTGGTAGGCACCTCTTTGGAATCAGGAATCATCAGTCTTCATTGTGGTGTGTTACTGGGTGACTTGAAAAGCCTCTAGCCTTGAGTGGGACCCAGAGCAAGAGAAAAAGGCTCAACACAAGCTGCTGTGCCAACTGAAGCCACGAGACACACTCATGGGGCCGTGTTTAATGTAGTAGTAGCCATTGATGCCCAGGGCCTCCAGAAACCCTGAATGGTGAAGTCACAAAATGGGACTTTAGGCTTTTAGAACAAGGTCCTGACACCATCTTCAGAAAATACTCCTAGTTTGAGGGAAAAAAAATCTTACTCTGTTACCTAGCCTTTGTAGGGGACACCACATTACCCTATGGGTTGTACTACTCATAATGAAGTGACTGTTAAATTAACAAATGAGACCATGAGTATGCAGCGCCATACTCTATCATCTAATGGGAAGAATGTAATAATGTAATGTATATATATGCATATACGTACAAATACATATACATACATACACATATACATGTACATACATGTGTAATAAATGTATGTGTATGTACATGTATGTATACATTTATATGTATGTTATATATATATTTATATATCACACATGTATAATATATATCATGTACATATACACATATGTTTGTGTGTAACTTACAAGATAAAGTGGTTCATTTCTCCATGGTTCCCACATCTGCTACCCTGCCTCTGTCTCTAAGCCAGTACTAGTATCCTCATGGAGAATTCCCTAAGAGCAGCTGACTTCATTATTTGGCTTTTGATTGGAGAATCTAACTCATTTACCTTTGACATAATTAATAGTTTAAAAACTAACTGTTGTCATTTTGTATGTTGTTTTCTAATCCTTGATAGACAAGCATGCCAAAATTACATAATAATTAGATCCTCATACCATGCACAAAACTCAATTCAAAGTAAAAATTTACAGTAAGATTCAAAAACATAAAAC
Source organism: Lophiomys imhausi (assembly GCA_907164525.1). Lineage (NCBI taxonomy): Eukaryota > Metazoa > Chordata > Mammalia > Rodentia > Muridae > Lophiomys > Lophiomys imhausi. The sequence continues at coordinate 3,137,305 of CAJQZJ010031946.1, forward strand.
CACTCTAAGAAAACATAGGGATAAAGCTGGTTTGTCTGTTTGTGTGTGTATTTGTTTGAGGTACTCCAGGCTGGCCTTGCACTCACTGTGTAGTCCAGGCTGGCCTACAGTTTCAGGACACCCCTGCCCTCACCTTCATTTTGCGAGTGCTGAGATAATAGTTATGATCCACCAGGCCCGCCAGGGGAAAGCTTCTTGGTATTAATAATGACAATATTTTTTTAGACTTTATACCCAAACATGAACAATTAAAACTTGACAAGTGACGCTATATCAAGATAAAAAGCTATCTAATAGCAAAATGAAAGTCAACAGAATAAAGAGGAAAACAGCACAGGTGGGAAGATTGCTCAGAACATGTCTGTCAAGGGGTTAAAATTCAACACACATAAAATCTCCTATAAATAATAACTATAAAGTTAAATTAAGGGTAAAAGACTTGAATGGACATTTGCCTACAAAACTCAATCTCTGTCATTAGAGACAGCATATTAAGTCAAAAATGAGACACTGTTTCATACCTTTTAGGTTAGGTATTGTTAAAAAAATTAGATATCAAATGTTGAGGTCACTTGGAATTTAAAATGGAGCTGGGGTAGAGCTCAGTGGTATAGAACTTATCTAGTTCAAATGAGGCCCTGATTTAATTGCTAGCATTGAGACAAATAAGTACGAGAAGTACCAAATGATCTTGCAATCCCACTTGTGTGTGTGCGTGTGCGTGCGCGTGTGCGTGCGTGTGTGCGTGCGCGTGCGCGTGCGCGTGTGTGTGTGTGTGTGTGTGTGTGTGTGTGTGTAATAAAATGGAAACCAGAATCTCAAAAAGAGATCTGTGCCCCTGCAGGTCTTCGTTGTGACATTATTTGTAATGTAACTCGGAAATAAGTTCAATGTCATCAAGAGAAGCCAAGTAGGATAGGGAAATGTGATTTACAGTACAGTAAAATATTGCACCTTACAAGAGGACAACCAGGAGGTCGAGAGATGGTGCAGACATTAAGGGCACTTGCTGCTCTTCCAGATGCTCAGAGTTCAGTTCCCTACATTTACATAAGACAACTCACAGCCACCTACAACTCCAGCTCCAAGGGAATCTGATGCCTTCTTCTGGCCTCCAGAGGCACTACACTCACATGGCATATACTCTCTCTGCCTGTCCTCTCTCTCTCTCTCTCTCTCTCTCTCTCTCTCTCTCACACACACACACACACACACACACACACACACACACACACACGTGGTAGGAGTTTATTAAAACCATTTGTGAGAATGTTTTTGTTTAATCCCAAGTGGGCTGCTTAAGACACAGGTATAAAGTATTAATGGTATCATGAGCTAGCAGGGGTGTGGTGGCTTAACCAGCTAAGCAAGTTTAATTCTGAGGACTTGGGAGAGAGGAATAAAAAGTCAGAGCCCCGGGGAGCGAAGATGGCGGCGACCTACACTGACGCATTCTGAACGCGGGGAAAAAAGAGCCATAAAAAACAGAGTTATTGGGCACTGTGCAAAAACCGGAGGGGCTAGACCCCCCCCCCGGAACACTCACAGCTCCCAAGGGACTGTTAAAAGTCCCAGGGCAAGGCTCTCCCCATTTCTCACAGACACGGAGGCCACTTAACCAGGGATTCGGGAACTCCCATTTGGTGAGGCGCCTGGTAAGATCGATCCCAACTTACAGCAGGCAGAATCAGGGTCCACTTGGCCATAGATCACTGTCCTATTGGGCTCCCCACACATCAGGTTGAACTTATACCCACTTAGAAAAGGTTGCAAGATAGTGGAAGCCTTAGCAAGGAACAAACAGGGGGCTCAGCGGGTGGTCCGCAGCCGCTGATGAAGCGGAGGGCGGGAGGTTCCGAGAGAGCGCAGGAAGCTGGGAACACAAAAGCAGGCGGGAGGGGCGAAATCTCGCACACTCACGATAGCGCAGCTGGGGAGGGAGCACGGCTGGCAGGGCCAAATCCCCGCCAGTCCACGGCAGGTCATCTGGGGAGAGAGACAGGCGTGGGTGGGGCCAGGGGTCCGTGCACCCACGGCGGAGCTGCTGGGACCAGAGGTGCACTTAGGCAGCCGGAGGATCCGGGCCTTGGTGTACCGACGGGACCCGTGGCGGCGCAGACAGGAAGGGAATCAGGCACAAGGTCCAGCCCTGTGGCGAGAAGACTAGAGAGAAACCAGAAATCGGGACCATAGCTGTATCCTGGAAAATCCAGACATATCAGGTGTGGAGCCAGACCCTGTCAGCCTCCGGGACGACAAAGGCCACAGAACCTGTGCCTGGGCAAACAAGCCCATACCATCAGCACCATTACAGGCTGATAACTCAGAGTGCAACATAGAGAAGTCTGAATTGGGAGCAGTGAAACAATCCTGGTCCATTACTCACAACCTGGGGATAGGCTGCACCAGATCACAGTGCCTCTGGCCATTAAAATCACAGTGAACTTGAAATCCCCCTGTAAGCAACGACAGATAGCCAAGTAACTCGTCCCCTGCACCAAATCATCCACTGTGGTTCCAAGCACAGAAAACAGACAGCTAAATGCATCCAATGGCGAAAGGTCAAAAAAAAAATAGAAATCAAGGAATTATGACTCCAACAAAGCAAAACCACCCTAGCTCATCCAATTCGGATGACCACACACCAACAGAAACACATGAAAACACTGACAATTCTGCAGTATGGAAAGTGATAGAGTCCCTGCAAGAAGAACTTAAATCTATGAAGGAATTCAAAGAAACCACAATTCTACAAATCAAAACAAGGAACAACACAATTAAAGAGCTCCAAGCCAAGGTGACAGAGCTTGAACAGGAAAAGGAAAAAGCCATGAAAGATTTTCATACAAAAACAAGCAAGCTGGAGAAGGAAATGTACAAAACGAACAAAACCATACAAGACATGAAAATAGAAATAGAAACAATAAAGAAAACACAGTCAGAGTTAAAAGAGGAAGTGGAGAACCAAGGGAAGAGAACAGGAACTACGGATGTGAGTATCAACAATAGGATGCAAGAGATGGAAGACAGGATCTCAGGCATGGAAGATTCAGTGGAAGAAATCAGTATAACATCCAAAGAAAATGAGAAGGCTAAAAAATCTCTCACCCACAACATCCAAGAAATCAAGGACTCATTGAAAAGACGGAACCTAAGAATTATAGGTATAGAGGAAAGAGAAGACTCCCGACTCCAAGGTCCAGGAAATATCTTCAACAAAATCATAGAGGAAAACTTCCCAAACCTGAAAAAAGAGATGCCAATAAAAATCCAAGAGGCATACAGAACACCAAACAGATTAGACCAGAAAAGAAACTCCTCTCGCCACATAATAATTGAAACCCCAAATGTACAGAACAAAGAAAGAATATTAAAAGCTGTAAGAGAAAAAGGTCAAGTCACATACAATGGCAGACCCATCAGAATTACACCTGACTTCTCCCCAGAAACGATAAAAGCTAGAAGGGCCTGGTCAGATATACTACAAGTCCTAAGAGATCATAGATGCCCAGCCAGACTACTTTACCCAGCAAAACTCTCTATCAACATAGATGGAGAAAACAAGATATTCCATGACAAAATTAAATTTAAACAATATCTACCCACAAACCCAGCCCTACAGAAAATCCTAGAAGGAAAATCCCAACCCAGAGAAGAAAACTCCACCCAAGAAAACAAAGGGAATAGAAAACCCATCAGCAACTAAACCAAAAGAGGAACAGAAACACCGCCTATACCAAACTAATGGGAAATAACAACCCCAGGTCACTAATATCCATCAACATCAATGGACTCAACTCCCCAATAAAAAGACATAGGTTTACAGAGTGGATCCGCAAGCAAGATCCTTCCTTATGCTGTATACAAGAGACACATCTAACTACAAAAGATAGACACTGCCTCAGAGTAAAGGGCTGGGAAAAGGTTTTCCAAGCAAATGGACCCAGGAAGCAAGCTGGAGTAGCCATCCTAATATCAAACAAAACAGACTTCCAACTGAAGTTAATGAAGAAAGATAAAGAAGGGCACTATATACTCATTAAAGGGAACATTCATCAAGAGGAAATTTCAATTCTGAACATCTATGCCCCAAATACAAAGGCACCTACTTTCGTAAAAGAAACACTTCTAAAATTTAAAGCGCACGTCGATCACAACACATTAGTAGTGGGAGACTTCAACACCCCACTCACAACAAAGGACAGATCATCAAGACAGAAGACAAACAGAGAAATATTGAGTCTAACAGAGATCATGAAACAAATGGACCTAACAGATATCTACAGAACGCTTCACCCAAACACAAAGGAATACACCTTTTTCTCAGCACCCCACGGAACCTTCTCCAAAATCGACCACATAATTGGTCACAAAGACAGTCTCAGTAGATACAAGAAAATTGAAATAACACCTTGTATCTTATCAGACCACCACGGAATAAAGCTGGTCTTCAACAGTAAAAGAATCAACAGAAAGCCTACACACACATGGAAATTAAACAGCTCCTTACTGGATGACCACTGGGTCAGGGAAGAAATAAGGAAGGAAATCAAAGACTTCTTAAAATCCAACGACAATGAAGACACAACATACCCAAACCTATGGGATACATTGAAAGCTGTGCTACGAGGAAAGTTCATAGCACTAAGTGCTTTCAAAAAGAAAATTGTGACAGCTCATATTAGTGAACTAACAGCTAAGCTGGGTGAATTGGAAAAAAAAGAAACAAACACTCCCAAGTAGAGCAGAAGACAGGAAATCATCAAACTTAGAGCTGAAATCAAAAACTTAGAATCAAAAAGAACTATACAAAGAATCAATGAAACCAAGAGTTGGTTCTTTGAGAAAATCAACAAAATAGACAGACCCCTAGCCAAATTAACTAAAAGGCAAAGGGAAAGAACACAAATCAACAAAATCAGAAATGAAAAGGGAGAAATAACAACAGACATTGAGGAGATCCAGAAAATATTCGGACATTACTTTAAAAATCTATATTCCACTAAATTTGAAAACCTAAGCGAAAAGGACAATTTCCTCAATAAATTCCACCTACCAAAACTAAATCAAAATCAGATTAACAGCTTAAACAGCCCAATAACACCTAAGGAAATAGAAACAGTCATTAATAATCTCCCAAACAAAAAAAGCCCAGGGCCAGATGGCTTTAGCACGGAATTCTACCGGACCTTCAAAGAGGAACTAACACCATTACTTTTCAAACTCTTCCACCACATAGAAACAGAAAGATCACTGCCAAACTCATTCTATGAGGCCACTGTCATTCTGATTCCTAAACCACACAAAGACCCAACAAAGAAAGAGAACTTCAGACCAATCTCCCTAATGAACATAGATGCAAAAATACTTAATAAAATACTAGCAAACCGAATTCAAGAACACATCAAAAGTATCATACACCATGATCAAGTAGGCTTCATCCCTGGAATGCAGGGATGGTTCAATATACGAAAGTCTATCAATGTAATTCACCACATAAACAAGATGAAAGAAAAAAACCACATGATAATCTCGCTAGATGCAGAAAAAGCATTTGACAAAATCCAACACCCCTTCATGCTAAAAGTTCTGGAGAGAACGGGCATACAAGGACCATACCTAGAAATAATAAAGGCAATATACAGCAAGCCAGTAGCCAACATCAAATTAAATGGAGAGAAGCTTGAAGCATTTCCTCTAAACTCAGGGACAAGACAAGGATGTCCACTTTCACCATATCTCTTCAATATAGTACTTGAAGTCCTTGCTAGAGCAATAAGACAACTAAAGGAGATCAAAGGGATAAAAATTGGAAATGAAGAAGTCAAATTATCCCTATTCGCAGATGATATGTTAGTATACATAAGCGACCCCAAAAACTCCACCAAAGAACTCTTACAGCTGATAAACAACTTCAGCAAGGTGGCTGGATACAAAATTAACTCAAAAAAATCAGAACCCCTTCTTTATACAACAAACAAATATACCGAGAAAGAAATAAGGGAAACAACCCCCTTCACAATAGCCACAAACAACATAAAATACCTGGGGGTAACTCTAACCAAGCATGTAAAGGACCTATATAACAAGAACTTCAAGCCCCTGAAGAAAGAAATGGAAAAGGCCTTTAGAAGATGGAAAGATCTCCCATGCTCATGGATAGGTAAGATCAACATAATAAAAATGGCTATCCTACCAAAAGCAATATATAGATTTAATGCAATTCCTATCAAAATACCAACACAATTCTTTATAGACCTGGAAAAAGCTAGTCTCAACTTCATATGGAACAACAAAAAGCCCAGAATAGCTAAATCAATCCTGTCCAATGAAAAAATATCTGGAGGTATCACCATCCCAGATTTCAAGCTGTACTACAGAGCAACAGTAATAAAAACAGCATGGTACTGGTATAGAAACAGACCAGTGGATCAATGGAATCGAATTGAAGACCCAAACATGGATCCACACACCTATGGCCAACTAATCTTTGACAAAGAAGCCAAAAACGCACAATGGAAGAAGGACAGCATCTTCAACAAATGGTGCTGGTCCAACTGGATGTCCACTTGCAAAAGAATGAAATTAGACCCATACCTATCACCTTGTACAAAACTTAATTCCAAGTGGATCAAAGACCTTAACATAAGGCCAGCCACACTAAAGATACTAGAAGAAAAAGTAGGAGAAACCCTCGAACTCATTGGCACAGGTGACAAGTTCCTGAACAGAACACCAACAGCTCAGGACCTGAGATCAACAATCAATAAATGGGACCTCATGAAACTGAAAAGTTTCTGTAAAGCAAAGGATACTGTCATTCGAACAAAACGGCAACCAACAGACTGGGAGAAAATCTTCACCAACCCCACATCTGATAGAGGGCTATTATCTAAAATCTACAAAGAACTCAAGAAACTAAATGCCAAGAAACCAAATAATCCAATCAAAAAATGGGAGATGGAGCTAAATAGAGAATTCACAAAGGAGGAATCCCTAAGGGCTGAGAGACACCTGAAGAAATGTTCAACATCCTTAATCATCAGAGAAATGCAACTCAAGACGACCCTGAGATTCCACCTAACACCTGTTAGAATGGCTAAGATAAAGAGCTCAAATGATAGCGCATGCTGGCGAGGGTGTGGAGAAAGGGGAACCCTACTCCACTGCTGGTGGGAGTGCAGGCTTGTGCAACCACTATGGAGGTCTGTCTGGCGATATCTTAGAAATCTAGGAATAACCTTGCCTCAAGACCCAGCCATACCACTTCTGGGTATACACCCAAAGGACCTCTCACGGAGACATAGGGAAGTCTCCTCATCTATGTTCATAGCAGCCTTATTTGTAATAGCTAGAAATTGGAAACAACCCAGATGTCCCTCAACTGAAGAATGGATTAAAAAATTGTGGTACATCTATACAATGGAATATTACTCAGCTATCAGAAACAATGAAATCATGCAATTTGCAACCAAATGGATGGATCTAGAGGAGCTCATCCTGAGTGAGCTAACCCAGTCTCAGAAGGATGCACATGGCATCTATTCACTTATAGTAGGATTTTAACTATATCGTACAGGATATCTGTACTACAACCAACACATCAAAAGGAACAAGGACATAATTTTTTTTTTATCTTTTTCTTTTTCCTTCTTTTTTTCTTTTTTTCTCTTTCTTTTTCCCTTCTCTTTTTCCTCTCTTTTTTTGTTGATATTCTTTGTTTTTGTGGGTTTGTGTGTTTGTTGGTCTTTTTTTTTAGTATTCCCCCAGTAGCAATGAGACACCATTCACTGGCAGTACTGCCTGGTAGGCCCCCGGTGAATGAAGAGGCTCTTGGCCCTCATATGACTCCTGATCTGTGGTGAGAGACTGTTAGGCAGGGACACTCCACCCCAGAGGAACAAGACGGAAGGGTCAGGGGGTAGAGCATGGGAGGGTGGGGCTAGGAAGCAGGAAAAGAGGACAATATGATAAGGATGTAACCTGAAGCAACAAACAAATAAATTTATTAACTAAAAAAAAAAAAAAAGACAAGAAAAAAAAAGGCAGGGGGCAGGTCGGAAACACTGTGAATGGAACAGAGGATACAGCCATTAGGCCTGGATTTGCAGACCTCCAGGTGTAGAGAAGACGTGGAGCTAAGGTAAAATACAAGAGAATTGTGGTATTGGCCCATGCCTTTGACTTCAGCGGAGACGGGGGCGGGGGGCCACCTTAGAGTTGGGGTCTTAGTACTCTGGAGTCATACGGAGCGGGGTGGTGAGGGTGCATACTCTTGGTCCCACCATTCAAGAAGAGTACACCTTTGGTCCCAGCTCCCAGCACACTGGAGACAGAAACAGGCAGATCCCGGAGCTCAGGGTCAGCCTGATGCAGGGCAAACTCTAAATAGAGAAAGACTTCGATCCAGGAGTGGTGGAACACATCTTTGATCCCTTCAGATGAGAAACACAGGTCCCTGTTCCCAATAATTAGCGTTCAGAGACACACACATGGGATTTGGAGGGACCTAGGTTTGGAGGCTACTTACAAAAGGCCGTCTCGATGCAGGCAGATTGTCCTTTGGGATCTCAAAATATATACACTAGAGCTGGTTTAGCTCCAAGGTGACAGAATGATTTCTTCTTTAACCCGGATTGAAAGATAACGCTTTGTATGTTGTCAGAAGGCCAAATTTGCTTCAGGAGAAGTACTACCTAGCCCCCCCCCATCCCCCCCCGAAAAAAAAAAAGAGGGCAATTGTCCTAGGGTTGGGATTGGGGCAGGGCTCTGTTCTTATCGTTCCAGGAGAATCGAAGTGTCCATTAGGGGAGCCCGGGGACAGCGGAAAGCGGAATCCTCAGCAGAGAGCAGAATCAGGCACCAAGGAGGATGAGTGACCCAGTTGATTCTGCCTGGCAGACTTCCTCAATAGCTGTCTCCATTGGGGGCCTGCAACCACCACTGCAATCCAATGTCACTGGGACCGTTCAGCTCTACACAATGCCCCGGCAGGAACCTCAGTGAAGCCTGCAAGATCAGCTTCTGTCTACAAACCCCTTAGGTCATCTAAACAGCTGAGAACAGAAGGACTGAACATAAAAGAATCGTACTAACATTTTTAATCATTTTTCCCATTTGGGTTGGGGCCCCAAACAGGTCTACTACGACCCAAATCAGCAGGAAGTCACTTTAAGAGAGCGACGTCCCATGCCCAGAGGGTGGGGAGGGTGTTTCTCCGCCCTTCTTTTTGGTTATTTGAAGGATAACTGAAAACTCTGTTATGTAGGGGAAGAGACTACAAGCTGATAAATGGTCCTGTCTTAATGGGTTTTGGAGGTTAGCCCCAGGGAATTCCTACTTTTCCTTTTCTGTATCCTTCTTCCTCTCCTATGTAGGAGTGCATGGGCTTGAGAAAAATGAGATATAGACATAGCACAGGAAGGTCCAAGAAAAAGGGGCAGATTATTGAATATGCCCTTATACCTTTGTATATTGATACAAAATTAGTAGTTTATTTGGCTAAAGTGGTATTGACCATTGTTTATTGTGCAAAAATAAGATTGTATTGGATTACATCGGTATTGATCTTTGTATATTGATACAAAATTAAGATTATAGTTGGCCACAATGGTATTGACCCTTGCATATGGACGTAATATTAAGATTATATTGGGCTACATAGGCATTGATCTTGGTATATTGATACATAATTAAGAGTATATTTAACCACAATTGAATAGATCTTTGTATATTGATACAAATTTAAAGGTAACGCTTCCTAATGGTATCATACCTAGAGATACTTAAAAATAAAATGTGAAGCTCTGACCTCTTGATACCAACCGTCTAAAACGGTCTAGGATAGTTAAAACAAACTCCTAGTCATGCAAACATGTCACTTTGTTAGCTACTATGACAGTCTATCACAGATATTCTCTAAACTACCCAGTAATCAAGTTGCTAAGAGACAAGCAACATTTGCTTATCTAAATACAAGAGATGGATAGGGCATCTTCAAAAACCCCTAGAGATCTGCAGAATATGGCATTCAAAGATGTTATCTTAAATCAAGATTTTTTTTTGATATCGAGACATATCAGTGCCTGACAGCACCCCCTATTCTACTCCAAGTAGAAGATAAGCATCGAAGAACCTCCACTGTAAGATGGTTGAATTAGTGGCAAGCCTTTCTCTTGGCATGAAAAAACCCCTTGCACCAACTGCAGACAGACTGCTGTCCAAAAAGGACAAAACTTGGTAGCAGGGAAGTCGACAGCCTAACTCTGCCAAGACAGGGTAGGTAAGTCCTTCATAATCCCTGCTCTACAACAAATGTCTGTCAGAGAAACAGGACCCAAAGCCTGAAGATTGATGCTGGAATGTATGGAGAGAAAATGGGAACTGTCCAGGCAGTTATTGGTATGTTCTTTCTTGGTTTTGGAAGCTGCAGGCTCTGCACTTCCTATATAAGCAAATATATTTATCACTCTCAGGTCTCTGAGGTGGTTGAAGAATAGACAGATAGAATCTTATAGTTAAATTTTGAACTGTTTAGGAATCAAGAGGGTGTTATAGATCTAAGAAGATACTCTTAAAAGTGTGTTGCAAGTTGTATGAATGTTGAGTCACATATAGACCTTTAAACTCATGGAGTTGGGTAGATAGTAGAATGTTAAAGTCAGGGGCCAAATATGTATAAACTGGACATTGGGAAGGTATACTGGGCCAATTTACTCTCATAAATGTGGCATATTTATATCTATTGTTTTGTATAATACTTACTGTTATAAGAGAAGGAACCAGCTGTTGGACTGAAAGGGGAAACTTCTGGAGGGAAGAGGGTGGAAGGGCGGGATAGGAAGGGGGAATAGGGAGGGGTTTGTTACTGAGATGTAACTTGAAGAAAAAAAAATAAAGTATTTAATTAATAAAAAAAAGTCAGAGCCCCAAGGAGAAGGGTGGCTCTACAAAGGAGGGATTAAAAAGTCAGAGCTCCGAGGAGAAGGGGGCTCTACAAAGGAGGAATAAAAAGCCAGACTCCCGAGGACAGGGGTCGTACAAAGAGAAAAGAGAGAAGGAGCTCGACAAAGAAGCTCCACAAAGAAGTAAAAGAGAATGGGCTTTACAAAGAAGAGTAAAGAGGCTTTACAAAGAAGTAAGAGAAAAGGCTCTACAGAGAAGTAGCAGACAGCTCTACAAAGAAGAGAAAGGGCTACAAGGTAGAAAGTGGTTGCTGCTCTCCCAGTTGCTGGTGCTCCCCAAACTGCTGCTTATTCTTCCTGCTGCTGTCACCTGGTTTGCTGGTCTCCTGGTTCGCTGGTTTGTTGGTTTGCTGGACTTCTACTGAGACTGGTATTACTCCCAAAGAATCCAATGACTCTAATCAGCAGGAAGTAGTCTAAAGAGAACTACACCCCCTTTCACGTATAACCTTCTTTCTCTCCTGTGTAGTATTGGGGGGAAGGGAGGTAGAAGTATTAAGTACAGTAAAATAAATTAGAATGTATAATTAATATAATACAAATTAGTAAAAGTCACCTTGCTATACACACACATAAACAATAATAAAATCTTAAAACAGGAAAATTCTTCCATTGGTAACAACTTAGGTTAGCCTAGGGAGACTATGCAATGCTCAGTGAAGTAACTTATAAAAGAGCGAATTGCTCTGGGTCTGCCTATCCTTCCCCCCATTCTTGCACAAGTTCCCCTGCATTCTGCCTAATGTTTGGCCATGAGTCTTGGCTTCTGCTGGGAACCTCTGCTGCTGCTTGTAGGTTCTCAGAAGACAGTTATGCTAGGTGCCTGTCTATAAGCATAACAGAGTATCGTTAATAGTGAGATGGGGTGAATCTCTCCCTTGGGGAAGGTCTCAGGTTGGGCCTGTCATTGGCTGGACATTCCCTCAATGTCTGTTTTACTTTTATTCCTGCACATCTTGTATACAGGGTAAATTTTGGGTTGAGGGTTTTGTTGGTATGTTGGTTATCCCCTCCTTCCCCCAGAATTCCTACCTAGGTAGTGGGAGGCCTCTTCATTTTCCATATCTCCCAATGGTAGGTAGGAGTCTGAGCTAGAGTAAATTATTCCCCTCTCCTCCCAGTGGACTACCTTGTCATTGGTCTCCAGCCTGTCTCAGAGATGACCCCTCCTCGGTTTCTCATCTTTCACCAGCCCATTCACCACCTTCCCCCACTCTCCCCATGGCTGATTCCTCACTCTTTTCCCTCCTCTTTCCCTCTCCTACCCAGTTCCCTCTGTTCATCTACTTCCACTCTCTTTTCTCTTTCCACTTCTGAGTGAGTTTCAAGTGTCCTCTCTTGGGCCCTCTTAGTTATTTAGCATCTTTGGGTCTGTGTACTGTAGTATGGGTATCCTGTACTGACTGGCTGGTATACTGTAGTGTGGTTATCCTGTACTGAATGACTGATGTACTGCAGTGTGGTTATCCTGTCCTGAATGGCTGATATACTATAGTGTGATTTTCCTGTACTGAATAGCTGGTATACTGTAGTGTGGTTATCCTGTACTAAATGGCTAGTATTGGCTTATAGAAAGACCTGGAGGAGACAAGAACGCCACAAGAAGACAGACAGAGTCAACTAACTTAGATTCATGGGGGCTACAGAGTCTGAACCACCATTCAAAGGGCATGCATGAACTGGACCTAGGCCCCTACACATATGTAACTGCTGGGCATGTTGATCATCATGTGGGCCCCTAGAAAGTGGAGTGTGGTGCTGTCTCTTGCAAGGACTATGAGGCCTTCTTTTTGATCACTTCCCCTCAATGGGACTGAGGTGCCTGGCTTCAATGGAAGAGGAAGCGCTCAGACCTGATGCTGCGCTTATGCTGGGGTGGGATGGTTTTGGGAGGGGATGGTGGAAGGGGTTCCCCTTTTCTGTGGAGAAGGGGAGGGGGGATGGGAGAAGGGGGCGGGAGAGTGGGACCCAGAGGACCAGAAGAAAGGGCCTTCGACTGGAATGTAAAATGAAAAATAAAATAAAGGTGTGTACCAAACAAAACCTTCATGATTCACTGAGGATACTGAAGTAAGATAAAATAACCACACAGTTTGAAGGAGAGAACAGAAAAGAGATTGCCAGGGCTAGGGGAGGGAAAGCATTGCTCGTGAGCATAAAATTTCAGTAGTACAGATGAGTTGATTCTAGAGATCTGATATAGGACACAGCACCTGTGTGTAATATAATGCTGTGAGAAAAAGACAGGAGAGCTTATGGCAAGTGTTCTTACACAAGTGCATACACACACACACACAGGCGTGCATGCACACACACACATGCATAACTCTTCTGTATCTATTCAGTACTTTGGTGTAATGATAATATCACAATTGTACATATATCTATTCAAGCTCATCAAAATGTATAATTAAATGTGTGCAACTTCCTGCATATTAATTATACCCCAAAATGGGAAAAAAAAAAAAAAAACACTGGTGCCCTGGGCAGTGGTGACTCCCGCCTTTAATCTCAGGCAGATCTCTGAGTTCAAGGCCGGCCTGACCCACAGAGTGAGTTCCAGGACAGTCATGGCTACTCAGAGAGACCTTGTCTTGAAAAACCAAACAAACAAAATGCCACTACAACAAACAACATCACCAACAAAAACACTGATATTTTTGTCATATTATGTTCACTAAATTATATTCACATTGAAAAATGTGACAGCAAAGAGAGGGAGAGATCTGTCATTGTGACACTTATTAAAGCTGTCAACATTATTTATCTGCACACTCAATTAAAGACAATATTTTATCATGATGGATACAAGTATGCCAGGATCAAACAGGCCAAGGATAATAGACTTTCTCAAATAACTCAGTACCTTCCTGTCAGCTTACAGCATTAAAGATTTGGAATGTTTACTTAGTTTTTTAAGATTTAAGTGTGTGAGTGTGTATGTGTTTGTGTCTGTGTTTATGTGTGTGTCTATATATGTGTGTCTGTATGTGTGTGTAAATGTGTGTGTGAGTGTGCATGTGCGTTTGTGTGTGTGTGCATTGAGTGCATGCCCATGGAGACCAGAAGAGGGCACTGGCTGTCTCAAGTAGGAATTAGGAGGTTCTGGACACCAAATCCCCACTTTCTAAAAGAGCAGTAGCAAGCACCATCTCTCCAGGTCCTGCTCATTTTAGATACAAACACAGAAGAAAATGTTGACTCAGTCAGGTTACTAAGAATGCTAGGAATCAGAGCACAGGCCTGTATGAGTGAAAAGTGATGACCCCCAAAATGAAACTTGGTTGACTCAAGCATTCTTTCCTCCCCAGTTTGAGACATAACTGACAAAAATTTGTACATCATTTTTTAGATGTACAACACAGTGCTTTTATGTGCACCTATACTGTGGGATGCTTACCATAATGAAGTTAACTCAAATCTATTGCTTTCTATGGGTTTTTTGTGTGTGATGAAACTACATACTATCTACTCTCTTAGCCCATTTCAGACACATATATTCCCCTGTTCCTCAGGGGCCCTTGGTAGCCACTCACATCTTTATTTTTATGAGTTAGTTCTACCTATCATGATACAACAATCCCATTTTCTAATCCAGAATGAAAACATAGTTTAGAAGGGTTAACAGGACACCTTTGTTCTTTGAACCATTACTCCTAGTAAGCAAGATATAAAAACAACCTATGTGTCTACAGAGAGTTGAGTGGATAAAGAAAACATGGGATGCATGTGTGCATGTGTGCATGTAACTCTGATGAACCTGGACCTAACCCTATGTAAAACACAAATCCCTTGTAATCTCAGATTTATGGAGAATCAAGTTCTCTTACTGATTCCAACCTCAGAAATAAGAAAATCTGTCAGATAAAAAGAAAGAAACCTTATACAACTAGATGAAAACTTCTCTTTTATCCATGTTAGAAAGATGATAAAATTTCAAAATAATAGGTTGTCTTTAATGACAGTTGGTTAAGCTGCCTAGCCTCTTCATAAGGCAAAGCAATGCTGGTTAGAAACAACAGAGCAAAAGGTTGCTGTGACTGCAAAGATGGGTTTCCACCATTAAAAAAAAATATATTGAATTTTAACATATAATCAAGTCTGCGAGCATTGTTGCTTCTTAAATCCCTGTTTTGTTTCCTCATGAGCATATCCTGGCTTTCTTACAGCATTAACCCACACAGAGGAGCACATCCTGAACTACTGCTGAGTGTGGGTTGAGCATGAACAACAGTGAGGTAGTTTGGGGATGGCTGTTGGCAGGAGAGGGAGTCCTGTCAAGAGACTGCCAGAGAGTTTTCTTTTCTCATAGAAAAATGAAGTGTCAGTCTCTCACTACTGATGGATTCTGTGTTTAAATACAATGTCTGGAATTACACACATAATCCCAAGGTGAGTAGGTAGAGGAGAGAAGGCAATGTTTAAGCCATAACAAATAGGAAGCAAGGAAGAGCCATGGGACTTAGTGGTGTCATTGAACTGTTTCTGGAACAGCATATTCATCTGCATCCAAGGAAGTTTTACCTCTGCAACTACATGAAATGGATAGAGAAGGGAAAAAACACAAAAATAAGTCATGTGTAGGCAATGGAATTTACAGAGTACGGAGCAGTCATGACATTTGTAGGAAAACGGATAGAGCTAGAAATTGGTATGTGAAGCTTAGAAAAACAGATACTGCATATTCTCTCATATGTAGAATCTCTCTCTCTCACACACACACACACTCACAGTCACACACACTCACAGTCACACACACATTCCCACACACACATGTATATATAAATATGTATACTTACATGTGTATGAAGTGCTTGAAACAAGAGAGGGTCATGAAGGAGGAGGAACTGCTAAGAAAGGAGGAGGGAAAGAGGACTGGAATACATGAGGCATGAGAAAAGAGTGGAGAAGAAGAAAGGGGGCCAGCTGGAGGGAGGCAGGGGCTGGGGGAGGGCAGTGGAGAATGGGGGTGAACTATGACAAAGTACAATGACACATTTATATGAAAATGCCATGATGAAATCCATTACTTAATATGCTATTCTAAAAATTTTAATTTTTAAGTAAATTGTAGCTAAAGAGCTGGCTCACTGGCTAAGAGCACGGACCACTCTTGCAGAGGACCCGGGTTTGCTTCTCAGAGCCTATATGGTGGTTCACAACTGCCTACAACTCCAGCTACAGGGGATCTGAGGCCCTCTTCCGGCTTCTGAGAGGACCTGCACACACACTGTACACATATATGCATTCATGTACAAATACATATATATATATTAATAAAATTAATGAAATAAAATAATAAATAGAAAAGATAATCATTTCAGTATGTGTCAAAGCTGGAGATACTTTGGGTACAAAATGGACCAAAGGTAGCATCAAATGTGTGTAACAGTAAATTTTTATTTATCACACATATATTTATCAATACTTAACAATTACCTAACAATTATCTATAAAATTCCTAAATCCTAAACCCAAACCCTAACTTTGAAACCTAACACCTAAAACTTCTTAGTATCTATAATACAAACATTTAACATTAACGTAAGGTTTCTCAAAAGGATATTTTTCTCTGAGCGTGGGTCCTGATGGATGGATGGTCTTCATACAATTTTTCAGTTTTTAAGTCTCTGAATTTCGTTCGTCCCTCCGTGGTCTTAAGACCAATTAACATATGAAAGTTTCCCAGGTGGCTCACTAATTCAGATGCTTATGGCCTGCAAAGGCCCCTCTGAGCACTCCCGAATCTCAGGAAGAATCCGTCTCCTCTCCAGACCCAAAACGGGTCAACATCAGAAGGTGAAACTTTCCGATGAGATTGTGGTGCGTGTTTTTTCACTGGTTGAGGAAAACGTCGTTGAGTGAATCAGGAACAGAAGAGAAAGCCAGCCCAGCGTCCATGTGAATCCTGTCTTTCTATCGTCACCTGTCTGCAGAAGCTTTTAAGTTCGGTCCCTGGACTCAGTAGTTTTCAAAAAAGCTTTTTGCAGAGGGGTGTGAATTCACAGTTGGTCCGCAGACATGGGCAGGTGCCTCAGGGCATGTCCTTCAGATGCTTTTCGCAGAGAGCTGTGAAATGACAGCAGACCTCCGGAGGGCGGGCACCTCAGGGGGTATGTCCTGCCCCCAGCCCTAATATCAAAGAAGTCCTGGTCCTTGGCGAGTTCCCAAGGACATGCCACTTCGGATGTAAGTCTTTTATCTTAAAAGTCCAGCCTATTCCAAGTTCCCTATGCTATATGTGCTTACACTAAACCTACCACAAATGTGACCTCAAGATTTTCAGTCATATTGGCTGTGAGAACCGATTCCAATGACAAAACTATGAAGGGCAATCACATCAGAACTTCCTTAGGGCAATAATGTATTAGAGCAAAGTGAAAATTCAAAGATAAATCTTTTAACTCATTTGTTAAGATTGCAAGCACAAAAAAAAATCTCAAAAAAAAAAAGGAACGGAGAGAGAAAATATTGTAAGCAGCAAGAACAAGAAACATTCAGATTCAAGACAGGGATGTCTTGTGTCAAAACAGTGTCACAGGCTGGCATGGCTGCCATTATCTGGAAACCTTCCAAAGCAATGAGGAAAGAGAAGGGACAGCAATAAAGCTATTTCTTGTAATTGTAGAAGACAGTTTTATTTTGTCCAGTTTATCCAAATGACAGAGCAGATGAAAGGGCCTTCAATTGCAGTGAGAATCAAGTAGATGCTCCCAAGAAAGAAAACATTGAGAGAAAAATATTGCAGATGGTTATCTCAGAAAGAGCCAGAACAAAAACACACATGAAGCATGGAGTTGGGTCAGGCCTGAGTTACAGAAACTGGGGTCCCTTGGATGCTGTGTTAGAAGGAAGAAGTGTGAACCCACCGCAAGTATCAGTTTTGTTTCTAACACACTGGTGACTGAGGAAAAGATAGGGGATATTTGTTTGTTGTTTAGACTAGGTCTCCCATAACCAAGGATGACTGAGGTTCCCTACGTTGCCAAGGATGACCCTGAACTTTGGATCTACATCCCTGGCAGTAGCACCATATACATGTGCCAAGCCTGGTTTCATGCAGCACCAGGAATTGAACCTAGGGCCTCAGACAAATTCGGTGAGCACTCTACCAACTGAGCTACTACAACCCTTGCTCCCTGCCAGTGGACGAGATGCTTTGCTTCCCTCAAGAATCAGGGTTACTGGAGAGATTGCTCAGCTGTTAAGAGCACTTACTGCTCTTCCAGAAGACCCGAGTTTGGTTCCCAGTTCTCATGGCTTACAACTACCTGGAATTCCATCTTGTGGGGCTATGACATGCTGCTGTTCTGTTCTGGACTCTGAGGACACATAAACACATGGCATTCTCTCTCTCCCTTTCTCTCTCTCTCTCTCTCTCTCTCTCTCTCTCTTTTCCTCCCTCTCTCCCTTTTTACCTCTGTCCTTCATACACACACACACACACACACACACACACACACTGAGTCACACTCACCAGAAGAAAGTTGCCAAATGGCAACTGAAAATTCAAACCAGGTATTTATTGACAATGAGAAAATCTTAAAGAAGCAATTGTCTCCAGGGAGAGACAAGAACAAGCAGCAGGGACCTTGATGAACAAAGGCAGAGGAAAGAGAACCGGCTGAACAGGCATGTGCCCAGAAGTGTGAGGACCTGAGTGTGATGCCCCCCACCTCCACCCAACACCTACAGAAAAGTCAGTGAGAGCCTGCAACCCCAGCACTTGGGGACAGAGACGATCACTGGCCAGTCTGCCTCGTTCAATAGCATAAAAGTGAGTTTTGGGTTCAGTGAGGGAACTTGGTTCAAGACAGTAAGTTGGAGAGCTATAGAGGAAGACAACAGACATCTTGTGGTGGCCTCTGTGTAGGCAAGCCCCACTGCATGTACCTGCACACTCACACTCACGTGGACCCACCAACCCCCCCCCACGTGCATAATTAATTAATTAATATTTTTAAAGAAGCAAGAAGAAATAATAAAACACTGGCAGAAATCAGAAAAGAGGGGAACATGGAAAACCAAGTACAAGATGCAACTGCATTAGAAAAAGCAGAAGGGAAATTAGGTATTGCTGAAAATACGATAAATGGCATGAAAGATAAAAGTAAAGTGAGTTCACGGAGACAAAGAGAAAAAATTCTAAAAGGATGCGCTGGAAGTGTCTCTTCATGTCAAGAGTGCTTTTGTATCACGCACAAGGCCCCAGGTTTGAGACCCAGTAGTATCAGGAGAAGGAGGAATCCAAGAAAGGAATTCCCAATTCTCATCTTAAATAAAAATTCAGCACCAGACATATATTTCCATGAAAGAAACCAACACTATGAAATAAGGCAGTCAATTCTGTGGGTGTCATATAATTTTAGGTATGCACATGGAAGCCTCTGGGAATTTATTGAAATTTTCTTGTTCGTTTTTTACCATTTTGAGACAAGGTCTTGTGTATCCCATGGATGGACTCAAACTCACTTTGTTGCTGTACTTAAAGACCTACTCCTTAAACTCTTCACCCTACTGCCTCAGTCTCCCAAGTGCTGAGATTGTGGGCATGTGGCATGTTGTCCAGCAAGTGGCTGCTGGAATTTGAGCAAAAGTTAGTCCTGATAATAATGAATAAAATCATGCTCAAAATAGATTAGATAACTTAGGTAAAGAAGTACATTCAAGAAACTCACAAACTATTAAACTGACTCAAAAAGAAATAGAAACCCTGGGAAGTTCTTTTTTTAAAAAGCCCAGAGGTTGAATTTACAACAAAATATTTACATAGAGTTCAGGCACAGATAAGTTCACCAAGCATGTGCACACATGCACAACACACCCGAATGCCTAAGGAAATAGACAAGGGAATTCTTCCTAATCCAACCCAGGCAAACATCACAAGAAAACCTTCCTAACGCTACAACACTTTAATACAGTTCCTCATGTTGTGGTGACCCCCAACCATAAAATTATTTTCATTGCTACTTCATAACTGTAATTTTGCTACTGTTATGAATCATAATGTAAATATCTGTGTTCTCTGATGGTCTTAGGTGACCCCTGTGAAAGGGTCATTCAACCACAAGTTGCTGCCCTATTTGATATAGGTTGTAATTGTCAACTTGAAACTCTCTAGCATCACCTGGGGGTGGCTGTCTAGATGAGGTTGGCCTGTGGGCTCATATGTAAAGAATTATCTTATAGCCGGGCATGGTGGCGCACGCCTTTAATCTCAGAACTCGGGAGGCAGAGGCAGTCGGATCTCTCTGAATTCGAGGCCAGCCTGGTCTACAAAGCGAGTCCAGGACAGCCAGAGATACACAGAGGAACCCTGTCTCGAAAAACAAACAAAGAAAAAAGAATTATCTTGATGGCCTTAGTTGAAGTGGGAAGACCCAGGCTGCACCATCCCTGTTTCGGAGCCCTGGAATCTAAGCTAGCTGAGCCCTGAGCATGCGTGTATTTATTTCTCTCTGCTCTTGACTGTGATTGTGATGTGACCAGCTGCCTTTGTGAGAAGACTGCAACCCAGAACTAGAAGCTAAATAAACTCTTTCTTCCCTGTCTTAACTGGATTTCTATTGCTTTGATAAAAGACCACAACCTAAAGCAACTTGGGGAGTAAAAGGGTTTATTTCCCTTATGATTCTAGGTTATCGTTTATTACTGAGGGAAGTCAGGGCAGGAACTCAAGCATGACTGAAACCCTGAGGCAGGAGCTGATGCAGAGGTCATTAGTAGAGAGCTGCTTACTGGCTTGCACTTCATGGCTTGCTCAACCTTTCTTATAGCAGCCAGAACCACCAGCCCAGGGTAATACCACCCACAATAGGCTGGGCCCTCCCATGTCAGTCACTAATTAAGAAAATGCCCTGCAGGCTTGCCTACAGTCTGATGTTATAGAGGCATTTTCCTCCATTGGGGTTCGCTCCTCCCTAGATGTCTACAGCCTGTGTCAAGTTGACATAAAAACTAGCCAGCACACTCCTTAGTTCCTTTTTTTAATTTGGATACTTAATCACCACAACTGAATACAGACACAAAAGTTCTCACCAAGATGTTAGTGCACTATATTCTTTCCCCAGCTGCAATAAATTGACACAAATCTAGTAACTTAAAACAGGAAGAGAGGAGAGGACAGGGAGGGGAGGGGAGGCCAGGGGAGGGGAGGGGAGGCCAGGGGGAGGGGAGGCCAGGGGAAGGGAGGGGAGGGGAGGCCAGGGTTGCGGGGGGGGGGGGGGGGGGGGGGGGGGGTTGGTTGTAAGGGCATAAGTCCAAAAAATCAAACTCAGGTCCTCATGTTATGGGGAAGCATTTCACCCACTGAACCATCTCCCCAGCCTTTGAAACTGTGTACCGTCTACCTAAAAAGTCACACTGATCTCTGTATTAGAAGCTGGCTTCATTACGGCATAAACAGCAAAGCTGGCAGGAACTACCAGTCTGGAGACTACAGGACAAAACTCGTTCCTTGTCCTTTTCAGCTTCTGGGGGCATACAGTGCTTCTTAGCCTGAATGCAAGAAGGGGTGAAACTCTCCCAGGAGGCAGATAACAGACTGTAACAGAAAGGAATAGTTTCTTCCAATAGTATGTGAACTTAGAAAATACAACCTGCTGCCCAATGTGAAGGACAGTCTCCATCTAAATGGTTTCTATTATGATCTGTATTTTCAACATGTGACCCTGCTGCAATTGATTTGTTTAAATATATTTTATTTTCATGGGGCATTAACAGGGCAGAGTAAAATCCTCCAGTTTCCTCATTTTCTACACTTCCCAATATACTTCACACCCATTTTGTTAGGTCTCAAACGCCAGACAAATGGCTGACAGAGGTGCCTAGTTAATGGATCAAAGAGGACCTGGCCACCAGGTTTCCCAAGCATCTCTCAGTATGTGCTTCAGAGTTATTCTGAGGGGCATACCCCTTTTTCTCCTCTAAACTCTCCAGCCCAGTTGCTGGGGCTTCCCTTCCCACTAGTTTCTCTGATTCCTATGTAACACCAGCATTTTGGCTAGTGGTCCTTTTTTTTTTTTTTACCTCTTGGCCTCTTGGTTTCTGGGGTTCCTTGGTACTCTCTTTGCTCCCTCTCTTCCTCCATCCCTCATGGCCTGGGTCAGTCTGGACCCTTCCAGACGCCTCTGGCTAGGCTCTGCCTCTTATCTACAATAAACCTTCTCCTCCACCATGTCCTCATTAATTTCACTCACATTTTATAGATGCTTGTCCTTTATTTATGCATGAGGATACAGATGCCGATAAAGGGGCTGTGTCCCAAGATTTTTCTGCCAGTCACTGGAAACACAGATGTGCTTCAAGTAGTAACAAAATATATGTTATTAAGAAGAAATGTTAGTGTATCAAGGGTGAAAACAAAGATGAGATGATGGTTGGATGGAGATTGCAGGTGACTTATACTTTACTCCCATGTAGGGCACTTTACAGTACAGGTTATACAACAAATATTCTAAACTGTTCCAGTCACAGCTCCCTTGGCCCACACACTGTACATTTTGCCCTTTACTGGAGAATCTAAGTATTATGTTGTTGAAAAATGTATTACTATGTCATAAAGCAATAATTTTGTACCTGCTTATAATCTAGCTACACAAATACTTTATAGGTCTCTTTTAGAACTATGACTATATCTATTCACTGTACTGAGTATTTTTTATGCATTGCCACTTAATCCTCAAAACAACTTTATGGATGTAGTCATTATTATTACCATGAGAAAATTTAGGTTCCCAGAGGAAAAGTAATTTTTCCAAGGTCAAACACAGAAAAACCATAGCACATAGGCTGTTGAGCACAATGCTCAACAGACCAGTGAGAGACACTATGTTCCCCTTGCAAGATCTTACTGTCCCATGCAATGATCTCTGTCTCTGCCCACACAGTAAGATTGTGGCAGTCAAAGAAATGGACAGTGTGTTATCTGGGGCATTCCGTTATTTCTGGCTTCCTCCCAGGGTCACAGACTCCTACGCACTTAAAGAGAACAATAGGATCCAGCTCTACAGTCAGCAGGAGCAGAGCAAGTGATCATGGACACAGTAGCACTCCTCTCTTCCCAGCCTCCTTTCCCCAACATGGGGACAAAGGAATAAAGGTAGCTCTTGCTGACCTGGCACTGTGGGGAACTGGACCAGAAGCTGTCTTCAGCTCAAGGCAACATCAACAAAGACCCACCCCTTCAGGCTTTGATCTTGAATCAGCCCCATGTGACTACTTACAATTACAAGCTTTCTATCCTATACTGTTCCAGTCATTGTGTCTCTATGGCTGGCATGCAAGGAACAGTAGAATTCAACATGAGCCCTTTTCAGAAAGGATTTGGGGAAAGCATCCAGTACTATCAACATTACCTCCCTTCTTGGTTGAAATGATGCCACCCGGGGGCTTCCCTTCTTCTCTCTGTGTATCTTGGGCTGGCTTTCTTCAGAGTGCATGCTGACCCATGGCCCTTTCAGAATACCAAATCTCTCCAACCCTTTAACCCCAGGCTTCAGGCTTACACAGTCTTTTAACATCCAAAAACTCAGCAAGAAAATGATCTTTTGTTCTCACAAGTGTCTGGAAAGAGGTCCACACTATACTGTGTTCAGGAAGAAGGGGTGTTTCAAGGGCCAACTTGTGTCACACACTGTTACCATGCAAAGAATGTGTGTTTGCACCCCACGGGGTGAGAGGCAGCAGATTCTCAAATGGACATATTTTATCAAACAATTTAAGTTTTCTTAGAAGGGAACAGGCATGCACTACACTAGAAGGGATTAATGAAGCTGACACAACAGAAAGTAACAGTGTTGGCTGAATTAGCAGAGAGAATGTCAAGTCCAATGGAGGGGTATGATGGCTTAAAATGTTGAGTTTGAGGCACCTGTAGGACATTAAAATGAGGGTTTTTTTGTTTTTGTTTTGGAATGGGGGTAATGATTAAGAGAAAGATCAATGCTTAACATATAAATGTTAAAACATTAAAATTGGTTCATGCTTAGGCACTCCATAGAACGCACTAAGAAATGAGCTTCAGTTCACAAGCAGGGAAGTTCTTCAGTTCATTCATTCATTCCCTGGAAGTGGTGGCTCAGCAATAGGATTGCCTCCAGTTCCAGGCCACACTGAGCTATGTCAAGAGTTCCTGGCTAGCCTGGGCTATATAGTGAGGTCAGGGTCATATAGTGAGTTCAAGGCTAGCCTGGCTCAGAGATCGAGGCGGAGGATGATGATGATTGGAAGAAGAGTGAGGAAGAGAAGAGAGACTCGATTCCCACAGGCTGAGACTGATTTATTGGAACAGTGAGGGGCCCCAAATGGGGGTGGGGGAAAGGGAAGATTGGAGAAGGAAAAGAGAAAAAAAGAGAGGGAGGAGGAAGGAGTAGGGGGAGGGAGAAAAAGTGAGTGGATGGAAAGGAGGCCGGTGGGGGAGGGGATGAGTGGAAGACTAATCCTCGTTTATTTCAGAAATCTACAGACATTATTGAGCACAAAGTGCCTCTCCCGCACCTCTGGGCTCAGCGAGCAGCTCCTTCCCTGAGACCACCTGGCCTGCCCGACCCCGGGGAGAGGGCGCGGCGGACTACAACTCCCAGCGTGCCCCGGGGGCCGGCCGGGCCGTGGGCGTGGCCTGCGGCTACCACAGCGGGCGGGCGGTACCGAGTGGAGTCGGCGGGGCCGAGCTCCCGGATGTGGAGACGTTGGGGCGGCAGCGTGGGAGGAAGATGGACGCACTGGAGAAGGGGGCCGCCACGTCGGTGCCCGCCCCGCGCGGACGGCCGTCCCGGGGCCGGCCCCCGAAGCTGCAACGGAGCCGGGGCGCGGGGCGCGGCCTAGAGAAGCCACCACACCTGGCAGCGCTGGTGCTGGCTCGCGGCGGCAGCAAAGGCATCCCACTGAAGAACATCAAGCGCCTGGCAGGGGTTCCGCTCATTGGCTGGGTCCTGCGCGCCGCCCTGGACGCGGGGGTCTTCCAGAGGTGCGCATGTGCGGGAGCTGGGCCTGGGTTTCGGGGGTCGGGGTCCCCAGGGCTGACCCTGGACGCCGGGTGCTGCAAGGCCGGGGAGGCAGCAGGTGCCTGAATGGAGTTCAGAGTTGGGGCTCTGCAGCCTAGAGTCTTCCTCACCTTTGGGGGAAAAAAATACTCTGGCTGTGAGTCAGCACATTGAGGAAAAGCTCCCTACGTGTGTACGAGGTGTGACTGTTATATGGGTATGAATGGCTTTAGGCCAACTTGGACTTTGGTCTCACTAACGACAGTTTTATCTCCGCATCATTTCGACTTCTACAGATTGATCAGGAGTTACAAGTTGATGCCATTCGTCAAAGCAGGAAGATAAAATCCTTTGCCAACAGTGAATTTAAATGCACATGCTAGCTGCAACCTAATTGCGCTTGAATTTATTGCTATCTTTGGATGAGTTGACTTTTAAGATGATTGATTCTGAAGACTATTAATGCCCCATTGTACAAAAGCAAAATGGTTCATCCAACCAACTTTGTTTAAAAATGAGATAGCAAACGGTATAAATATTAATTTTTCTGTGTGTTTTGACCCAAAGGAAGCTCTGGGTGGAGTCGAGCAAATCGAGCTGGCTTCTGAAAATAACACGTAATAGGAAGTGTGCTAAGGAGAGATAGGGGAATATTGGGGATTTGGTTCAGCTAAGTAAACATTTCTTGAGCCCCAAGTTTAGCTATGCATATGCAAGGAAATAGCAAGATGGTCTGTGCACAGTTCTATCCCTTATGGGGCTCTGGTTTGGTTTTCGTTTTTAACCCTTTCAGAATGACTCTTGGATCACGAGTCAGGAAACAACTTTCGGAGTGGATTCACAAAGGGTAGTGGTAGAATTGGAGAGATGGCCCAGCATTGAGAACATGTTCTGTTCTTTCAAAGGACCCAAGTTGAGCACCATTGTTGGATAGTTGTAACTCCAACACCTGGAGATTGGATACCCTTTGCTGGTCTCCATGGGCCTTTGCAGTCACATGGACATAGTCGGCACACAGTCTTTTAAAGGGGAGTGTAATTGATGGAGGAGATGGTTCAGTACATAGAGTGCTTGCCGAGCAAGCCTGAGGTACTGAGTTCTAATCCCCGAGCTTGCATAAAAGCCAGTGAGGGACTGGTGCGTGCATGCGTGTGTGTGTGTGTGTGTGTGTGTGTGTGTGTGTGTGTGCAGTGTGTTCTCATGAGGGTGTGTGTGTGCTTGTGTATTAGTGAAAAATGGGAAGTAGAGAGAGGAGACTATGCAAACGTGGGCTGGCCAGCCTGTTGTACCCAGTGAACAACAAATCTTTAATTTCTTGTTTCAGAATAGGCTGCCCCTTTTTGATGTCAAGCACAGTATCATGAGAACTATCAGCTTCTACACACATGACCATAGTCTCTGGCAGCCTGAGGATGTATTCGTAATCTTAGTCCCCTTCTTGTGACAAGCATGCTTGAAAAGATGCAGTACCTCCAGTAGAATGGACCGGTTTTTCCCAGGGAAGTCATGATGGGCTCGTGGACCTCTAAGCCCCTCTTATAGTGTGAACTTAGGAAGTTTCAGTTGTGGAAACTTTCTCTGCCCTCTGTACTACGAATATACAGACCAGATCTGTGCCTTCCCTGTTCAGGTGAACTGCAGACATTCTGTGAGGTAACTTCTCTCTCCTTCTCAGGCCCTGGGGGAAAATAGGTGGGCACCTTGGGCTTGAAGTTGCATTTTTGTCCCTAGTCATGATGATAGCCACTTGTTTCTCATCCTGTCTAGAAGCAGCGACTCATAAATCCAGACGGTCCTTTGTGTGAACTACTGTTTGGACACCTCTCAGTGTCTCTCCCTTGCCTCCCCACTCTTTAAAAAAATGCTTCCGGGGGTGGGGAACAGCTTCCCATTTCAGGATATTAGAGTGTAGTTCTCTTCCTTATTGCAGTGGCTGTGGAGGACAGTGTGCCCTTTGTAGCTGAACTAGTATCTGGGTTTGTTTATCTGCACTACTCATGTCTTTCTAGGCATAGGCAGATCTGCTCCCCTTTAAGCTTTCCAATCCTCACCTTGTCAGACCCCACTGCACCCTGACTCATCCTCAAGCCAGTCACTGTGTGAGGTAGAGCACAATGCCTGTTAGTTCAGTTAGCCCACCTAATAACCCACTGTCAGCCCTCACTGAAGCATCGTGAGAAAGCCTGAAGAAAAATTACCAAGTGAGGGGAGATTGGCAATTAAAAACCCTACAAGTAGTGAATAGTAGATGTTGAAGATTTTGCTGGGAAATTCCTGCTTTGTTTATTAAGATATGTCTATGGGGTGCTGGTGAGGTAGCTTAGCAGATAAATACACTTGCTACCAAGCCTGAGAACCTGGATTTGATCCCTGGAATCCACATAGTGGAAGAAGAAAATGGCCTCCTATACACACACACAGGCTTTTGTGTCCCCCACTCCTACAAACTACATATATAAAGTGAAAAAAAAAATAGATTCACCTGCACAAAACATCAATACAAGCATCAGCTTCCCTGTAGCAGACCTCCATCTGTATATGACATGAGCCCTTGCTGGTCTTGTGTTTCTTTGACCTGTAGCAATAACAGCAGCTAGGAGGAATAAACCCTCTTCCTGGGCCAACAGCTTGAGCATCTGTCCAGCTCTGCCCTGTCAACCTGTACCATGTGACTTCACTCTGGTGGTGCCTGCTATGGGCACCCTCTGTGGGGACCTATCAATATTAACTCGGTATTAGAAGGGACCAGCACTGCTTCCATCCATTTCTGCTGACCTGCTCTGAAAAATAGTCCTTTACTGCTGCTTGTGCCCCAGCTTGGAGCCAGCAATGTGGGATGCTGAGGGTGCAGACCACAGCCTCACTGTAGCAATCAAGACCCCTTTGCCTTTCTGTAACCCAACATCTCTCCAGCTACAGGATGGGCTTGAATGTACACCTGAGAGGAGAGGCTCGCTGAGGATGAAGGCAGATTATATGTGCTTATCCCTGATGTAACACTGATAGTTTTTTCTTGTAGCAAATGCTCTTATAGAAAATATCTTATATCTTTCCATGAACCATGGTGCCCTTGCTTATAAATAAAGAATTGGTAATCCTGAAAATTCCTTCCTAACAGTCTTTGGCTTTTAGTGATTAATGGATATGTATCTTTATTCCATCATCCAGCTTTCTGAAGACTTTTTCTAGACACGGCCACACAGTACATATTGCCAGCTTTGCAGGCCAGATGGTCTCTGTTGTAACTTCTCAGTTCTGAGCCTGTATGTTGTAAAAATGGCCATGGCAGTACATGAATGAAGCAGTGTGGCCATACGCCAGTAGAATACTACAAACACAGTATGAGGGGAGACACCGTCCTCCTCACTCTGGTAAGCAGTGTAGCTTAGATCCTCAATTAAGATGTATAGATTGGGATTGAATTGGCTTCATGGGACCCCTGGAAGACTTTGGAGCATCCTCCCTGCCTGCAACTCTTGCCTTTCTTCTTTCAGCAAATAGTTTAGGAGGAGATGGTAAAAATGTGTGTCGGCCTGATGTGTGTTTTTCAGGACCAGAGGAGACTAGAGATTGAGATTATCTTGTTGAAAGCCATGCTTTGGCTCAGTGGGGGCAAATTGCTCAGCCTGCACGTGATTTAAGTTAACAGATCTTGTCCAGGTTGCTACACTCTCCTGCTAAGTCGGCCAGCAGTCCAAACACTGGCTGATGAACACGTTCATTAGAGAACTGTTCCTCGAGCTTGAAAGACCCTTGATTTTCAACCATGCATCAGCCTCATGTGAGCAAATCTGAGAACAAGTTGATCTCTTGAATCTTGTATAACATGGTGAAAATCAGCATACATTTTAGTTTCATTTTGAAGCCTGTGGGTTTATGATTTGTGAGGGGCCTGTGCTCTTTTATCATCCCTGAAATGACATTTTATGGTTCAGAATACTCTGTGTGTTGAGTTAGGTGGAGTGCAGCTTCATTCCACATTAAAGCCAGTGACTTAGACCTTGACATTTATAGTCCTGGAGTTGTTTTTAGGCCTGTCTGTTCATTCTCGTTCATTCGTTCACTTTTGCCGATTTCTTCTGATGCCCCTGAAGAAAGATCTGTCAACCTGGTCCCTTTAGTAGAGAGGGCCATTGTGTTAAATGTGTTGTGCATGCTGTGTTCCTGTCCCCAGTGGTAGTGTCACATGACACATGCACAAAGGTCTTCAGTTTTCTTCCCAATTAAATGAGCCAATGCATGTCCTGTTGTTACCTCTCCTGTCTCAGTGCATTGAAAAGCTAACATTTTTACCTCTGCTTGTGTGGCAGGTGGTTTATTTTGTGGCCTAAAGCCACAGGTGTACCGACAGTCACCACCATCAGTGCTGTAGCCGTCGCTGCTCTTTTTTTTTTTTTTATTTTACTTAGTTTTAATTTCTTTCATTCAGTTTTGCATCCATGTTCCTCTACCTGACATAACATTATTTTTGTCACTGAAATAAAATCCAGTGTAGAATTCACGACATTTCCTTCATCTGTTCTCTGTCGTTGGACACTCTAAGTTCATTGTATAACACTGCTCTTATGACCACTGGGCCGTCCCTGCTCTTAACCACTCGCTGTTTATTTCATTTATTCATCAGACACAAGCCAAGAACATATTAGACAGCAAGAACTTTAAAAGGTGGGGAGAAAGGAAGGCATTAGAAGGAGCATGGTTTCTTAATTGGTTCTCACATCTCTCCCTGATAGTTTAGCGGGAATTACAGCATTGTATGGGCCTTTCTCTACTGAAAGGCCAAGAGTAAGAGTGTGAGGAAACAGACTGCCCTGCATCAATTATCATACCCCAGGGTCCAGAGTGGTGCCTGGGACAAAATAGACTCCAGCAAACATTTCAGGGATGATGGAATGAGAGAAGGAAGGAAAGGAGGAAAACAAACTGACAAACTTTTTATTAAATTTATCTTGCAAACATTTTTTAAAAAGTCACTGAAATCACCACTGTTGAGTCATCACTCAGATATTCTTCAGCTGTAAAGTAAATACCAGGAGACGTGTGCCTTCACTTTGGTTCATCTTTACTGTGTTCTGCTTGTCGTCCCCCACACCTGCTCATTGCTTCACGAGCATTAGTATTTCACTTGGTCAGTAGGTGCTGGGTCCTGACCAGTAG
>CAJQZJ010031946.1:3170491-3205368 GCA_907164525.1 Lophiomys imhausi
ATACATACATACATACATACATACATACATACATACATACATACATACATACATTCATACATGTGTGTGACCATCATAAACCTGTGCACACACCAAATAGAACGAAAAAGTACATACCACTTTTCTGTTATGGTATGTTGTTAATAATCTTACACTTACTGTGTGATAATTGTTTTCTTGTGGCATTTTAAGACTGTTTTCTGAAGCAGTGGTGTGAAGATGGCTTCTGTCTTTCATGTTTTCCTCAGTGATAACCATCCACATCCCTGTGATCTTTTCTCCACGTTTAGTGGATCTTTTTTCTGGCTGCTCTTAAGGGTGTCTTCCCCACAGTGAGGTGTGGCTCTGCTTTTCTAGCTCCCTCTGCAGGGTGCCGGTGACTGTCACCAGCGTGACACCTCAGACTCTAGCCTTGAGATACTTTTCTGCTCGTTTTCTCTGTCCTCTTTCTGGAATCCTTTCTGAGTTAGTTTTGAGTAGTTTCCAGTTTGTGTCTCTCAGTGGGCGCATCTCTATTTCTCTGCTCGTTTTTGAGCAATCCCAGCTGGTGTGTGTTAGAGTATATTATCTATCTCTTCAGCCAGTTTTAGCCATTAAATTACCTCATATTTTTTTCTAACCTGCATATTTGGGTTCACTTTTAGGAATTTCATTCCCTTTTGAAATTTCCATGTTTGCACATTTCAAGATCTTTTTCTTTGATGTCTTTAGCATATTTATGTCAGTTATTGGAAAGTTCTTGATGCAAATTTCAGCAGTTTTGTTCCTTTCTCTGAGTCATTTCTCCTTCTGTTTGTCCTCTTGAATGTGACCTTCATATTTCTGCTTCTGTGTGTCTCATGGTGTGGTATGCATCTGCCATAGACATTGGGGTCCATATTTCCTTCAGAGAGGGACTTACCTTCTCCATGAGACACAGGGATAAGGGGCTGGTGACCGTGGTCCAGACACACACTGTACTTCCAGTCCCCCATTCAGTGCATATTTTGATTACAGAAAGATCTTGTAGGTACAGTTGGTTCCCACTCACCACTACAGACAGGGCAGGAGACACTAGCACACAGTTCTGTAAGGACAGGACAGGAGACACCAGAACTTAGTACTTTATGGATAGGACAAGAGGCTACAGCCCCATGTCCTAGCCTGTGTTTCTTATGCCTGACAGTCTGTAACCCACATCCATGAGTCGGAAGCTTTCCTCAGGTTTTCACTCAGCACAGTCCCTCTGCTTGTGCCAAGTGTGAGCTTGGTCACCTGTCCTCACACTCCCTAACATGTCTCCCAGGAGAAGGACTTGTCCTGGCCTATGTGCTTGAGCCACCTGTCCACACCTCTATTTCAGGTTGCCTGAGGGCAGAGAGAGCTCCCTCTATTGCAGTCTCCAGATACTTATAAACAACACATATATAAAAAATATATATGCTGAATTTCCCTAAATTATGTCAGACTAATGGAGCAGAAAATGGTTAGTAAGGGAAGTGGATAGAAGTTAGTCACGGGAACCTTCACATTGCAAAGGCGACAGTCCAAAGTAAAGGATTCTGAAGCAACACCAGCATGTACATGCATGCATACCTGAACACATACCTATATGTCTATACACCCAAAATATACACATACATGAATGTGTACCCAAACATATCCCAATACCCAGTATTGGGAGCAATGAGAAGAGAAGGGAATCTCTACATTGCTATTGATAGCTTCCCTGTTCCTTCCATTATACTTATTAATGTTAACACTACTGGGCTTCATTATCAATATAATAAATATTTATTTTTGTGTTTCATATATTTTAAACTACAAGGAAAAACATAAAAATTTCCACTGGTATAAAGCTTTAATAAGGGCTGGGAGTGTAGCGTGGTTGACAAAGTACTTGCCTAGCACACACAAGGGCCTGAGTTCAGATCTCAGCACTGCATAATACTGGGCATGGTGGCACATGACTATCATGTCATCCTTTCACTCAGGAAGCAGAACTAGGAATGTCACAAGTTTAAGGTCATATTCAGCTAAGTAATGAATTTGAGGCCAGCCTGGGTTACATGAAGCTCTCACCAAAAAAAGAAAAAAAACCTTCAATGATTTAATGGTATTGTCCTTAGTTTTCTATGATAATTCTATGAAAGCAGTTTCTAACCATGTTAGATAAATGCACACACACTATATGTCTTTAGCTGGAAATAATGAGAAATAGACTTAAAGAGGTTAACTACAGAATGATATTTTATGGCAAGTCCCGATCGTTGGGTGCTGTTCAAAGGTTGCCTGCATGCTCAGTAAAACCACAGTATTGGTATAAATCCCTTAAACCTGAGTTTCTCTGAATTCCTTCATGAAATACTTCTTCTGATATTAACTATTTAAAAGCAGAACCAAATCATTCAGAATGTTAGCAATTGTCCCTTTAGAAGTAGTACCTTTTGTTTATCTAGATACATATGTCTGCATTCTGAAGGGATTTTTATTTGTGCTTTTAAAGTTACTAAGTGAACAGTGTCTGTTCAAAGTAATGTAGACTACTGTAGCTTTTGCTTTTAGTTCGTGAAGTGACTGAGCCTCTGAACTTGAATCCAGCTAAACGGCCTCGTCGACAAGACTGGGATGGAGAGTTATATGAAAACGGCTCATTTTATTTTGCTAAAAGACATTTGATAGAGATGGGTTACTTACAGGTTTGTATATTCATTTTATAAAACTCTTCAAACCCTTTTGTGTTGTGCTTTGGAGTTCTGGGAGAGAAGCTTGGCTGTACCATTTCATGAAGAGAGGCAGGGTTATCATCTGGGCTGCTCTGGAGTGTTACCCCAAGGCAGCCTTCTGGGTTCCCAGTAAATATCTGTGAAATCTGTTCAGTTAAACAATGAGATAAAAAACAGAATCAGAGCTGAGAGCTTATGGTGTCCTGGTGGTCATGTTAGCCCATTCAGTTGTTTGTGGTCCATATCGGGAACAATTAGACTCTGGCTGTGTGGTTAAATTTCTACTACTTTAAAAACAGAAAACAACCAATTCAGTAGATCTGAGAAAGTATCAACTTGGTTTTCTGAAAGGCCAGATTCTGTATCTCTCGTCTCACATCTTTCTGGCTGCTCTTGTTTCCAGAGGGTTGGCAGTCTTGTTCTTAGAGCCTGTGTGGCTGCATTGTATACTTGAAAATTGGTTTATTTTCATCATAAATGACAAGCACTCTTACGGTGGGCTGTGAAAAACAGTGCATGGGTTACCTATAGCAGTCTGCACTGCTGCTGAGGAACCTGGTCTTTCTAACCTACTTTACAGAGGTGACAACTGTGGCTCTGAAAATAAAATATTTACAACTTAGGAGCACTGACCACCCTTCCAGAGGACTAGATTCAAGTCCCAGCGCCTACATGGCAGCTCATAACCATCTGTAACTCCAGTTCCAGCAGATCCAGCACCCTCTTCTAGTCTTCTTGGGCACAGACATAAATGCAAACAAAACACATTCTATACACATGAAAATAAATAAACTTTTAAAAAGGAAATAAGACAAACAATACTGTCAAGATTGAGATTTAGGCCCTTGGGCTGGAGAGATGGCTCAGCCGTTAAAGGCTAAGCTCACAACCAAAAATATAAGAGATTTAGGCCCTTATTTTACTAAAAACAAAACAAAAACAGAGGGGTGGGAGGAGCAGGGGAAGTGGCAAAGCACTTGTGCACAACTGAAGACTGAGTTCAGACCCCAAAGCTACGACATGGCTGGGGACATGGCTGGGGACATGGCTGGGGACATGCCTGGGGACATGCCTGGGGACATGCCTGGGGACATGCCTGGGGACATGCCTGGGGACATGCCTGGGGACATGGCTGGGGACATGCCTGGGGACATGGCTGGGGACATGCCTGGGGACATGCCTGGGGACATGGCCCTGCCTATAATTCCAATGCTCAAAAGGTGAGAGCAGGCATCCCCGGGCCAAGCTGGCTAGCTAGGGTGGTCTGTCCCAGTGAATAAGGTGGAAAGTGATTAAGAGAGTCTTCCGGTGTCAACCTGAGGCCTCACATGTGCATGAGCACATGTTCATGTACACCTGCACACGTGTGCACCCACATGTGTTAGCATCATGCAATAAAGTAGCTTAGTGGTGGCCCACTTTCTGAGCATGTGGAAGACTAGTTTAAGTTGCCAACACCCAAAGAGAAACCTCTCTACCCTAAAATTTCTCCTGTGATTCATATTCTGAGAACAAAGGATTTCTTTTTTGTCTGTAGCCTAGTACGTAGGCAAACAGAGTTCTAACCATTCATTACATTCTAGAGTTTGGGAAGATTATATGTCTCACACAGTCAGTCTCTCTCTCTCTCTCTCTCTCCCCCCCATGCACATATGTGTGTGTGTACCACCTTGTGATCTAGCCTTTCCCTAATGTGTGGATAAAAATTGTATTTCTCACTGTTCAGGAAGGTTAGATCTCAGACACAAACACACACACACAAAACTATCCCTCGCTCTTTTGTAAGGATACCTGTGGTCTAGCCCTTTCCATAATATATGGTGAAAAAAAAATGTGCTTCTCACTGTAACAAGATTTGTAAAAAGTTTTTTCATTCTCTCATATATTACATTCCAACCATAGTTTCCCCTTTCTCCTCTTCTCTTACTCCCTCCCCTGCTCTGCCTCCCCTATCCCCCAGTCTGCTTCTCCCCTGTTTCCCTTCGAAAAGAGCAGGCCTCCCAAGGATATCAACCATACATGGCATAACAAGCTACAATAAGACGAGGTACATGCTTTATTTCAAGACTGAGCAAGGCAACCCAATAGGAAAAAGGTCCCAAGAGCAGGCAAGAGAGTCAGAGACAGCCCCTGCTCCCACTGTTAGGAGTCCCACAGAACATCAAGCCACAAAACCATAATGTGTATGCAGAGGGCCTAGGGTGAAACCAGATTTTAAAAATGAAGTTTCCCAGCAATTGATCTGTCATTGAAACAGCATCAGAGTGACAGTCCTTCCCTTGCCCTGTGCTCTAGAATCTGCCTCGACCTAGACGTGCCCTGTGCACCTGTTGGGGGAGGGACCTGAGACAGCTTGCAGCAGGGCTGCAGATGCCCAGCTCAAGCCTGGGACCAAAGACCCGAAAACCTGGGTGCTGCTGTCAGATGCCATCCGACAGGAAGAACAGCTCATGTCAGGCCCTCAGAAAGCCGCTGTGGTCAGAGTGCTTGAGGGAGGGTGTCATTTCTGCCCTTTCACCTTAAAACAGAGTTCTATTTAAAGAAAAACATGGAACTTGCACTGTAGGCAGAATTCAAAAACTCATTGTTTGCTTTGAACTTTGTTTTCAAAATAACCATTGTGGGTGCGTTGCTGGTTTACTGAATTATTTGTTTTCTTAGTGCACACCCAAATCCTCCCTGTGTATAGTATACGTAAGTGGCTATCAGAATAACACTCAAAGCGTTTCCAATGTCTTTAGGGTGGAAAGATGGCGTATTATGAAATGCGAGCTGAGCATAGTGTGGATATAGACGTGGACATCGACTGGCCAATTGCAGAGCAAAGAGTTTTGAGGTAAAAGAAGGAAAAAAAAAAGCCTGGGATAGCTGTGGACTGCTGCTATTTTTAGCATGTTTAACTAGCCTTCTAGACAATGATTTGAGATAGTCTTTGCATGCAGTTCCCTCAAATGGGGAGGCCGTGCATATAAAAAACCTTCAATGGCTTATTCTCTAAGCTGGTGGTGCACAGTCTGGCTCAACAGTGCTATTTATAGGGAGTTGTCGCTCTGTCTGCAAAGTATGCAGTTAAATAAGTTTGTAAATAAGAGTAGCATGTGGGTGGTGACCCTGGGCACTGCCCTGTCGCTGCCCTTTGCCAGGTGTGCTTTACAGGGCGAGGGTGTTCATTTGTGCTCACAGCTCTGTCTCCATCTCCCTTAGATTTGGCTATTTTGGAAAAGAGAAGTTGAAGGAGATAAAGCTTGTGGTGTGCAATATTGACGGATGTCTCACCAACGGCCACATATATGTATCAGGAGACCAAAAAGAAATAATATCATATGATGTAAAAGATGCTATTGGCATAAGTTTATTAAAGAAAAGTGGTATTGAGGTATGTGCTCCCGTAATATAGTGGTATATACCAGATTCTGATTCAGGGTCAACGAGCATTCCAGTAATTAAGAGACTTAAGGCTTTACTACTTACATAAAGCTTTCAAAGTATTGCTTGGTTTAGGCCTAAAGAACCCTGACCCTGGAAAGATGAAATTGGGGATTTTTCAGCCAGTTAATATTTCTTAGTTAATCATACTTAAAATGCACTTGTTCATTTTCCATAGGACCATAGAACAAGAAAGATTTCCTTAATTGGTGCTGACAGCTAGAAAGGGGCAAGTACCAAGTAGACCTTTAAAGTACGGCCTATTCGTGTGAATGAAATTATTAATTTAGAGTAGCAATGTATACATGTATTTTTCTCAAAATGAAGGTTAAGCCAGGCCTGGTGAAACAGACCTGAAACCCCAGCTACTAGGGATCAAGGACCGACTGTGTAACTCATTAATACCTTGTCTCTAGATAAAACATGAAAAGGGGGCTGGAGAGGTGGCTCAGAGGTTAAGAGCACTGACTGTTCTTCCCAAGGTCCTGAGTTCAATTCCCAGCAACCACATGATGGCTCACAGCCATCTACATTGAGCTCTCCCCAGGCATATATGTAGAGCAAATACTGCATACATAATAAATAAATAAATAAATAGATAAATAGATAAATAGATAGATAGATAGATAGATAGATAAATAAATAAATAAATGTTTAAAAAAAAAAGCATGAAGAGGGGGCTGGGCTGTAAGT
The DNA here is from genome assembly GCA_907164525.1 of Lophiomys imhausi. Taxonomy (NCBI): domain Eukaryota; kingdom Metazoa; phylum Chordata; class Mammalia; order Rodentia; family Muridae; genus Lophiomys; species Lophiomys imhausi. The sequence continues at coordinate 3,177,316 of CAJQZJ010031946.1, forward strand.
CAGTGATAAAGCACTTGCTTAGCATGCATGCAGGGTACCTCGGATTCAATCCACAGTGAAGGAGAGAAGTTAAGTAGTTACAGCTGGCTAGAAATCTTCAGTGTGTGATGCCCCCTGCAGCATGAGGTGCAGTTTCCTCCTGAGCAGGTGACCTGCAGGGCGCAGGCTGTGTGTCACCTGGCGCAGCTGGCGTGTCACCTTGATAGGCTTTTCAAGTCCAGCAGCTTGGATTTAAAGGTGATTTTCCTAACTGGCCCTTCAGGGGGTCTGAGGACCACTCACTAGTGACTTGAGTTTTCACGGCTCGATTTGTCATCAAGCCTGTCTGTTTCCACTCCTTCTAATAGCCCCATTTCTTTTCCAGGTGAGGTTCATCTCAGAAAGGGCCTGCTCCAAACAGACGCTCTCCGCCTTAAAGCTGGACTGTAAAATGGAAGTCAGTGTGTCGGACAAGCTGGCCATCGTGGATGGGTGGAGGAAGGAGATGGGCCTGTGCTGGAAAGAAGTGGCCTATCTGGGTGGGTCATCCGAGGGTCTGCTCATCCTGTCCCCAAATGACCATAGGGAAGGGGGTATCTGTTAAACTGCAGGCCAGAGTATTACATTAGAACAGTCAGGGCCAGTGAGGCCTAGTGGGTAATGGCAGTCGCTGCCACATCTGGTGACTGGGTGGAGTTCATGGTATAGAGAGAAATGACCGTTGAAAATCATTTAACTTTTAAACCTCCACAAGAGACCCATGACACATGCCCATCCCCCTACCCCACACACACATAAATAAATAACCATTGAAACAGTTATTCTGAAGGTTACTTTTACAGTATGTGTCACAATAGTCTAGTGGGTTATCTCTGGCATATACTGTGAGTCATGCTGTTACCTCATCCATAAGCTGGATGTGTCAGGGCACATGATGCCTTAGGGCTATTAAAGAGATTATACAATCTAGGCAAAGCACCTGGACTTTCTAATACACCAGAAACTTTTTTACTATCTGCCTTTTACCTACAAACTTTAAGGAAGAAGTTGGGAGAATGATAGAAAAAGAGCCCACCTAATACCCTGCATAAGTAGCACATGCACACAGTGGATGTGAGACACCATTGAAGACTGTTTGATTGGCATGTTCAGAGGTGTGTGAGATTTCCACATTAGTGTTAAGCAGATATGCCTAGCAGATCCCTACTGTGTGCAGGCACGGAACTAGTTGCTAGAACCGTAAGCATCATGCTTATAGAGCTGAGAGCCTCATGATGTCAGCATTCTAAGTATTAAGAAGGGCAAGTTGCCAAGGTGCACAGGGACTATAGGTTGTGCATGAAGTACATATAGACAGGTCACATCAGCCTCAAGAAGGTTGCATGAGCCTGTGGTCTTGAGATGCTGGAATAGCTTTGGGGACAAACGTAGAGAAAAATGCAATAGAACATTTGTTATAGAAAGCATCACCTATGTGATACATAGGATCCCTGCTGCACTACATGATACTTAGGATCCTCATTATCCGTGAGGCTCCAGAGAGCTTCCATATGACTGACATTGCATATTCATAATCTGAGAACAAACTAAATTTGACAAACATTAGAAAGAGAAACAAAGGAAAAGACAGGGCTTCACATCGTGTGGGAAATGTGTCACTTACACAAGCCTACAATCAAACTTCACAAACCATTGACAGGAAGAGTGATAATCCTGCTGGGTGGGTGGTGCCCTTTTTTGGCACTTAAGAAAATGTTCCTATGGTGACTATGTATGTCTTGAACTCCCCCCGCCACACACACATACACAAACTTAGAGTTTAGGAAGTAGAGAATACTTCCTAAAAGTTTACTTCAAAATGTGAGTAGTGTTTCAGAAGGGCACTTAGATATATAAAAACATTCCAAGGCTGGAGAAATGATTCACTGGTTAAGAGCACCGGCTGTTCTCTCAGAGAACCCTGGTTTGATTCCCAGAGCATACATAGCAGCTCATCACCATCTGTAGCTCCAGCTCCAGGGGATCCAGTGCCCTCCTCAGGCCTCCAGACGCACTGCATGCACATGGTGCATAGACATACGTGCAGGCACGGAAAACAAACAAATCCTTTTCAAGTCCTTAACAATATTAGTTCTGTGCCAGGCATGGTGGCGTGTGCCTGTAGCCCTAGCATGGGAAGGCGGGAAGACTGTAAGTTGAAGCTTGCATCTCAACAACTCTCATGAAAAACTTGAAGACAGGATTGTCAGGGAAGGCAGACTTGTTAATGTAATTGAGTATTTACTTCAGTACTTTCAGTATGGCGGCTTCTCTAGAAATAGTATATGGCATGGAAGCTAGAGAATTGTTGTAGATGGAAAAGAAAGGACTCGGATTAGCAAAATCCATTGTGTGGCCTTGGTGTGACTCCTGGTTTTTAAAATCTCGAAATGAAAAAGAGTCTAGAAGGGCTTGGAGAGGTGGCTTCAGACCTGAGTTCAGGTGGCAGCATCTGTGGGAAAGCTGGGCGTGGCAGCCCTGTCCTCTGATCCTAGCAGTGAGACAGGAAATGGGCAAGGCCTTGGAGCTGTTGGCTAGCTAGTCTAAGCCAATTGATGAACTCCAGGTTCAGTGAGAGATACTGCCATAAAGAAGCAGATGAAGAGCCAGCAAGATGGCCCAGTGGATAAAGGCATTGCTTCCAAGCCTGATAACTTGAGCCCAGTCCTGGACTCACATGGGAGAGGGAAAGAGCCAACTCCCACAAATTGTCCTGCCTTCCATGTCCACACACTAAATGAGTGAGTAAGAGAGTGACTGAGAAAGACACCTGACATTGACCCCTGACCTCCATGTTCATCTGTGTCTACACACAAGATGACAAGTTTGGAGACAGTTGGTAACATTTGACCATAATAAGTTATCAAATTATTTTAAGGAATCATTATTTATTATATGAGTTTGATAACTATATTTTTCAATTAGATATAAATGCTTAAAAGTCTCGGAATAAAGGCTGAGGGAGTGGTGGTGCACACTTTCAGTACCAGCACTCTGGAGGCAGAAGCAAAATCTGTCTGGGAATTCCTTCCACACTCTACCTCCAAGAAAACTAGGGTATCGGGCATAGGGAGAAATAATGATTAAATAATCTAAAACTCATAATTATTAAATATAATGCCCTAGGACCCTTGCATATATTTGATTTTTCACTTGGCAAAGTTATCATTTGTAATTCAAGTACAGAATTTCTGATAATCGTAATATACACACTAGGTAAAGGGTATGCTCCATCCCCCAACACCGTTCTCACTTGTACTTACAGGTGTGATTTTGTTCTGTCTGATTGTTAGCATTCCTACTGTTGTTACCATTACTTTCCAGCTGTGGTGTGCATCAGCTGGAATATTCTGTGTCTCTTTCATAGTGAATGGTTTCTGTCTCACTCGCAGGCAACGAAGTGTCTGATGAAGAATGCCTAAAGAGAGTGGGCCTGAGTGCCGTTCCTGCTGATGCCTGCTCCGGGGCCCAGAAGGCTGTGGGGTACATCTGCAAGTGCAACGGTGGCCGGGGAGCCATCAGGGAGTTTGCAGAGCACATTTTCCTCCTCATAGAAAAGGTTAATAACTCATGCCAAAAATAGAAATTGGTGTAGTGTGGGGAAGCAAGAATGCAGCCTTCTTCTGCCACTTTGCTTTGTTTTTAATCAAGTTCCTGGTGTAATCTGCAGACATGTGATCTGATTTGTGAGATACCTTACTCTTTCAAAGCTGAATTTTCTCAAATCGTTGTTCCAGAACCACAAGATAATTATGTCTGCTTTCCTCTTGGTGCAAGGTAATTTCTGAGGGATCAACCCTGTCTTTCTCAGACTTCTAGTGAATGCAAGTCAGACATCATAAACAATCAACTTTGTATTGTACCCTGACAAATTGTGTTTGTGTGGTTTTAATGATACTGGGATTCTACTTATTTTAAGGCAGTGTGTCTGGGAAGACACACCTGTGTTAATAAAGTTACAGTTCATAAACTTGATGAAGTTTTATACTGTAGAAAACACTTTTAGGCGTGTCCTTGAAGCACTAGCTGTGTGGATTCAGAAATAAGTGACTGGACAAGTATGAAGCATGGTGACTGCTTTATATGTACACACACACATAATACAGAGAGAACATGCATACATAAATATAGAGATTTAAATATATTCATGCCTATACCTATCACGTACTGATTTAGAGAAGACAGAATGAACCATTGGTAGCTGACTGAAGCAATGCTACCTTCATACACTAAACTCAGCTTTCACTGTGACCCTGTGACCAATGCAGATTCTCCCCAATGGATTCCAAAAGCTAGGCATCAACTTGTAAATGTAGACACTTAACAAATAGGAAACATTGCTTACAGAACATTTACAACTCTTTCCACCATAAACAAAGAAAGTCACATTAGTGCTGACTAGAAGTAGGTCCTTCATGCCCCACTTGTATAGGCAGCATTTCTGTCACCATGGATCCTCAGTTCTGAGTGGTCCCTAGAAGGCAAGCGTGAGTTAGAGGAAGAGACAAGTGGCTTCCCCTTCATTTCCTTGTCCCTTGTCCTGACTTTGCTGTTGACTTCCAGTGTGTGCCACTGTGTGTTTTCTGGCCTCTCCAAGGTTCTCACCCCAGATTTCACCTCTGACCTCAGCACAGGTGTGTCAGGTCTAACTACCAACCCCTAGGCTGTATGTGGGTCCTGGTTTCATCACAGGCTGTTCGTGTAACAAGCCAGAGCCTTGGACTTCATCTGTGAAGTCACTGACCCCCTCATAATGAGATGTTGTGGCGTAGGTGGTGACATGGCACATGCTCAGACTCTAGCTCTTGGGAGGCTAAGACAGGGTCAGGAGTTCAGTGCCATGGTGAAACACCTCAAAACAAATCATTTAAAGTGAGTTGAGATAGCTTTCCTCAGTTTCTCCCCTGTTCAGACAGCAAGTTTTGAGTCTGATGCTGCCAGCCCTACACCCTTTCAGTTTCTGAGCAGTTTTTCTAGGTCCTTTGTTCACATTTTATATTATCTTTTGCAGAATCGTCTAGTGACTCCATGGTGGCCACAGGAAAAAAATAACACAAAACCCACTTCAGTTCAAACACTGTCTGGCCACAACCTAATATTTTCAGCCCCACTTCGTTACTGTGGGTTGCCCCAGTTAGTCAAGGTTTTGTGTTATGTCCCAACAGTGCCCCTGTTTAGCCTGTTGTCAAGTCCTGCCCATGTCAGCACAAACTGTTCATTCCTCAGAAACATTCTCCCTCAGGAGCTACTGTGTAAGAAAAGAAAGTACACTAGGGTCTGTGTTCCAGTCATCCAACCTCTGTACAAGGTGAGAATGAAACTTTACTGTTGAAGCTAGCTAGTAATTAGTTGTTACTGATAGAAAACCATGGCCAAGGAGATACTGTGTTCAGGTGTGGCTGGATGGCCAAAGTGTCACTTTTGAAGCTTGTCTGACAGAGCAACACAAACTCATCCAGAGCAAGGCAGTGGCAGCCAGATGCCATGGAGGAGCTTTCTTTGGTAGTATCTGATAAGGTTCAGTGAGCTACTGTATGAGAAATGCCTGGGGGCTGCTGGCCTGGTGTGCTAGTGAGCTCTAACAGGATCTGAGGATCTAAGCAAGAGAATCTTCCAGGCCATTGAGAGGGAAGATAGCTGCTGGGAACCCCTTACTTTCTTCTCCCTTGTAGGACTGCTTTCTGGTTGAAGGCCCTTGCTCCTATGCTCAGGAGAATCTATAGTAGACAACAAAGAGGGCATCGAGGAAGCAGACTGGGAACACCTCAGGCCAGATCCAGAACCGTGGGAAGAAGTCCTAGAGGAGGAACAGGCTGGCTTAAAGCGTGGTGGTCATTTCAGAATACCTCCCGATTCCACTCTTACACCTCAAATGGGCACCAAAGCTCCAGTGAAGTAAGTGGGTTGACATGCCCTGCCTCCACACCCCCTCCCCGACACTCACACAAAATAACCTGGAAGACATAGGCTTTGTTTCTCCTTGGGAAAAACAAAAGGAGATTTCTGGGCCACAGGCAAGGACCCTGAAATATTTTGATTTCCCTGGTATTTACAGCCACAGTAAAGATAAAGCCCACCTTCCAGCAAGATCGACACAAACCTTTCTACTAAAATGGGATTAGTCACAGTCCCTAAAGCCCAGTTTCCCACAAAAACAAGTCTTAGCAAAAGGCAGGAAATGGCTCAATCTAAAGAGACAAAGCAGTCATGGTACCCACACTGAGGTATGACCTGGATGTTTAGTATCAGACATGCAATTTGTAACAGCTGTGATCTGATGCAAAAAGGTGACAGGAAGGTTATACAGTGTCAAGACCAGAGAAGTAATATCAGTGAGATACGAAAACCATAAGGATGGATTAGACTGGCCATGGTGCCCAATGCCTGTAATCTGAACTCAAGGCAAACCAGACAGTCTGCAATAATGAGACTGTCTCAACCTCCCCACCACCACCCAAAAGTGCATTAATAGGAAATATTAGAATTCAAAGGCATGGTGACAAAAAGGTCTATGAGACCAAGTCAAAAAAAAAAACCTATAACATAGATAGGAATGTAAGCAAATCAAACAGGACAGAAGAAATGCAAGAAGCAATGATGGTCAAGAGCCTCCCCAGATTAATACAAAATCTTGGAGGAATCCACAGGTGGCAGGGAGACCAACAGAAGAATGAAGATTACTGCAGTTTTGCCTTGTGGAAGCAAGAGCAGTTGTGTGTTTGATTTACCAAAGGAAAATGGCTGCCAACCTCAATCTCTACATCCAGTGGACCTTTCCTTCAAGAGTAAAGAACAAAATGTGCTCTCACAGAAAAGGACTTCACTGCCCAGAAGAAGAAAAGGAAAAGGAGGAGGAGGAAGAGAAAAAGGAAAAGAAGAAATCAACAGGTAGATACTCAGATCTGTGCAAAAGCCAATAGAAAAAAGCGAAGGTAGGATTACTTATCCTTAAAATGATAGCTCTAAAGTAATTGTACAATGTATGGGATGATGACAAGTGAAGTGAATGACTCAAAGGATGGATTAGATACATCTACAAAAGGGAGTTGTGCAGTGTTATTTATGGGTGTTTTAAGATTATTTTTAAATGTTCATGTTAAACCTTGGGACAACCCTTGAAAAACACCTGCTTTAAAACTATATGTTTTAAAGAGGCTGAAAAGATAAGAGCACTTTCTGCTCTTCAGTGAGTCCCGGTGTTTTTCCAGCACTCACAGTGGGTGGCTCACTGGGAGCCTGTAAATCCAGCTCCAGGAGATCTGGCACCCTCTCCTGACCTCCACAGGCACCTACACACATGTGCACATACAGATACACTGATACAGATATATACAATAACACTTTAAAATATAAAAATAAAGTAAATAAATATGGAGGCTATACCAAGAGAACACCTGATAGGATTCCACCTTACCTTCTGAGTTGAATTCCAACCCCTTCCTGGTCTCCAGCTGGGCTCGCTTTTCATCCTTCCCACCCTCTACACTGATGACAACACCAGCAGAGATCTGAGCACCAGCTGTGCCCACCTCCTTCCTGCCTGCCTTAAAGCCCTCTCTTCACAGCTGGTTGTTCCGTATTCAATGTGTATTTTAAATGACAAAGATCAGAAGAGGAAAGCCCATCTGTTTAGTGTCACCATCTTGCTCCAAGCTGAATGGTGCTGTGAGTCACACATGTCACCTCAGCCTGAAGAACTTGTGCCTCTGCCGGGAGTGTTGCCAGTAGAAAAGCCTCTGGTGACTTTGTTCACCCAAGGTGACTCGCTCGCTTTTCATACCCGTTCAATGACTATGTAGCTACCTAGCACTGTTGCCTGATTTCCGCAGACCATAAAAATGACATCTGTTTATCTTACTTCTTTTCATGCACACAGCTCTATAAAGGAAGGGGTTTCCCTCCTCTATTTTGTAGATGTGGAAATTGAACAATAGGCAGCAATAACTACCAAAGGTCAGACACTAGGTGGCAGCTTTAGAACGTACCAAGGCAGCAGATGGAGACTACCCAGGCTTCCTCAGAGACTGCCCTTCAGTCACCTGCCAAAGCTCTTAAACAGTCACTCATTATAATTAATAATTGTGCAAATACATGTTCCGGCCCTATCCTGGAGTGACAGGTGTAGAACCTGGGGCTTAGGTCTAGGAGTCTGCACATTAGGAAAAGTCTAGTAGGTGATGTATGCCCATTGAATTGCAAGAACCCTGTAGTTGGAGGAGTTGGGATCTGAAAGCACGCACAACAAGGTAGGGCCCAGACTCAGAGACCGTCCTGTGCCCTCCTTACTTGACTCTCCCACATCAATCTTCTTTGTGGTTATCAGTCAGCCTCAGACACCTATCTGCCCTCCTCCAGACTCAGACCTGTTCACATGTTAGGTCTAACGTGGAGGTTCCTAGTGCAGACTGTCTACATTAGTACTTCCAAGACATATAATCCCTGGTGTCTCCTCTAAAGGAGACATAATCTTCCTCTCAAAATAGCAGGCTTGTGGAGCATGTGGCACGCATCTGCAATCCCCCAGCATTTGAGAAACAGAGACAGAAAAGTGCACAGCAATGTTATCCTTGGCTACATAGTGTAAGGCTGACCTGGGCTTCATGACACCCTGTCTCCCAAACAAGTCATGAGCTCATCCTCATAGGTGGAAAGCCTGATGACCAGACAGGTAGAGAGCAAGACATGAGAGTCAGGACAGGATGTGACTAAGGAAATAGCACCATGTGGCTATACATTGTGCCTTCCATCCTGCACTGGTGCCCTGTCCGGATTCTCCTGTCTCTGAAGAGTCTGTACCCAGGAAGGCAATTCAACGTAATGAAAGGGGCTGGCTTTCTCAAACTCTAGCCGCTCTCCTCTCGGGCAATAATGAAACACTCAAGTTCTCTTTGAGTTGTGCATCTCACATTTGCTACAGCAGAAACCTATGTTGAGACAAAGCTTTGCAAAGTGAAACAGGATAGAGGCCAAGGGCATACCTGAGCCCACCAAGTCCTGTCTGTCCAGAGGAGGCCCAAGTAGTTCACTTCCCAGTTGCCTTCCCACCATAATTAGCCCTCCACTGATTGGCATCTTGGAAGGAGTACCCTGACAAGGCTTGTCACCCTCTGGCCTCAGTTTTATTTGCATTCTGTTAAAGGCTCAGGGGGTTCCCATAGGTCTTAGGAGTCTCAAGGGAGACATCACACAACCCAGGAGCTGAACATGCCAAACAGGATACAATTGACCTTCACTAGGAACAAAGGAAGAAAGAAACAAGTAATATTAATATTAATAGTACCATTTGCATAATTGCCCAATTGAACCATTTCTGTCTGAAGTGAATAAATTTGTCACTTTTCAGTCCAGCCTATGCTGCCAAGCAAGGTTTAACTGTCCACCCTCATTTATTTTAATTAAAATCCTACTTGGGCCAATTACTAAGAAATATACCCTCTCTCCCCAAAGCCTGTCTAGTCATTACAGGGTAGTGTACCACAGCCTGGCTGAATGTCCCCTCAGTAATACAAGACAGATGCTGGTGAAGGGCGATTTAAATAACGGAGAATGTCTAAAAAGCGCGATTTGGTTTTCTCTGTGGGAGCAAATTGTATGTGAATTCATCTAAATCACTGAAGTAAACAGCAAACTTGAAATGAAACAAAACCATAGTTTTATAAATAAATGTTATACACACATATTTGTTGTGTTATTGATTGCTGCAGGATTTGATTCTATTGCTATTACATCAGAGTCTCCTCCTTACCCCAAAGATAATGGTGATAACAACTAGATGATTACCACGGGTTAATAAGCCCTCCTGGCTACGTCACTGACATTGAAAACTTGAAACTATTCCTTTGTATGGATCAAAGAAACTGGTGAGGGGAGGGACCTCCAAAATCTGCTGGTATCTATTTACCCAAATCTGTTAGCTGCAGTTTTGAAATGACAGTCCTCATACTTTGAAAGAGGACTCCTGCGGATTGTGTTTATCTAAATGGGGCACAGTAGTTGCCTCTAATTAGTTTCCTAATTGGCTACTTGTGAGCTTTCTGGATTGATGGCTCCTTGGCTCCTGTGTCCAGTAGCTTTTCATCCAGAAAAGCCATGGGAGCCACTTCCATGGCCTGCTCTGCTGGCTGAGAAAATTCCTCCTGGGCCTGAACCTGTATAGAGAGAGCTGGATGCTTTAATCCCTTTATGAAACTAAAGTAAAAGTCAATGGTGTGAAAATTACCTAAATGCAGCATTAGTCCCCTTTGACTCTGATTTTCAGTCAGTTGATTTTCATTGGTATTTTGTAAATGTGGGAAGACTATTTCTCTTTGATAGTCTCATGCAGTACAAGAGGAAATTGGCAGAAAAAGACAAGGTTAAAGAGGCTGGAGAGATGGCTCTCAGTCAGGAAAGTGCTTGTCATGCCAGCATGACAGCCTCAGTTGTGACACTGAACACTCATAAAAACCCAGGCACAGCGGTATGTGCTTGTGATCCCCACACTGAGGAAGCTGAGAGAAGGACTTCTGGCCACCTAGTCTTAACTGCAGAGCCAGAAGCTCAGTAAGAAAATCCCGTCTCAAAAACAAGGTGGAGAATGATTAAGGAAGACAGCAAACTTTGACCTCTGGCCTATACACACACACACACACACACATACATATACATGCACACACGCACACATATTCATACACACATATACATACAAATGACTATGCACACACAAAAGAACTTTTAGAACACTTATCATATGAATGCCATGGTACTTTCCAACAATTTTTCATTCCTCGATCTCACTCTTGCCCGGGCTGGTCTTGAATTCACCCTGTAGCTAAGGTAGGTCTTGCCCTCAATACAAAATCCAGCCTGGCCTCCAATTTGACAATCCTGCTTCAGCCTCCTGCTGGGATTATAGGCATGCAGCACCATGCCCAGTTCCTATTCTTATAACATAATTGATCTTTCTTCTTGCCTTCCTGTTTGAAGGAGAATGATTTCACTACACTCAGATTAGATTATCTTAGTTACTGTAGCTAGTAACTGTATACTGTACACCTCAAAAAACTAGGTGAAGATTTTTTTAATGTTTTTGCCACTTACAATGTATGAATTCTCATCCAGTTACACAATGTAAACACAAACTGAAACATCCATTGGTTCTCCATTAATAGGTACATGTTTATTGTTCTATCTCTGTTAAAAATTAGCTTGATTTATTTTGTTAGTTACTATGACAGTCTATCACAGTTATTTTCTAAGCTACTCAGAAATCAAGTTGCTAAGAGACAAGCAATATTTGCTTATCTAAATATAAGAGATAGATAGGGCATCTTCAAAAACCTCAAGAGATCTGCAGAATATAGCATTCAAAGATGTTTTCTTAACTTAAGATTTTTTGATATCGAGACATGTCAGCTCCTGACAGCACCCCCTATATTACTCCAAGTAGAAGATGAGCATCGAAGAATCTCCAGTGGGAGATGATTAAATTGGTGGTAAGCCATTCTCTTGGCAAGAAAAACCACTTGCTTCAACTGTAGACAGACTTCTGTCCAAAAAGGACAAAACTTGGAAGCAGGTAAGTCGACAGCCTAGCTCTGCCAAGACAGGGTAGGTAAGTCCTTCATAATTCCTGCTCTACAACCAATGTCTGTCAGAGAAACGGGGCCAAACGACTGAAGATTGATGCTGTAATGTATGGAGAGAAAATGGGAACTGTCCAGGCAGCCACTGGTAAGTCATTTCTTAGTTTTGGAAGCTGCAGGCCCTGCACTTCCTATATAATCAGATTATTTATCCCTCTGAGGTCTCTGAGGTGGTTGAAGACTAGATACCTAGAGTCTCATAGTTAAATTTTGAGTAGTTTAGGACTCAAGAGGGTGTTCTGGATCTAAGAAGATATTTTTAAAATTGTGAGGCAAGTTAGTATGAAAGCTGAGTTAGATATAGAACTTTAAACTCATGGAGATGGTTAGATAGTAGAATGTTAAAGTCAGGTGCCAAATACATATGGACTGGACATTGGGAATGTATGCTAAGCCATATAACTCTTATAATCGTGGCCTCTTTATTTCTGTTGTTTTGTATTGTATTTATAGTTATAAGAAAAAGAACCATTATTTGGACTGAAAGGGAGAGCTGTTGGGGGGAAAAATAAATACCTTAAACTAAAAAAAAAAAGAAGGGAAGAGGATGGTGGGGCTGAGGGGGAGGAGGGTGGAAGGGTGGGACTGGAGGGGGGAGTAGGGAGGGGATTGTGATTGAGATGTAACTTGAAGAAATAAAAAATAAATTATTAAAAAAAATTAGCTTGATTTTAAAGAATATACTAAGAAACACCAAAAAGCAAGCATGCGTAGTGTACTGTGGCTAGTGTGGCTTAGAAAACAGAAGAAAAGTAAAGAAGTCCACGTGCAATTCTCTACTCAACCAGCTTATGCATTCACGTTTACAGGCCCAGCGAGCGGAAACAGTGGACAGGGATCTGTTCATTCAGTGTTGAAAGGATCTGTCTGCATCCCCACAGGCTGTCAGAGCATTCACAGTAAAACTGAGAAGAGCTGACTGGTCTAGTGGGATGAGGCTTGAACAGCAAGAGAAGGGAATGGACAGTGAGGTTTAAATGCAGACATGAGATATTCAGCAAATACAGTAAAGCAGGATCCATCCGGCTTGCCAACTCAGAATTGAGCTTTCTAGAAGACTAAGAAACTGAAGCTTATCCAGGAGCTTGGGTTACAGCCCACAGCAGAACTCCGTGCTGGGCTTGGGCTGTGCTGGGCTGTCCTGGTGAACAGACAACACTGAAGGAGAGGGGCTCCTATCTAGCAAGGGCAAGGGGTGGATACTCACCTTATAATACACAACTGGAATAGGGCTCAGAGTGGAAGGAAAAGGAAAGAAATGACACTGGAGAGTCAGTAGGAGAAATGGAGCCCAGGAAGTCGACATGCCAGTGGTGCAGAGGAGGCTTTCAGTGGGTGTTGCACAGATCCTGCTGTGAAAACAAGCAAGAGGCACTGAGAGCTGCCCAGGATCCCCTTAGGGTGAGTATCTTTGAGGCTCAGGAACTCCTCATTAGCCACAAAGCAGGCACATAGTAAGGCAGCCAAAGCAGAGAAAAGGAGACATCATGGGAAGACAGGAGGCAGCTTGGGTGAAGAAATCCCTACTAAGCTGTTCTGTGAATCATGAGAGGAAATGCAGGAGAGCAGATCCAGGACTTTTGACAAGGGAACAGCCGGGTGGACACAAGGGCCATCGGCAGGGACAGCCTTCCTAGGCCTGTGGGAACTGGTTCACAACCCATCTGCTCAGCTGCAGGTCTGATCGCTTCTGCAATGAGCCAGGAAAGAGACAAGGGATGGCAGTAGGGTTGAGCAGAATTTACTAGTCTGTGCATACATTCTCCAACCTTGCTCTGCCCTCCAGAAGCAGTATATGTGGTTACAACTAGGGAGTACAGCATTCCTGGGAAACTACTCATCAAAGAGGAGCCAGGTTGTATCCTACTCATTAGCAGTTTTGTCTTTTACGATGCAAAAGCCATTGACAACCTTTTGTTTTGTTTTGAAGTATTTTTATATTAAATTTTTAGAAACTTAAAATCAAATAATATAAAAATAGAATGTGAATACCAATTAGATTGATGCATTTCGTAATTGAAAACAGACTACTCCAATCAACTTAGGCGTTTTATACCAGAAAATACCTAATGCAGAACATTACTGAAGGCATATATATATATATATATATACACACACACACACACACACACACACACACACACACACACACACACACCTATATATTTGCACATGAATACAATTCAAACACTAGTTATATACTCAACTATGTTGATTTCCAGTAACAAAAGCATTAAAATCAACATACTTATACACACCATCCATGCCTAAAATGGATTAAAAGAACATTAACAGTTCATTTACTATTTAAAACAAAAAAAGAAAAAAGGTAAGAATAAATTGTGCTTTTGCCCAATATGCAACTAAATGTATGCACATTACAACATAGAAAGAGAAACAAGGTATTCTAAAAGAACACCAACGCTAATAATTTGAATGTGCCACCGTAACAAGTTTAATAGACAATGCTTTCTCTTTTGTTCAGCGTTTGGCCGATCCAATCTACTCCACTTGGGTTAAGAGCACTTTCTGCCTCCTTGCAGGTCAAGCATGTGAGACATGATGATCTAGTCCCTTTACTTATGCAAGGAGTCAAGAGCATTTTCCTGCTAAGGGCTATACGGTAAGTAGGTTTTGTAAGTCATAGCAGTCTCTGTAATACAGACTTAATTTATTTTTATTTACAGTCTTTTTAAAATATAAGCACATTTCCTAGATGGGAGGAAGTACAAAAACAAGTCTTAGGATTTGGACAGCAGGCTGCACCCCTGACAGGAAGTCTAGCTACACAACCACCTTGTACTTGAAGCTACTTTAGTAAGGTTACCAATAACCACATAAAATCCAGCAGTTACATTTTAGACCGTGCTTTATTGACACTTAGCAAAGTTGACACTGTACATCACTCTCACATTTACGATTCCCTTTCCATGGCAACTCCTCAATTTCTCCTTAGGGACCCTACATCATGTGGTGGGGGACTGTACCTCCTTAAACACCTTGAATACTGGTTACCCTAGAATCCATCTTGATCTTTGCTTACAAACTCAACATTTCTGCTGTGTTTATATAAACTCTTTTGATGTTCATAAAATGGTGATACTCAAAAATTTGTATTATTGACCCTACACTTCTTTCATAAACCTCAACCATTTGTTCTCAAGCCTTACACAACTTAACACCAGATGTTCTAAAAATACTAAAACTCAACACCTCTGAAACGAATGTCTTTAAAAAATCCTTTTGTTTTGTTTTGTTGAGACAGGGTCTCTCTGTGTAACCCTGGCTGTCCTTGAATTCACTTTGTAGAACAGGCTAGCCTCGAACTCAGAGATCTGCCTCCTGAGTGCTGGGATTAAAAACATGTGCCATCACCGCTCAGATGCCATTGATAATTTATGCTGCCATATTTTTCATCCTGAGTGTTGTTTATTGGTGCCATTTAGTGCAGCATTCAGTACATCAGTACAGAATGCTTTGATTAAAATTTTCCTATACAGCCATTATGGCATGGGCCTGTCACCCCAGTGCTTGGGAGGAGGAGGCTGGGCAAATGCTATGAATCCAAGACCAGCTGAGCTATACAGTAAGACCCTGGCTGTATAGGAACCAAGGCACTAAAACCTAAAAAATAAAAACTAATCTATACCTTCCCTGGGTACATAACTGAAGGACCCTGAGACAACATATGACAAAGACACCTGCACATCCATATTTACTGCCATACTAGTCATTGTTATTGCCGTAGTTTATTATCAAATCAGCCTCCATATCTGCTAACAAATGAATGGCTAAAGAAAATGAGGTACATACACACGATAGAGTTGTATTCAGTAATAACAAAATTATATGTATAGTGATCCTAATTGCATTTTCTGTTGCTGTGATAAAACACTGACCAAAAACAACTTCAGAAAGAAAGGGTTTATTTCAGCTTACAGGTTAGATACCATCATCAAGGGGAAGCTGGAGGAAGGACACAAGTCTGACTGAACTGGAAGGCAGGAACTGAAGCAGAGGCCATGGAGGAATGCTATTTACTGGCTTGCTCCCCTGGCTTGCTCAGCTGCGTCTCATATACACTGCAGGACTACCTGCCCATGGGCTGTGCTCTCCTACTCAATCAGCAATCAAGAAAATGCCCCACAGGTTTGCCCACAGGCCCATCTGGTGGAGGTATTTCCTCAGTGAAAGTCCCTCTTCCCAGATGACTCTACTATGTCTAGTTAAAACTCTTGTGTTAAATCACTTTGTGGGGCTACTAAGCTCCTTTTTGCCCTTAAATATCTATTAGGGATTTCTACCCCACGTTAGACCTTTTAGTTCCCGAATAAATGACACAGAAGCACTATATTTTATTAATAAGCTGTAATCCCTATGCTGGGCAGGTTCTGAACTATTATAAATCTACCACCCTTAAAACCCACATAAATGCCCATCACTTGCCAATCTGGTGACTCTGGGGCGGCTTCTGTTCTATCAGTTTATTTATCCTCAGGGCAAGCTCCTCTTGGCCACCCATTCCTGGTCCATCCTGTTTAATGACAAACTCTTTCCTCCTCTCTCATCTTCCTTCTTCTTCTCCTGTTTGGACTGCTTCTGCTCCATCGGGCCAGCCCTCATGGCCACATGCTCATGGTCCATACTGCCCCATGGTGACCTCCTTTTTCTCTCTCTCTCCCTCTCTCCCTGTTTCTCCTCATCGTTTCCTCCAAGACACACCTAATTCTAAGTCCTGCCTTCCTATCCTCTCTCTGTCCAGCTACAGGCTGTCCAGCTTTTTATTAACCAATCAGAGACAACTGGGGAGCACTCGTTACCTCACATTGATACAGGAGAAGGCTCAGTTTTCATAACAATGCCGGTGTCCAGGCAGTAACCAGATCTCAGGGCACAGAAATCAGTATCTGAAAACACAGTGCCCAAGACCCTCCTCCAGCAGAAAACTAAGTGGTACAGTATACGTTAACCTGCTTGCACACACAGGTCACCGCTGTTACTTGCATCAGAGCCCCTCTGTGACCCCCTCAGTCTCTGCCAGGGCCCTGCTTCTCCGTCCCTTCTTGTCTCTTTCTGTGTGGAGTATGTTGGTGCGTGAAGCATCTCATCTGCCTACTTCTAAAAGATTCTCTGTGGAAACCGGTTAGTGGTTCTCCGCCTTCCTAGTGCTGCGTGCGACCCTTTCATACAGTTCCTCATGTTGTAATGACCCCCAACCATAAAATTATTTTCGTTGCTACTTCATAAAGGTAATTTTGCTATTGTTATGAATTGTAATGTAAGTATCTGTGTTTTCTGATGGGCTTAGGAGACCTCTGTGAAAAGGTCAGTCAACGCCAAAAGTTCTTTCAACATCATCTTATGTGCACAGCACACACAAGACTGACTGAAGGTTCAGATTTTTGTTTACATCCTTAGGGGATTGACTGTCAGCAAGTTCTTACCAAAATTGAAATGCAGCCTACCAAACTTATTTCAAATTTATGCAAACTTTACAGATCTAGAAGAGTAAAATGCCATAACGTATTTTCCTAGTAATCTTAATCTCAGTGGTCATTTTATTGCTGTGAGGAGATAACTCACCCTTCTATGACTCGGTATTTGCAGTGATTTCTTCACTTTCAGCCTCTTCCATCCCCCTAGCCTCACTCTGATTGCCTTGTCCTCCCCTGGTCATCAAGAGCAGGTGGAAAGTCAGCTCTGTCATGTGACCTCCCAGCTCCAGTAGGAAGGCTGCACCAAGATCACCCTGCTCTGTCCTTCAATAACTTTATTTATGTGAAGGAAGGAAGTGGCCAAAGCCAACCACTAGAAATGTTATTTTGAAGGTAAGCGTTGCACCAAGTCAAAGGGAATGCTCTTTATCTGTAACAAATGCATGTGTACAGATTGATGCAGACTGAACTTCTTGCTGAATTATAAACTATACACAAAAGACCCCAACAGATTTGTCACTAAACATTCACATAGGTTCATAGTACACTAGGGTATAAAAATCAAAGAGTTCAGTTGAACTTAGCAAATCAACCTCCTGCTTTGAGTTCAGCATTAAGACAGCATTAGGACAGTTTTGATCTCCCCACAAGCCCTCGGAGGTTCTACCACAGAAGAGACCTGTGGTTGAACTACACCGCAGTTAGCTCATTGAGATTTCGTCACAGTGCCCTCTAGTGGAAACCCCTGAGTAATACACCTTACAGAGAGCTGCCGAGACCAGATTAGTGTTGGGAATAAGTCTGGAAGAGAATGTGTATACTCAAACTACTGTAAAGAATCATAAGCATGGAAATTTTAAAAGGAAAGTTCATTTTTGAAATAAAAAATGAGACAATTTATAATTTCATTGAGGTAATATTAAGAAAATGCAGGCACGCGCAGCCATGTTCATTCTTGATGTTCACCAATGAATGATATGATCCAGCTATTAGGTGTTTCAACCTTTATTAGGGTGATGTCTGTTGTTATTGTGATTTTGGAAAAGATTTCTCACACATGCTTGGAAATGTTGAAATAAAAACCTTGAGATACAGGCCGTGGTTGTCTAAGTAGGCAGAAAATAATATTTTTTCAGGTATGTGACTTAATTAATCCCTCACTTCCTTCCCACGTAAGGGCAGTTCACAAAGGAATGACAGCAATGCTCTCTTTCTGCGCAGCAGCTCCCCCTGGCCTTACTGAACATGCTGCAAATGGATACAGAGTTCAGCAACTGGAGAATTTTATGCCTCCTTTTATTAATAATTCTCTACCGTCACCAAATACAATGATAATAGTTTCTTATGTGTTCCACTTTGGACATATTCTTGGAGTATGTGCTTCTCATGGAAAGAAATACCTGCTTTCCACGTCAGTGAAGAATATGTACGTGTCTTCTGGGCACCACGCTGCAGAGAATGGGCATCAGCCTCATGTCCCGTTTGCACTACACATGCTCCTCCAAGTATCTTCCCACTTCGCTGTGTTCCATCTTCTCTGTGAATAGTTCATCAAAGACTCTCCTCTGCTTTGGAGTGAAGTAGTTTATCCAATCACCCACCACTCCTGGAAACACAGGAAATTTATCAGGCAAGAATCAATCTAAACCCACCACTCACAGAAGAAATCTCTCAGCTCCATCATGAAGTGGGAGCATTTGGTCTTTCCTGGTGATAAGATGATGGAGGGTTGTTTTTCACTTGTTTCTTTGGTGTTTCTGGTTACTTTTGTGGTGGATGTACATTAATTTCCACAGTTTATAATTATTTAAAGAAAGATTATATATATTGCTTGAGTAGCCAGGAATATTCTAGTCTAAATGAGACAAAACCATAAATGAGGCAATGTAGCACAACCAAACTACATGTGTTTATCTCCTTGGGTGCTTGTACAGTAGAACCTGAGTTGGAATACACCATAAGAATGGGTAGCTCCCCTTGTTTTCAGAAACTCTTTTCTATAGAATTAATAATGGGCACATAAACAGTAGTTTTCAGTGTGAGGCATTTAGTGACAAATGTACGTAGTCTGCCAGCCTCCCTTAATTTAACAAGCTATGTTTCTCAACCCCTCAGAACTGTCTTTCTCACTTCCATTTTGCTCCCCTTGTCAAACTTGGGGCTCAGGTTCCATCCCTAGAGGTCTCCCTATCTTAGGGTCAATGGCACATTGCTTTCTCTCTACACTTATTCTCTGTGATAATGTTGTTTCCAATTAGCTTGTAAACCCTTTCAGAGCTGGGAACTATAATGTATTCTTTGTATGTAAACAAGAAATAGGCATCTTACACCATGTGTTCAGAAGACACACAAGACTTGATTGTATGCCAGACAATGTCACCTACAGAAAAGAAATGCATTATATACTGGGAACGGCTTCTTTTTTCACATTTTGTGTCCTTTATTAAAAAACACAGATATTATATGATTTTTTAAAGACAAGGTCATATCATGTAGTTCTGGTTGGCTTGGAACATACCATGTGGTTCTGCCCACCTCTGTTTCCAGAGTATTAGAGTTAAAGATATGAACCATCATGCCCAGCCCATATGAAAAATTAATATACTGAGATTATATTAAGATAGATATCACGAATCTGAACTCAGAAAACTGTGACCTATGTACTAAAACTTGCTCACCATTTTTTCTTTTGGTTTTGTTGTAGCTGCTGCTGTTGTTTTAAAGATTTATTTCTTTATGTGTAAAGTGTATGGCACCAGTGGATGTGCCCCGGTAGCAGGCAGTCTTCCATGCTTATCTCCAGTGCAAAGAGAGCACACAGGTGGGACTCACAGGCTGTTAGCTACAGGTAGTGCTGATAGGGTTTCATCTGGGGACGTTTGCCAGGGTTACAACAACCACTGTAGGTCAGGGTGGTGGTGGTGGGGGGTAACCATCACGGGAGTGTCTCACGCATTTATGGGATGAGACTTGAGAGCAGTGCTTGCTTTAACAGGAATCTGAAAGGGTGATGTAATAAAGTGCATCACCATCACAGGACCTCAGAGCTCCTTCCTGTCTCACTCCTGTCATTACATAGCCTCTTGTAATCTTTTCCCTTCTCTTCACTCCTTTTGCCTGGCTTCTACAAACTCTCCTCTAACCTCTCTCTGCCCCACTTCACTTCTTCTTGAGAATCACTCCTGAGATTTTTCCGTTCCTGCCTCTCCTAAACTACCACATCCTCGTCCTTCTCCAAGCACTATCACAGCTCATGGCAGAGTGGCCTTTACTTCTCTTCCCTTTCTTTTGTCAAGCCTTCCCACCACCTCCATCCTCACTACTGTGGAAGCTCCTCAGAGCTCATGAATGATTGACAGGTTGCCATGTGTGGCCCGTATCTTTTCTTGACTCCCTTGAGCTGCTCCACTCTTGTGGGTAGTAGGGTCCCTGAGAGCCGTCTTGTCAGTTGTGCACTGGCTCTTGGCTCTCACGCAAATGACTGCTTCATTCCACAATCTGTCAATGGCACCCTGACTGACTTCTCAACTAAATTTCATGTTAGTAGGGCTCCTGTCACTGTTCCAAGGATGACTGACAATGTTTCTCACCTAAACAGTTTATCTGCATCTGCTCAGTTGTCCCACCTCACTTCTACTCTCTTCTAACCATGTTTATACTCTGCATCTTCCACTTTACAGCACAGCGAACTGCTTGTGTCAGGACCCCTCTTCAACCAGGAAAAAAGGATGGGAAGAGGGGAGGGGAGGAGAGCGGAAGGGAAGGGGAGAGAAGCGGGGAGGGGAAGGAAGGGAGGGCTTCTCGTGAAGTTTAAGTTCTCTGGCACTGATATCTTCTCATCTACCTCATCCTGCTTTGCTCATGTCCCAAGCAGCACAGCACACCATTTCATCTTCTAGCATGAACTGTGTGACTCAGCTGTGGTTCCGACTCTCTCTCTCTCTTTCCCTCTCTCTGGCATTGGCTCTCCCTGGAAAGCATTCCTATCTTACTATTTTCATCACTAGTTCTCAAGCTTGGAGCCCCAGATCTACTGGGAGCTTGCCTCCTCTCCTGGAGCAGTATAAGGCTGCCCCCATACCCCTGACCCACATTCCTAGTCACAGTTGCTCATGCTGTTAGCATTGTGCATTTGTGTCTGGAATATGAATTTCTGGAGGAGAGAACAATTATATTTCTCTCTGTGTTTTATTCAATATTTGCATATTAGTCCCAGAATTAATAGCTTCTCAATATTTAATTAGTTGAATGCTTGCCTCCTTTCTTAGCCTTTCTATGGCTCTGCATAAATAAGACTGAACTACCACAATAGAAAATTTGCAAAGATAATGTCTGTTTTATACATGAACTGGCAAATATTTGCTGGGGAGGGGGGAGAATTATATTCAGGGGAGCCAAAGAAGGGGAATAAACATTTGCTTTCCAGTAAGAAGCATGCATGCATATATACTTATAAAACATTTTGCCCTTGTAAGTGTAAAACATTTCTCCTGTATCTAGATAAAAATTTACATACTTCAAAGCAGTTCTAAAGGCTGCAAGAGGTAGCTCAAAGGTTAAGAGCACTGGCTACTCTCACAGAGGACCTGGGTTCAGTGCCAAGTACCCACATGGTGGCTCCCAAACACCTGTTTAGCTCCACTTTAGGGGATCCAATACCTTCTTCTAGCTTCCTTGGGCACTGTAGTCACATGGTGCAGACATACATGCAGACAGAACACTCTTACACATAAAAAAAAATAATATTTTACACTCAGATATTTCCTATTTGCTTCAACTCAAACATGGAGAGTTATTGGGGGGAGATTTAATTCCTTTTCTTGTATTTCTATGCACATAAGCCATGTGTGACTGTTGTGAAGCTATGGGGAGGAGTACAAAGATCAATGAAAGCTTTAAACATAACTTCTGTCATCCTTCTGTACACAGAGGAGATTAGTTCCAGAATTCTCTAAGTCACCAACATTCTGAGATGCACATTGCTGATATAAAATGGTGCCTAACCTCTGCTTATATAAAACCTGCATACAACCTATGCACATCCTCCCCTTACCATTAACCACCTCTACATGATTCATTACAACCTCAACACCACGTACACAGCAGTGACTTGCTATTGTTTAGGAGACAATGAAAATGAAAGTCTGCAATAGTCAGCATGACAATTATCTTCTTTCAAGTGTTTTCAGTCTTCGTGGCTGACTCCCAGATGAGAAAAGAACCCGTAGAAACTGAGAGCCAAATGCACTCCCCAGTGGAAGCCCAGCATGCAGCCACCTCCTGCCCACGTACCTTTTCTGAACACCAGGTTCTTGTTGGATGTGAGGGCACAGACGGTGTGATCAGGACTGAAGTTTTCTTTGGCAGCATTGCTTTTCATTTCCCTGAAGGACGTCTTCCGAGCAATCTTTCTCATCTCACTGTCGTGCACACTGATGCCAAGGAAAGCAGCTACTCTCTTTAGGCTCTCAGCAAAATCCTGAGCAATAAGAAAATTAAGTGAGTAATCATGCCTCTTATCTAAATGCCAACTCATTCCTCTAAATCTTAAAGGAAAATGCATCCATTATTTTGTTGGTTTGTTTTTGCAGGGTTTCACTGTCATCCTGGCTGGTCTGGAACTCACTAGGTGGACCAGGCTGGCCTCGAACTCACAGACATGTGCAACCTCACTTGGTTTTCATCCACCGAGTTTTATTTAACTTAATTAGGTTTCAGCAGCTGAGCTGCTGGAGACTTACTTTCTTCATTTCTTCGTAGAATAGGAAGAGGACGTTTTTATCATTTTTGTGTTTTTCCCAGCTCAGAACATGATCAAACCAGGAACCATATACAACTGGAAGAGAAGTAGATTATTGAGTTACTGTTCACAATGACGGCTTGTCCTGCCTGGCCCCTTCCACGCAGCACTAGTCTGGCAGGAGACTATCCAAAAGGATCCATTTGACTGCTGTTTCCCCAGGGCATGGTGCTGCCATGAGCTGCTGCTGGCCACACCTTTTCACAATCCTCTGAGTATTTTTTTTCTTATTTCTAGTAAATAGTTTTTATCACCATGAAAAGTGGCAGCAGAATCAAAGCATACGTTTTTCTCAGTAATTAAATTCTGAACTTTCAAAGCTCTTCTGAGGAAGCACTTAGGATCAGTCACTTTTTCTTTTAAGTGGTATTCATAATTTCTGATTTTTAATCACAAAAGTTTATAAACTTTTTCCTTGAGTCATGGTTTCACTATGTAGCCCAGGGGTAGTTCTGAGACTCATGGTAATCTTCCTGCCTCAGCCTCTCAAGTGCTGAGATTATAACCATGTACTACCACACCCAGTTTTAATATTTTTTAAAAGGCTCTTAGAATGGTTGTAATATTTATTGACACTGCATGAGATGTTTTGAACATAAAAGCTTTGAATAAATTATATATGATATATAATTACAATACAATTAACTCATAGACTAACTACAATTTTTGGTGATTTCAGATTTTGAGGACACAAAATGCAAATAAGTAATCCTGTACATACATATTTCTCTTTATTAATTAATTCATTCTCACAATAATGAGGTTTCGTTATGATGTTTTCATACATGTGCAGTATTATTATTTGCTATTTTACACACAGCACACCACACCACACCACACCACACTGAAATCTAGATTTCACATATGCGAGAAAACACGTGGTGTATGTCTTTCTGAGTCTGACTTATTTTGTTGTGTATTTTTTTTTTTTTTTTTGGTTTTTCGAGACAGGGTTTCTCTGAATATCTCTGGCTGTCCTGGACTCGCTTTGTAGACCAGGCTGGCCTCGAACTCACAAAGATCCGCCTGCCTCTGCCTCCCAAGTGCTGGGATTAAAGGCGTGCGCCACCACCGCCCGGCTTGTTGTGTATTTTTAAACCAGGAAGTTCTAGGACTACTATGATGTTATTACAGGTGGCCTTCTACCCCAGGCACCTGAGGTAGATAGAAACTCCTCAGAGTTGCCTAGCTTTTCCTTATCAGTGATTCAGGCTATTTTGGAGTCTTACCCAATATCCTATCACAGAATTGCCCCAAATGACCCCAGCAGTGGAAGAAGGATTGCTTTTCTAAGAATGTACACCCTTTTCCCAGACTCAAATGACTATAGGAGGTAAACCAATTTTTTTTTCTCCCTTATAGCCTTAAAGAACAAAGGACAATCTCACATTGGCAGGGCTTCAGTCTGAAGTCAATCTGCCCCCTTTACCTCCTACCAGTTCCCACAGGCCTCCAAATGACACCACTGTCCACAGCTGTGGATGCTTTGCGTGGCCTTGAGACTGTCAAAGAAGCCTGTCTCAGAGTCATGACTATCGGTTAAATGTAATCAAACTTGCCCACTATGGCTTTTTCTTTTCTTTTTTTTTTTTTTTTTTGGTTTTTCGAGACAGGGTTTCTCTGTGTATGCTTGGCTGTCCTGGACTCACTTTGTAGACCAGGCTGGCCTCGAACTCACAAAGATCCGCCTGCCTCTGCCTCCCAAGTACTGGGATTAAAGGCGTGCGCCACCACCGCCCGGCCACTATGGCTTTTTCAGAAAGAAATGAATTGCAATGTGCATTTAGGCCCTGTCCCTTATCTGGGTAGCACAGCAGAACTGGCCCTGAATGTGGGGGTTGCAGGCCCAGAACCAGGGCTTTGACTTCGCCCACCCCAACATATACCCCGTGGATGAACTGCTGGAGTCCATGAAGAGGCCAGTTCCACAGACCCAAAACAGGATCTCCATGACGTGGGACAACAACAGCATATCTGTGAGGAGACCCAGTGAGGGTCCAGGATTGACCATAACAGAAGCCAGAGGCCTCGTACCAGACCAAGGAGTCACTATAATGAACATTTGGAAGCAAAAAAGTGTGGACAAAAGGGAATATTGTGGGACACACTGAGAGACTCTACAGCTTCCACAATGAGATTTTTTTTCTTTTTTTAATGTTGGGAGAGATTTCAAGGATGAAGGGTGAGTCTGAAGGGAGGTGGGAGATGAGAGGGAACAGGGTACATGATGGAAAATTCACAAAAGAAAAAAATGAATTTCAGAGATTGGACTGATCATAATTTCTTTGTCACAGATGAATTCATATTCCATCTTTCTCCAAAAGAACAGAGGCCAGCTGGAAGGATCGGGATGCTGTGTGTACCTTCCTGGCTAGCACAATAACGCACATCACTACTGTGTGCAGAGGAATCCTTAAATTGCTTAGAATTTTCAAGTGACAAATTTAGTTAATTTTTCAATCACAAGCCCTCATTTCCAAAGTCATTAACAGTCCCTCACTGTAAAGAAAATTCAGCTTCTAAAATAAAGACATATCCTCCTTTGAGGGGAACCGCTTTTCTGCATGCCTTTTTTTTTTTTTTTTTTTTTGTTACAGTCACTGGACCCTTTATCCCACTTCCGGCTTAGCCTGTGCCTGGGTAGCCCAGCCCTCTCCTACCACCCAAAGCCCCAGTTCCTCTGACTGCCCGTGGGCAGAGCTGGCTCATGCTCACCCAATCCACATGTCTGAAAAGTAAGTCAGAAGAAACTTAGCTTGATAGAAACTTCCAGAGCTGGCTCATGCTCACCCAATCCACATGTCTGAAAAGTAAGTCAGAAGAAACTTAGCTTGATAGAAACTTCCAGAACTACCCCCTCTTCCTACAGAACACAGGTTTCTTTGAGACAGTATGTCCTTTGAATATCTCACGTTTTCCTCCCGATCTCAGTCTTTAATCAGCCTGGTCTCTCTACCAAGGTCACAGCGGTCATTACAATCATCTGTGTCGTCCTGTGTTGCCGACAGTTGTAACGGCTTTACGGGACAGCTCCTGCAGTTCTCTGGTATCTTTCTTCGCCTTTGCTTTCTTCTCCTGGTTGGCTCACTCACTGCTTCCCTGCTACTTCAACATTTATTTCAGTAAGCTAAAGAAGAAGAAAAGGCCCCTCAGAGCTGAAGCAACGCGAGTGCTGCCAGAGGGCTTTGTATAACTCTGTATTTAGACTCTGGACATGTACTTCCAACCTACGGCTCCAAGGCTCCCTACCCACTGCATGCATTGCATTAATACTCTATTCTCTGCCCCAGCTGTTTCTGCTTTCTGCCCAATACCAATTATAATGCATGTCTTAGTTTCTAGAAATCACTCTGAAAATGTAGCCATTATTTTATAAAGCAATACTTTCTGGAATGGAGGACCAAGGAAATATACAACCCTAATACAAGACTAGAAAGGGAGCTAGAGGCATAAAAATGGGTTCAATGTTAAGATATTAGTTTCATTGAGCTATTAATGTGGCCTGATATCACCAGAGCATAATTTATAGTTATTGTTTAACTTGACAAGCTCTTACCTGGAAGGTCAATTAGATGGTTACATAAATGTCTGGCTGTATCTCTACTCTATTGTCTTTTTAAATAAGTAGGAGCTGAGTGTACACATGAAGATCAGCCCAGGATATCATACCTTCATTATACAATAACCTCCACACCTGCCTCACTGGGAAACTACTTGAAAGTCTTCCGTGTCTAGTGGAATAGAGCTGACTGGATATCTGCAGTGTCTGGCAGCCATTGCTTAAGTTGAAACTCTGAATGATCCTTTAAGGGGTGCCACTTTGTCAGCCTTGCTTTGTATGTGAAGCACAGCTCTCTAAATAGTTGTGGAACTTCTCCACAGCCACACAGTGCCTGTGCAAGCAAGAAGTGACGCTGTGCCTCCCATTAGCTATCTATTCTTTCTATTATATCATGTACAGCAAAAGAAGTAACACTCTCTTCAGAGTCCTTCAAACACCCCCTTAAAAGTCGCACACATCCATGCATGTGTGCATTTGCATAGCAGCACAAGCAATTGATTCTTTTGCTACCCTTGCTGTTGTTTGGTGATGATTTTCCCCCCTGAGATGGTGTCACACAACCTAGGTTACCCTTGAGCTTGCTGTGTAGCTCAGGGTAACCTTAAACTCCTAATCCCCCTGCATCCACCTCTCAAGTGCTGGAATTAAGAGTCTGTCCATGTCTGTCCTCTGCTGCTCACACCCGAATAACTTTTTTAAACTGTTAGTGATGGAGTGATGACACCTGGTGGTGGCAGAGTTTGCACAAGATGGAGTACCTAGTGGTAGGGTCTTTATAGATAAGATCCCATTACAACTAAAGATCTGTCCCTTCACCCAAGAAGGTGTAAGAGAAATGCCTGGAATGGTTTTCCAACCATCCTCTGCCCCTTCTCCCCGGCAGTGTGCTATAGTGCTATACTATTCACTGGGGGGACGGGAGGACATTTCCCCAGCACCAGTCAGCCTTCCTGCAGTCTGGCCTGGCCTGGCACTTTGCATGCGGGTGTCCAAAGAAAATGTAGAAGAGGAGCAGGGTTACATTGGTATTAACTAACTGCCCTCTTTATACTTCCCCTGGGTGTATTCATCTTCTGGGTACAGAGTCATAATGGGCAGGTTGGAACCCAGGAACTGAGAGGAGGGGGAGCCATAGTATGCAAAATGGGAAGCAAAAAATTGCATTTCTCATCTTGAGGAAAAGCAGTCTCAGGGTCTCTTCTGGAAAAAAAAAAATGTGTGTTTAAATTCAACTTATTCCAAAGATGGCCTCAAGGCAAAGTGAGGCATGCTAACTATCATTAAACATTTAAAGGATGATTATGTGGAACATGAAGTCATGATCAAATGGCTTTTTAGACTGGACACATTGTGGCACCATGGTAAGAGGAAAGATTATTTGGAATAAAAATTAAATCTTGGCTCTACCCCATATTTGTTATGCATCTGTGTGTGAGTCGTTTGGCCCCCCAAGTTTGTCACTGATTGGAGCTGTAAAATAAGGATCTCTGAGGTCCAAGGACCTCGTCTCAAGGAAGTAAGGTGGGATTGTTACAGCAGGACACCGAACATTCTCCTCAGGACTCTGCACACACACACACACACACACACACACACACACACACACACACACAC